>JASGCC010000055.1:603403-1203403 GCA_030067915.1 Hydractinia echinata | reverse complement strand
GTTTGAAGTTAAAAATTTAGCTTAATAAATCAGCAGGATTCTCTGGTGTTATTTCAACTTCACATCATATTTCCAAATGTATCAAGAGACAATCAATACATGTCACAACATTTTTCTAAGAGATGCCGAAACAATAGCAATTTTAATGAATTTTAATGCGCGCTAAGATGAGTTCAATCTCCGTCTCTATTTCTACCTCTAAACAAGGTTTTGTAAACATTCTTGGTACAGGGAATGTAATACACTTCATTCAACATATAACAGATTTAATTGTGGAAACCAAAAAACACAAACTTGACTAGAAGCTACAAAGCAGCTAGCTAGCTATATAAAAGGAAAAAATATTGGAGTCTGCGAAAATAATTTTAAAATGTTTGCCATGCAACGACAGCAACAAGAATGTCGACGGAGGATCTGGGACCTTATTGTAATGTTGCCCACATACACCTATTTGATATGCAGTAAGGAAACTGCGAACTAAGCAGGTGCTGCTAATTAGGCGATTCTCTAATTTAAGAGTAAGACAAAGCAATATTTAGGCTATAAATAACTTTTTTTTAAGATCCCAGTTCATCCCCTTTTAATACGCAAGCACTATCATTTTACCTTTAAATATAATGCTAAGCTCTGCAGTAGCTATGTATATACACAATTCAGAAAAGGCTTGGAAGAGATTGGTTCTTTTTCACTTATATATTTAAGCGATGAGGTGATGCAGGTGATTTGAGCCATGTATGCTTTAAAAATGGTGGAAAACAAATGATGTAGTTCGCCAAATTAGGATTCCATGATTTGGAATTTGTTAGCTTAATTAGGCATTCGTCATCCAAATTAACAGTGGCTTAGTTTAGTTTTCTCATCTGACTGATATCAGCAAGTTCAACCAACCAGACGCTCTGTATCTAGCTAGCTACAGCAGAGCTAAGTAGGCTTGTGGATATAGTTCACAAACATTAGCTAGCTACTAATCAAAAAATACAAAAACATTTCACTCGTTTAACAATGTCAACAATATTTATTTGCTAACTAGAGCTCTACGGAAAATTATAAATAGAGCATATTCTCACCCCACCTCACCTGTCTTGTCTTTTCGACTTTCTTCAAGTTTTTTGACTTAGCCAGTCAATGCAAATAAAAAAGGTTTGGGGAAAATAGTCCAGGGGAAATAAAAACTATGCCAAGAACTTTACGTATGAACGCATCAGAGCTGGCTCCGCGTAAAAGATTCACCAATGTGTTCATTTTTTTTCCGAAGACGAAGAAAGGCTAAACCAAACACACATTCCTGCGGATTGTGTGAATAACGCACAAGAGCCACTTTAGAAACTTTCTGCTTGTTAGGATCACCTCTTTTGAGATTACAACAAGTTAACTCTCGAAAAATCGACCTCGACCTTTTTTGTCGATTCTTTGATCTTATGCGCTCACTTAGGCTAAATAATTAGTAGAACCTTAAAGTCCAAAGAGAACCAAAAAAAAACATATACAAATTAGAAAAATTTTCAAGCACAATGAAATCAATTTGTTTTAAAGTGGCAGGCAATGAACTGTATTATTATAATAACTTTTGTTGGTACAGGCCCTGCGTGTTAAAATCGAACACACACCGAGTTAAATAAGCTTGTCGCAACAGGGTGTTCATTTGAGATTAACTCTGTACTTACCTTTCATACTTGGCTACAATACCTGACATTTTCTTCACATTTCCAGCTATTTTCGACGGGAATTTCACGCTTACCGGAACCTTGGATTACCTAACAAATTAAAATTTCAATACAAACATTGAGATTGTTAAAAATTAATGTTAATTTTTTGAGAAAATATATAGAATTAAAACCGTGTCATTATTTGGAATAAGGTAGTTCTGACTATTTCAACCTAAAATTAATTTTTCTGACATATGTAGGAATTGCTGGCAGGGTGTCCACTAATTTTGCAAATAAAATTTAGGAGACTTTAGGAAAAATTGAATTAAGAAAAGTGTAATTTTCACTAGAATCACAAGAATTAAGAATGTCGAAGTAAATGAACAAATAAGGCTAATTGGATTGATCCCGATTTTATTTCCGCATAATCTGATGCAGAATATAAATATTTTGGACATACCTTGTTGGCCCTTATTACGCCGGCCCCTTTAACCCCGGCCCTTATTTTGCCTTACCGACATTAAAGGCCGCATTTAACGCCACAAAAACAAAAAAGAGAAGAATCAAGAAAATACTCACTTTATTTTTGTTCAACGTTATCTTTTTCACGGTCTTCATCATCTTCAGCACCTTTCGGCTACGAAGTTTAATGCTAGTACAAACTACTCTACGCATTTTATCATATTATTTTTTTCGAGTATATTTTTTATGTTTAGAAGAAAATTCTGTAATGAATTCTTTCATATCTCCTCCTCTTAAAGTGCATAAAAAGGTTCCAGATAAGCTAAATTTCACATATTTATCAAATTTGGAAAAGCAGCGTAGTAAAAAACCGCGTAAGAAAATTTAAAATAACAAGATTGTATTTGAGCGTGCGTGTATATATTTTCTGAACAGAGGCTAAATATAACATATCGTAATTTACGGTCTTACGGTCGTCTGGGCGTTAAATAATTTTTTAACAACTTAAGGACGAGCGTTCGTTAATAGGGGAAGTAAAAAGAGGAGAACGCTAACTTAAAATCCGAAGATTTTAAATATTCTGTAACAATGTACTAAAAAGTACAATTTGTTCTTACTTACATAGCTTCAATGAAAGAAACTTACCATTATAAGGAAGTTTTGATTGGAGGGGCGTTAAAAAGGGCGTTAAACAGGGTATGTATGGTAACTGAATACGCTTTAAAATTAGTAATTTAAAGCGAATAATAATTTTGTCTGAATTTTTCCCTGAGCACTAGTTTACTGAGAGTCACCATGGCAACGATTGCGACGTCATAACATTTTTGTTTAAATTTCCTAAAGCTAACTAGACTTGACGACACCAACTTTCAAACCCTCAAACGGAATTACAACGTGTTCTAAACGTATTATAATAAAACTTGAGAGAAGAATTTCTTAGCCCACAGAAAAGCTGTAACCATTTCACTTGGAATAACTATAGCGTACTTAAAACACAAACAAAACTCACTGAGATATAAACATAATAGTTTAATAACATAAATTCCAAAAAAGAATAAATAAATAATATCCGATAAGTTAAATATATGTACACAACATCTACGGATAAATTTCTATTCTAGTGTTTCGTCTTCAACCGAATCGGATTTTAAATAAAATTTTACTATTTCGGCACCATCTGTTCCATCATCCTCATCATCCGTCTCCTCTACTTTTATAGCATCTTCAAGTTCAACAAACTTCGAGTTTTTATCTTGAACTGCTGTCTCGTTTACTTGAAGAATATACTCACCCTCCCCCACTTCAGTCATACACACTCCTCCCTCCTGGAGAATATTACCGTCCTCTTGTAACTGTAGTATGGGTGTGTCTCCATCTTCACCTACCACTATGAGTCCTTCGACAGTTAGTTCTCCTTCATTGTGTGACTCAATAGCGTGCGCATTTAATTCTTCTTCAGTTTGAAACACAGACAGGCAATATCCACAAGTATATATACAATTCTCCGACACGGCTTCATTCTCCGACACGGCTTCGTTATCCGACACGGCTTCATTATCCGAAACGGGTTCATTATCCAACACGGCTTCATTATCCGACACGGCTTCATTCGACTGACGCGTCGCCTCGTCTATAGATTTATCATCGTTAACAACATCACAAACGTCGCCACTGGAAGCAACGGCGTTTAGTTTATTCGAACTTTCCTGGTTTTCCTTGTTTTCATCGACTTCAGTTTTATCGGATTTTACCTGCTTAGTTCCCTTCTTTGTTTTTTTTCGTTTACCAGACGAGGTTGGTTCATCTACAACAACTTCGATGTACTTATCAAGTAAATCATCATACTTATGTGTTTGTGCGTGTTTTTTCAAAGTTGAAGGCCACATAAAGGTCTTCTCGCATTTTTTGCATTTATAAACCATGGTTGGCTCAAATTCTGTAAGCTCGACGCTTTCGGTTTTCTTCTGAACTGCTTCTTTGTGATTGACGATTTGGTGATAATGATATTCTTTCATGAAGCGAAACTCCTTGCCACACTCCTCGCACCTAAGAATAATGTTTATTGTTAAAAAGAAAAAGAAAACGTACGAAAAACAGATAGAATGAATAGATGGTGTAGATTATTTCGTTGCAGTGCGATCTCAAATTCACCGCAAAAAATTATAGATTTCGTAACATTGACTCCATATTTTTGGTCGAAGTGGAAAAATTTAAGTAAATTTTCGTCACTTTAAAAACAATATTTCACGTCAATTTAATCGAGAAAAAAAATGCATTTGTCCGGGAAATTATTTTCCGCAATAACCGACATTTATTTCCATAATTAATCTATTCTTGTGCTAAAATGGTGCTGCAATGCGAGAAGCGGTCGATAAAGGAAAAATAAAAGAATAAACCGTTCTTTTGTTTTGTTTTAATGAAATTTCATGAGGAATAGTCCAAATCGACAAAATTGACCTGCGCAAAAATAGCGAAAATATTTATTCGTCTAAATTTTTTACGCATTTTATTCTCTATGTCAACTAATTCAAAACTAACACGAATTATTAATCAATTAATGACACAAAGCTAAAGATGGACAAAATCAATGTAATTTCCGGTTATAAAGTGTTGACTGAAAAATCATTTTGTTAACTTGGGAAGCTACGAGTGTAACCTTAATTTACACCTGTGGTGGAGAGTGAGAAAACATACTTGTGTTGAACACTCTTTTTCTTCTTCTTCACTTTCATCAGTTTCTCCTCCTTCGTTAAAGGTTTCTTCTTCAATATATGAACGTTTTTTACGTGCGTTTGCAGCATCTGTTGGGTTTTGAAGTATTGCTAATAGAACAGAAATATTATAATTTAGTAACATTAAACACACGTTTTTAATATCCAAAAACAAACAAAATTTATGCGAAATCCATCATAACTCGACTAATCCCTTTTGCGAGTCCAACTATTAGACTTGAAGAATTTACAAGCAAAAATGTTTGCCTTGATAATAAAAATCCTCTGCCAAGAAGATCTGCTTACCATGCATTCTTGACATCTATATTTCGACACACCAGTGTGAACAAACATGTGTTCAGTTAGGTATGACTTGCGATGAAACGCTGCGTCACACTGTGAGCATTTAAACGGTTTCTCGCCAACGTGCAAGCGCATATGATGCACGCAGTCGTGGTTGTAGGCGAACGTGCGTGGACAGTAAGAACATTTGAAAGGTTTTTCCTCGTCTGGCACGTGAATTTTTCTGTGGAACGCGAGATGGGTTTTCGTAGAGAATCTTTTGCTGCAGGTTTCGCATTGATATTCCTTTTCCACTAAACTGTTGCATTGTCTAAAAAAGAAAGCACATACTTTGAAGAGCTTAAAACAAACAAACAAACACAGCAAACACACAAAAGAATTGTAAAGATGTAGTTTCTGGGCCATTTCCCAAAATTAACAAGAATCGTCAATTGGCCAATACCCTGTAGCTGGAAGTGTGTGGAAACTGTTCACAATACCTTGTAGCTGGAAGTGTGTGAAAACTGTTCACAATATCCTGTAGCTGGAAGTGTGTGAAAACTGTTCACAATAGATTGTAGCTGGAAGTGTGTGAAAACTGTTCACAATACCCTGTAGATGGAAGTGTGTGGAAACTGTTCACAATACCTTGTAGCTGGAAGTGTGTGAAAACTGTTCACAATATCCTTGTAGCTGGAAGTGTGTGAAAACTGTTCACAATACCTTGTAGCTGGAAGTGTGTGAAAACTGTTCACAATACCCTGTAGATGGAAGTGTGTGAAAACTGTTCACAATACCCTGTAGATGGAAGTGTGTGAAAACTGTTCACAATACCTTGTAGCTGGAAGTGTGTGAAAACTGTTCACAATACCCTGTAGCTGGAAGTATGTGGAAACTGTTCACAATACCCTGTAGCTGGAAGTGTGTGAAAACTGTTCACAATACCCTGTAGATGGAAGTGTGTGGAAACTGTTCACAATACCTTGTAGCTGGAAGTGTGTGAAAACTGTTCACAATATCCTTGTAGCTGGAAGTGTGTGAAAACTGTTCACAATACCTTGTAGCTGGAAGTGTGTGAAAACTGTTCACAATACCCTGTAGATGGAAGTGTGTGAAAACTGTTCACAATACCCTGTAGATGGAAGTGTGTGAAAACTGTTCACAATACCTTGTAGCTGGAAGTGTGTGAAAACTGTTCACAATACCCTGTAGCTGGAAGTATGTGGAAACTGTTCACAATACCCTGTAGCTGGAAGTGTGTGAAAACTGTTCACAATACCCTGTAGATGGAAGTGTGTGGAAACTGTTCACAATACCTTGTAGCTGGAAGTGTGTGAAAACTGTTCACAATATCCTTGTAGCTGGAAGTGTGTGAAAACTGTTCACAATACCTTGTAGCTGGAAGTGTGTGAAAACTGTTCACAATACCCTGTAGATGGAAGTGTGTGAAAACTGTTCACAATACCCTGTAGATGGAAGTGTGTGAAAACTGTTCACAATACCTTGTAGCTGGAAGTGTGTGAAAACTGTTCACAATACCCTTTAGCTGGAAGTGTGTGAAAACTGTTCACAGTACCCTGTAGCTGGAAGTGTGTGAAAACTGTTCACAATACCCTGTAGCTGGAAGTGTGTGGAAACTGTTCACATTACCCTGTAGCTGGAAGTGTGTGAAAACTGTTCACAATATCTTGTAGCTGGAAGTATGTGGAAACTGTTCACAATACCCTGTAGCTGGAAGTATGTGGAAACTGTGCACAAACATCGGATACAGAAATAACATTCAAAATAAAGTAGTTACACATTTATTTCATTACTTATCTAAATCAATGACACGTAAACTTAGGATATGCTGGGTATCATGCTGACGTCACTCACGACTCTTACAAGCTAATTAACATGTTGGTCCCTATTGAACTGAACAAATTCCCAAAATATTAAGTTTTAAAAATCTATAATGGCGAATATTTCGATATTTTTTTTTAATTGAATGCATTTCTATGTTTCTTTTGATATTTTGCGTAATATACTTAGTATACTTCACTTTTCCCCCAAAAAATATGGGATCAAAATCCCGTTTTGAGCTCTGAACTGGGAAACGTTTTTGGATAATTTTAAGCCTCATAATCTTCTTGAGGACAGCTAATATTGAGTTTACATTTTTTAGTAGGCCTTGTTAAAAAATCTGAACGAGGGGTCTGAAATCTACATGTCTTAATACGTTATAATTTCATTTTTTTTCAGGTTTACCTCGCTTTCCCAGCTTGTTACTCATTTTTAAAAAAGGGGCATTTACTTAAAAGGGGCGAATAATGGATTGGGGCAATCAAGCGTTGACTGTACGCGTCATTCATAACAGCGTAAGGACTAACCTTTTATGATGTTCCAGTTCTTGTGGAGTCATAAATCTCTTACCACAACCGGGGCAAGCATGAGGACCAACACCTGTGTGTCTGTTCAAATGATTCTGCAAGTTTCTTTTGGTGGGAAACACTTTCGTGCAAACGGTACACTGATACGCGCCGACGTTGGCGTGAAGTTTGCGTTTGTGGTCTTTCAGTTTTTTCTCCGTCGTGTACGACCGAACGCATTCGTCACATTTAAACGGGCGTACTTCGCCGTTATCACGATGCCATGGAAACAACGGCGGCGGCTTTGTTGTATTTTGTGGTGGCGGTGGTTCGTTGCTTATTTTATGCTCGGGAGAGTTCACTGAAAAATAATTAAATTTGGGTACTAGACAGATTAAGTTCAAGTTTGGTAGCTAGGAAAGGACTGAAAAAAAGGTACATCCAACGAAATAGAAACTTTAACTTAGATGAAAAATGGCAGTTATCGTCTTATTTCTGGCGTGCGAGAAGACAGTGGCGTGCGAGATGACAGTGGAGTACGAGATGACAGTGGCGTACGAGATAACAGTGGCGTACGAGACAACAGTGGCGTACAAGACAACAGTGGCGTACGAGACAACAGTGGCGTACGAGACAACAGTGTCGTACGAGATGACAGTGGCGGGCGAGATGACAGTGGCGTGCGAGATGACAGTGGCGTGCGAGATGAAAGTGGCGTACGAGAAGACAGTGGCGTGTGAGATGACAGTGGCGTGTGAGATGACAGTGGCGTACGAGAAGACAGTGGCGTGCGAGATGACAGTGGCGTGCGAGATGACAGTGGCATGTGACACGTGTCATTACTAGAACTCGCCTTGTGATCATAGGTCGTATTTGGTTAATTGCAAGATTTGTCTAAAGAGCTATCATAGTGTGAGGAGTAAATACAACCTTGTTTTTAGCAATGCATCCTAAGCACATACCTTGCTTGTAAAAGTCGGTTATATTATATTCTGTGTCTGCAGTTTCAGCCGTGGTGGATCCTAAGAATACAAACAAAGCAAATTTGTGAAAGTTACTAGTCAGGCACACATGTCGTGTTCTTTGGTGACGTGGCAAAGATCTACACTTATGCAAAACGGACGTTGATTTAACCTATTCATGAAAATCAATACAAAACCTCATTGGGAAATCTGAATGAATGTTTCAAAAATTATCCAAGCGCAAGTATTTAAGTTATGTTACCTTCCACTAATTTCTCTACAGCTGCAATATCAGGTTCATTCTACAAAAATAAAACGGATGGTTCAAGTTAGCCACAAAAATTTTCTGGGTAAGATTTATTTTACTACAATATTGACTATTCTCATCATGTGGCTACGATGCACACATAAAGAATATATTCTATATAATTCCAAGTATAATAACGACACCCAATCTCTAAATAAAATCAGTGGATAAAATGGGAGTCCAAAATAGTCCAAAAGACATATAGTTTAGGAGATACTTAAGTGGACATATTTGACTTTTAAAACTTAATTTCATTAGCAGTATAAACAGCAAAATAATGTATTCTTTTGTGCAGCCACGTTTATTAAAAATCAGACATGAAGACTTTCTTTTTTATTCTGTGGGTTCAGTTTACACAAACACACAATTAATCTGATAACATTAAAAACCCAAGGGTGTACAGTTTTCAGACTAATATCACTAGAAAAGTAACTAATTTTAAAACATTAGGAAATACAAAGGCACTTAACGACATATGACGGGTTATTGAATTATGCCCAAGGTTAAAGCAATAACGTATTATCTATGTACAACGTATCTGTTCCTTGCAAAATCAAATTGCATCGAAAGTCTTCTTGAATGAAACCTCCTGACTTTTTTCTGACCGACAAACAACTCTCATATTATATACTTTCTATATTAAGCGAGCAGAGAAAAAAAGAAGAAGCAAAAAAATTACACATACCAATTTCTGTAGCAGCGTGTTTATGAATGTCCTTCCTGCTTCAATGTCATTTGTCTCACCTTCACAACTTTTCCAGTAATTATTAATAAGATGTTGATATTTCCCTGCCACGTCTTCTTCAGATTCCCATGTTGCCTGCCATTGTATCTTGTAATAACGTCTGTTATCCTGCACAAAGTGAATAACTGAGCGTAAAACTTGCGTATTAAACCATACAAATGTGAACAATTAACTCTGAACTTGGCTCCTATAAATTGCTTTGACGCTTTTGATTTTATATTTTTCTCTGACCAGCGCTGTAATATTGACAATACAACTTCAAAATTTGGTTTCGTAAATAAGCTATCTAAACACATTCAAATTTTTCCACAAGCACAATAACTCCTTAATGTGATTTCCTAGCTGTCAAACTAACCACACAATTTCCTTGCCTTTATAAAGGTTTGCACAAGTCTTTTTAAATACCCTGACAAGACACGCCAAATGCCAAAATAATTCTGAAGCCCTCACCTTCTCTGACTATGATATAGGAAAAAAACATTACATAGAAAAGAAGCATCAATGCATGTACTGTTTGTTGCAGTGCAGTGACACAATTTTTAGCTCAAAGTTCTATTTATGCTTTATCATGTCTAATGACTTGCTTGTGTATGTAAATGAGAACACTAGAAAACTAAAAAAACATTGATAATTTTGACAAAATTTTGACAATCACAGATACAAGTAATTACAATAATGAGTGCTATTTACGTCTCTTGATAAAGATCCAATTTAAGTTTTCCAAACTGATTTTTTATACTTTATTTTATGTACTACAAATCTGCTTCACCTTGCACCATTCGGTCTTGCATCACATAATATTCATACGGTACAAAAACATTGTTTGAAGCGACTACATTTAACTTCACACGGGAATAAATAAAACGAACATTGGTACTTACGACTCCAACACAACTATCCAAAACTTTAAGTGCAACAGGATCACCAATAGCTATCTCCATCGTTAAAGCTATTCTAAATAGAAACATGTGAGATGATAAACAGTAATATTATACATTAACAAAATAATTTTATTCTGTGCACTCCAGAAATAGGAACATTGATCTAATTGTTTTCTACAATTAAAGTAATATTGCCTTGTTGTGAATCCAGAAGAAATAACAAGCAGGGTTGCCAAACCAAAAACTAACTCTTATTAAGAAAGACTGATATGTTTATGATTCTTCTATTTGTGTGTATTTCAAAAAAATGATATTGATGTTGTGTCACAATAAAACAATAGAAAGCATTTCATATACATGTTTTTATAAGCAAGTGAAAATTTAAAATCATGTTGGGATAAACTTATGCAAAAACACAATTAGGTTTGAGTATGCTTACGTTATGCTTATTGGAGAAACAAAATAAAAAGTAAAAATGTTGCCTTGTGGGAAAGATGAAATGGAAATACACAAGGCCACGTTCAGAAACATACTGGTGCTTATTATTATTAGTCTTATTCTGTGTCTGTGTCACACATAACAAAAGAAAAATCACAAATCAGAAGAATTTACAAAGACTGGAGAATATGCTTAGCATATGCTTAAAAAATTTCCCCATCTGTATCTAAATACGCTATAAGCTGTATGCTTATAATTTAACATAAAGGTTTATAGCTTTACAACAAAAATATAACTGTAATAAATGACATCAACATGATTCTAAATTATCCTTTTTTAATATCAGTGCTTAAACCTTGAACCTTGTGGTCACAGTGACTGCCAAGAATTTAAAGTGGCCTGTCAAGTCTATGTATTCAGTGGAATCAAATTTATTTTGGATAAATATTTTAGAGTGACCAGGGTTTTAAACATAATATGAAGGCATCATAAAAGTCTTATGATGATCTTTGTCACTACTCATGGGACAAATGCTTTAAAAATTAGAAGTATGGAATTCCATGCTAGAAAACAGGCACATATTTTTTCAATAATATAACACAGAACTAATCAAATAGCTATGCTGGATAAACAATATTTTATTTTGTTGCTACAATTTTAGAAGCATCTTTTCGCTCATGAAATGCACCATTAGCTGCCAATCAATTTGACTGTTCGTTTCCTATACTGACGGTGGTCAGTGATCATTGATCAGCCGGGTTTTTTAGCACTGTATACAAAATAAAATGTAAAAAATATTTCAGTTATAACTCCTACAAAACCATTGTGCTTTTATGCAGCTTACTATAAAAACTCATGTACATTATTACGATTGCTTTTATATAGTATAATATTTGCTTAAAAAATCAACAAAATATACCTTAAAATTATGGATTATATACTGCATTACATTCATTGTATAACACATTTTCAAATTATCCATTATGCACAACATATCATATTTGAGTGTCTGAAATAACATTTCAGGACAGCAAAAAAAGAATGAATTTTAATGTTTTTAACGATTGATATTAATCAATCCTGATTGATCTTGCAATTTTTATGTATGGAAAGAAAAAAACTGTAGTTGACAAAACCAACAAAAAAAAGGAATACTTTAAGAATAAAGGCTACTTAATAGTTAATATTTTAGTCTTTTATCAATTTTAGCGAGAGTCGTAAAGATTCTGATTTTTGTATAACCTTGAATATGCAAAAGCACTAAGGGGTTGTTACAAAGAGTCAGCTCGAAAGTATGTCATCAACACTGTCCTGCAGGCTATATGATCCCAGTAGTTAGAAAACAAATCTCATTTATAATAATGACAATAATAAAAAGGGAGCAGAAAATGTTGTTTTTATTTGAATAACTTATGCCAACAAATAAGCCTAATCAAAAATAAAAAACATAGTGATTATATCATCATCATCATCATTCTCGGCTTAACGTCCGTTTTCCATGCTAGCATGGGTTGGACGGGGTATATTAATGACCCTCTTCCAATCTGATCTAGACTGTGTTAGATCTAAACTCAACTTCCTCTGTATCAAGTCTGTCCTTATAACCTCCTGCCAAGTCTTTCTCGGTCTGCCTCTGGGCTTTGCCCCAGGAACTATCAAGTCTTTACACTTTCTTACCCAATTATCCTCCTCCATTCTTTCCAAGTGCCCCAGCCAATTCAATCTTCTTATCTGGATAACATCTTTAATTCTACGGATACTTAGCCTGCTTCTTAGCTCATCTGAACTCTTTCTGTCTCTCAGACTGGCGTTACACATCCACCTAACCATATATATATGTAATATTCTAACAAATATGTTTATTTAATGGAAAGGCTGGTATGTGCAAGAAAAAAAAATGTAATAAAATCATAAAAATATGTATAAAAATAATTAAAAAAATAAGGATCACAAAATTAACATGAAGGAAATTGACATGAATACCTGTAGCAACTTACAAAAAGAATTACAATCACCTGAATTGGGAAATTAAACCAATAAAAATTTGATGAAAATATTTAACTTTATGAGTGCTAGTACTATAAGAAAGAAAAGGATAAACTAAAAATATTGGATGACGAGGAGAATCTGTACAATTCACATTAGGTGAACTGGATTGGGTGATACAAAAAACATTTTGTGTGTACATAAACTGAAGGAGAACGAAGTGTGTGTGTTCAGAAGAAGAAAAAGGTTAAATGGGTTAAGGTTATATTTTTGTATTATAATGGTAAATTAGAAAAATAAAATTTATATCCTGGATATCTACGTTATACTTTTAAGGGATACATTTTATTACCGCAAGTGTCTTTTTAATTTCCTGGAATAACGTATATTTATATAAAAATAATTATATATTACAACACATATTTATACATCAAATACTCCATAACATATACAGTGGATAACGTATGTAATGCAAAACTAAATGAAAAACAAGCAGAAATAAGGTATTAAAGTATTAGGCCATTATTATATTCTTTCTTGATAATTTTGCTTTATATATGCAACAAATGTAACAGCTTTAGAACCTTGCATATTTATTTATATAAATATACTATTGGTATTAAATCCTATATGTGCAATATAAATAAAGAATTGAAGCACAAAGTAAAATATTACCTATGTTTAACCAAATTTTGGTTTCAATAACTAAACGTTTTGTAATTTTAACATAATTCACATTATTATCTTTATCTTTAAATATATCAACTGTGCTGTAAAAAACTCAATATATATAAAACCAACAAAGAATGCAATTTAGCTTTGCATTAGGGAAAGTTCCCTCATAATATCTTCATTGCAATCAAAATTCTCATAATCAGGATCTTCGTACTCATCAGAATCAACATCTTCATGTTCATTGTGGGTCTTATTAACAGCATCGGGCTGATCGATATATTGTCTCCGTAAAAACAGAGGATTATCATGTGCTAGCCGCAATCGACATGGAATGTCTTCCTGAACAGTGCCATAATGTGCAACTAAGTCAGTAAGTGTGGGAAATATCGCTGAGAAACCTTTAATGCGAAAAGAACCATCAACACGCTCAAGCAGGAAGTTGGCCACACCCATTGGTTTCATATGTGCAGGGACCTTCACTGTCATAACATAGCTATCCAAATGACTTGTGCTTTCTCGAATGAAAAAGGACCCAATCGACCTATTTTGTAAAATTGTGTCAGCAATTTCTCTGGAAAACCCAGGTTGAAACCATTCAGAGTCCTTCATTAACTCTTCCTCAGTCATAGTTAATCGTGACACATCCATTTGGACAGAACGAGTATGTGGAATCTCATTATTCTTTGCATCAACTTGTTGTATATATTCTTGTGCTGTCAAATCAACAACATGATAACCATCTTTACCTAGAACCACGTTTTGATAGCTTTGCAGGTCAACATCATTATTAATAACATCTGAGAATCGAGCTACAGAACTTACAAATCCATGCTTTTTGGCAGAACTACAATCTGTCGTAATATTTAAAGATTCCATTGAATTTTGGTCTTCAGAAATACTTTTAAACTCTTTTTTCTTCTCCTTTGGTCTATGCTTATTGTTTTCAACAACGTCCACATTATTTTTCAAAGAAATGGAATTATTATTTCTTTCAACTTTTTCTTCATTTGAAATTTGGTTCATGGATGTTTCCTTTTTATTTGGATTCTGTGGAGCAGCATTAAAAAAATTATCACAAAGATCATCCTTTCTATTTAAATTCTGTGTTAATGGAAGAGTTGGTGTATCATCTATGCAGAGGTCAGCTATCAACCTGTTTACATCTGAAGAATGACTGTTCCGTGCATTCACCGCATGGCCAGAATACTCATGACCGTGGGCCATTTCAACTTTTGCCCATCGCTTACCACGACTTTGAATATCACTTACATCCTGCTGTTCCTTGGCTTCAATCTCAAATAGCTGAACCCGATTTTTTCTTTTCGTAGTATTTTTTGCATAAGCCATTTTAAAAGATTTTGACAAGTTCAAACTTAACTGTTGAGAGTGAACATTCTTCTTCGTTTTAAACATATGTGCTTGAATAAGCTCTTTCTTATCAACAGAAGAGCTTTTAGCTACGTAGGCAAACAGCCTCCGTTCTGGTTGGCATGTCGAAAATGCTATCCTTGTGATCCCATGAGCCATTTTCACAGCTGACTCGTTTTGTTTTAACACCTTTATACCTTCGTCAGTTATCACTAAAACTACAGGTACACCTTTACCAACATCTTTCATTTCCAGTAATTTTTCATTGACAAAATGTTGTCTCTCTTCACCATTTAACAGAGTTATAGCCACGGAGCCAATGTATTTGCATCCTTTTTGGAATATTATTCGATCTTGAAACTTTCTCACTGGTGATTTCTTCTTTTGCAGCGGCATTTTCTAGGTAATTCTAAAAAAAATGTTGAAATGCATTTTTATTTAGACTGTATCATTACATATAATGGCTGCACCTGCTTTGTTTCTTGACAGAGAGTAGACTTTCTCAACCATGAAAACTCAACTCAACAAAAACTTTATTTAAATTTTGGAGTGGGAACAGGATTAAGTGTCACTAAGTGTTGCTTTACAGTTTTAGCAACCAATTTACTTAATCCCAGCTTTGTTATATAAAAATTGTAATAGCTATTATAGCTAGCCTGCTAGCTAGGTTCCTCCTTTTGGAGTGGGGATACTTTCGGAACCATTGTGGCACCGTTAGATTAGTGGTTATAGCTCTCGTACTCTGTGCGGGAGACCGGGGTTCGATTCCTCTTGACGGCAATTCAACATGGGCAAGTGAATGTTACCATAGCCCTGGGTTAACACCCAAGTCATGTGAGGAAAATTGGGGAGATGGCACACTGTGTGGGCCGTTGGATGTTGCCGGGAGTTGTCTAGTAGAGCGCGTGTCCTAATTGGGTCTGCGTAGCTCAAAATGAGCATTAAATACTCTAGGACTCTCCATCTAAGCCATGGCCCCTCCTGGAAATAATAGACAGGGTATATCCCTATATTTGTGAGGCTAGCCATGTAAAAATATGCACATCACATCATTAAAATTGCCCTGTGAAAAACGCGCTGACTGTGGCCTTATAACCTTGCTAAAAAAAATATCAATTAGTTATCAAATGATACCTGCATATAAACAACTAAAGAGATTCTAGCTAGTTGTTACATACAGACAATCCGAAGCAGCATCGCTTTGTTGACATTTCGCCATTCCCTAGCCTATGTGGCCTAAAAGAAGGACGGCCAGCCTAGCGATTTTTGTTCTACTAACTCACGGTTGTTTCTGAAAGGTTCGAACCTCTTCCATTATTACGGGCTCCATAGCCCTGGATTATTCATATACGATAAAAAGCCACCTTCTCTTATATCAAAAAGACAAAAAACCTGGGGAAGAGGGTGAATATAACACATGATTTCTAATTATTAAACAGAAAATTGCATTTCTTGCATCTGCTATGAACTTAGCTCTCTAAGTACTATTTTTACGTCTTTCTTACATATTATTAGGACTTCCGAGAGGGTTAAATTACCATTTATCTTCGACCAGAAAAATTTACTTACTTACTTACTTATAGCGTATCCTGTTTTTTTTTAATCAATTGTAATTCGTCAAGGATGTCAATATATTATTATCAAAATCCAAGAATAATTTTCAATAACTTAGAGTAACCTATCAAAAATCCATAAAAGGGGATACTTTTCTGCATGAACAATACCGCTAAAATTGACCTACACAAATCGAAAATTAGTTTATTAACTTCTTCCCCAACATTTTGTTACAACACAGGTGTATGTAGTACAAAATAGTTATTCTCATTTTTATCCCATGGATGGTTTTTCCTTCACCTGGCCGGGAACACTTTCCTTCTGTTTAGACAACGAGAAAGGCTGTGGATGAAGGGCCTACAAAGCACAAAATAAACAGTCTACATAGGACTGATTATCGTTTTACTGCGATGTGATTTTTTGTAGCGATTTTTTTTTAAACGAAACTATTCCAATTTTTCAAAACTTAAGAACAAAGAAGCGTTTTTTGTTGCTAAAGGTGACATTTTTTCTGTGACTGGGTACGATTTTTGATAGCGTAGAAAATTACAGTAGCAAAGTCGGAAACTGGGAATACTTTTAACGGTGCAGCCCTTAATCTCGACCCCGATTGGTACAGTAATTCAAAAAATCATCTCAGAAAAAGTTGCTTAGCTTAACATATTTCAATTTAGATACTGTATCTAAATTAAGGTTTCTGACCAGTATTTTTACCCAAGACGTGCCGGTCAAATCAATGAAAACAAAATCTTCTTTTAATTTCGAATATTTCGCAATTGAAATTATCAATAAAAAATCATGAACGTATTGTCAATACTTCATAAATACTCCACCAAAATGTCGTCCGTCTCCATTAACATGTCGTCCGTCTCCGCTAATGTCTTCGTATCCATAAAAACGTCGTTCGAATTTGTTGTATTGAACGAGAAAAAGCCTGCACTAATCGGTACTCAGTTGCTGAGGACAGACTTTTGATCTCAGTCTCAAAGTAATGTTATCATTAATTAGAACAAAGAATTTTTGTACTTTGAAAGAAACACTTCGTAGGTTGCTTGCTAGTTCATCCAGTAAGCCTCGGTTGTTTTACTGTCCAAATCACAGCTTGGCCAGCTGCTTAGTTATTGATCCAAATCGCGGCCTTAGCCCTTGTCAACACGGCTGCTTGTAAAAAAAGTGTGGTCTGTTGCATCCAGTGAAAATCCCTCGTGATGGTAACAAAAGGGGAGGCAAATATTTAAAATTTCGAGAACGTTTCGGCAGGTTTAATTAACTACTCTTGTTGTGTTAAAGTGAAAAAAAGACTACACATAAATAGCGCTTTGAGCATCGTAAGCTTCGAAAACACCTAAATATTATTAACATCATATACAAATTCCAAAAAGGAAAGATTTGTCATTATTTATAAAAAACGCGAACCATAAACTTTGTCCCTAGACCATAAAATGGTGTTTGGACATTATAGGGGCATAAAGGCCTGGGAACAAAGTTTACGTACGTACCCCACTGCTAACAGAGAATTATACTAGAAGATACAAATGGAATATATTTACTTTCTATTAGTAAACAATAGGTTGTTTTAAAGATATACTTTTAAATGACATTAGACCGACATCACATTACATAAAAGAGATTGAAATATATAAAAAAAATAACTGAAACTGAACGAAAAAAAAACACGTAGAAGAAAGCACAATAATAAAAGTTCTTTGTCACTAAGTATTATTGAACAAAAACAGTGTATTTGTATATAGCAAATAAACGAGTTCTTACTTGCGGCAGTCGTGGTAAGTTAATAGAATTCGGCATTACGTTGCGAGTGTTTTAGCTATGTTACAAGTGTACGGACTATGGTTTTAAATTATGTTACGAGGGTTTAGGTTGTCACGGGTTTGTGGACCAAATTACGATTACTCGCACTCACACGCAGTCTGCATTTATTTTACGCTTGAAAAAAATCGAGACTTTTCGCAATACCGTAAATCGATAGTCCTTTTTCGTTAACACTACAACACTTAAAAATAAAAAATTACAAAAAAGTGGAAAAAAAGCAACTACTTGATGAAAATTATACCCCGCCGACTAGTTGGGTTTTCTTCAGCTAGCACAGTGTAATTTATGCAAACATAACGCGACTTTACATTAATTACGAGGCTTGTGTTCATTCTTGCGCCGGCAGCGAATTGGTATTAGTTTCGAGTAACGACTGCGACTTTCCTCGCTTCGTCGTCGGTGATGGTGTTTTGTTTCTCTTTTGATGAGTTGTATTTCGATCGTGATGCGAAACACTCGGGGATTTTCGAATTTTCGTGGTCCAGTTACCAAATATATGCATGGATTTTTTTATGGTCGATGCTCGTAATAAACCGTGCGTATGCTGGCCAGTATGGTTAGTATTCTAAAGACAAGAAAAAGAGATAACTCACCTAGTATTGCATGTCTGTGCTGTATTTAGAAATAACATGTAAAAAAATGTTAACGAGCGATTATCGAGCGTGAAACGTATTAATGACTATCGTGCATGAACATGTTAGGTGTTAGATAAGTACCGTCGGTTGTTAAAAATGGAATACAGGATGACATAAAAATGTTACAGTATCAGCAACAATAAATTGCTCTTGCAGTGAGTGGCAAAAAAAATTAGTATCAAGACTAGAAAATATTACGAGACACGAGTTAACGTGAATGAGTTTTGTCTACGAACAGCAAAGTTAGTCGAAAGCTCTGGTAAAGAAAACTAAAAAGGATGATCGAACTGACGAATGCCTCAACATGCAGTCTAAGGTGTCGTTAGCAACGGCGATATAAAGTTATGATCTCGTTAGTGGGTTAATTTTTTGGTGGTTGATTTTGACTTGTTTATCAAATCTTACTCGATTTACTACTTGAAATAACCGGCATGCTGCGTCGGTGTTCTTTGTTGCAAGTCACCGGACGACTATCTCTGGTCAGTGCCGAGTACTTTCGACGTATACTAGGCGACTTTACCGCTTCTCGGATAGTATAAAGAAATCCGGTGCGTTGTTTCACGGGTGACGGTAGCTGAAAGGGATTCAAAAGATTGCTAAATGTGACATTATGCTTATTCACTTTTAGCCGAGGTGTATCTGTGAGAGCAGCAGTTTGTCAAAGAAAAATGTCTTCTGATTTTCCTATTCGTATTCGTGCAATTTCCAAGCTAAGCTTAAAGAGGATTTAGATACATCCTTACATGTGAATATCTGAGGATTAGCTTGATCAAAACGTTCTCTCTCCAAGCCCGTCCTAATTTCAACTTTTTGTCTTGTTGTTTCTTTCAGGCTTTTACAGAGATTTTTTTAGATATAATTCAAATTTTTCGGGGTTTTCAGTTAAGCTTTAGTAATTTATTTATGGAAAGCGGATAGTGTCCATGTAAAAGCGTGTGTGCAAGTAGAAAGCGTGTGTGTGTGTAAGTGCGTGCATGTGTCGTGCGAAGAAAAAAAATTATCTTGTGTGGACAAGACGTGCGATATTTATGGTGCGTTATGACTTAGTTTCAACGTACGACTTACCGACGAAAGTACACCTGGATCCAGTGAACTACTGCTGTTGGAACGAACTATGGTGTCATACCCAGGCCCCTCATCTAAACGCGTAAAAATTTAGATAACAAGAGGATTTACAAATTACTGTACACTCGACACTTTGAGAATAGCAGGAGGATCGCGAAGAAGCATTTGAATGAACGAGGAATACTTCTTGTCTGAACAATCCTGTTTAAAATGTTTCGACCTACCTATGTCTGCTTCGTTGATATCACCCATCGATGCAGATGATATTAGCTGACCAGATTTTTCATTTGCGTTACCACGTTCAACATCTTCCGCCTCGAGAGAACTACCCATTCTTAGGTCCATTAAGCTGCTTGCTTCAGGTTTATGGGAGAATTTACTTTCGGTAGTTATGATGAGAGACTTCGTGCGATTGTCGTCCTTACGACGTTTGTTATGCCACGTTAACTGTTTCGTGTTACTGAGAGCTAAAAAAATCAACCAGGATAGGTTTAAAAAGCCAACAGTACACACAACTCTGCGTTTCGCGAATAAATGCCTTTTTTATTTCTACAGATTTTATGCAAAAAATAAAATATTCCTGTAAAAAAAGCATCACTCACTAATGCGGATACTTTCCATTCCATTTGTCTATAAGAAAGAAATGTTAAGCATTAACGAACGAACGAACGAACGAACGAACGAACGAACGAACGAACGAACGAACGAACGAACGAACGAACGAACGAACGAACGAACGAACGAACGAACGAACGAACGAACGAACGAACGAACGAACGAACGAACGAACGAACGAACGAACGAACGAACGAACGAACGAACGAACGAACGAACGAACGAACGAACGAACGAACGAACGAACGAACGAACGAACGAACGAACGAACGAACGAACGAACGAACGAACGAACGAACGAACGAACGAACGAACGAACGAACGAACGAACGAACGAACGAACGAACGAACGAACGAACGAACGAACGAACGAACGAACGAACGAACGAACGATATTTAATATTAATAAACCTCTCTGATATATTCATCTAATTGATCCACAAACATTTTTTTCATTGTTTCATCTTTTGTATTGAAGGTAGCAACAGCCTTGTTGTCCAGTTTGTTGACCAGTAAAACACCATGCGAATAATCTGGAATATAATAACAACCCTGACACTATTTACAACAATCGTTAACCCTTTTATTACCTGCCACCCACTCTGCGGGTTGGGTTATGGAGATGTCATAAACAAGGTAGTATTGATGAAATTTTAAACTTTATTACCAATATTCTATCTAAGAGCGTGAAGACTGATTGAAAAAGATCTTTAAAAGTTAAGAACTTTACGAGGATAATCCATATATTGAAGAAGATTATCAACCAAATTTCATACTTTCGAAGTAGGAAAACAAGCATTAGGCAAGTAATTTCGACTTTTTAGTAAAATTTTGGTTAAGTACTAAGACATTACCTGACATCATCATAAGGATAAGATCAGGTAGTGTCTAAACTAAGAGGTTTAACCATAAAAAAAAATAGATTTAAGTGTATTGCTCTCTTTAACTTTTCATTTCATTAATGATGTCATATTTTAAAAAAATTGTTTTATTTTAAATTTCCGATCGCAAATCATGTCACCAAAAGCAGTGAAGATTTGAGCGTATAGTTAACGAGTTACAGTCAATAAAGGAACAAGAGGTTAAGAAAAGGTTAAAGGATACAAAACACAGTAACCACATTTTTTGCTGCTACCTACCAGACCTTAAAATGCAGGACTGTTATGAGGTAAGCTTTTTGTGTCCACTCTGTGACAAGATTTAACGTTTTTTCTTTCAATTATCCTCTTTTTTTCTTGACCAATACCAGTAGAAAGTAACGTTTCTACCACATATACAAATACTTGAAATATGCTGAATACAATCACAACTTTCATACTGATCATCACAGATAAAGTTAAAGGCATTTTTCTTGCTTTTCGATGATTTTTCCAACTGAGTAGTCATCTTATTTTTTAAAAGGCATTTGTTTAAAAACTACAAAATAAACTACTGAAAAAGAATCCACTTTCATGAATTTTCACAGCTGGTGCTTTGAGACGCTGCTTTACAAGATAGGCGTTCTTTTTCTTGAAAACAGCCTTCTCAATGGAACACCCCCCTAAGCTCTCCGTACTTATTTCAGTACTGCACTGTGTTTTAAAAAACATTGCAGTTATGCTACAAAGTACAGGCAACACGCTCAGGAAAAAAGGGAAATGGCAGACTATCAACAACCAACTTACATTCATTACTAAATTCGGCTACTTTCATGTTTAACAGAGTATACGATGACTTGCAGCTGAATATATGTCCACTGCTGCCATGAGCACCTGACTTTCCTCTTGGTTTCGCAAGCTAGATGCAAGTTTTTTGTTTATCACAAAAAATCAGTTTACAAACAACGCGAGACAAAGGCACAGCAAACCAAAGATTGCACGTGCCAGGTTACAGATAAATTTTATGTGCTGTTAAGATAAAAAAAAAACTTCCGTACAGAGTGACCAATACATGTGAGATAATATAATATGACTGTTCCCAATCAGGCGTACACTGCATGCCGCAAAGAAGGGAAAAGAGACTACGATTGGATGGATAAACAAAGTTATTTAAAAGTAGAAATCAATTATTTTTTAAAAGCCCTTCCAAGTCAATTAAAATGCTCAATATCAATCAGATTGGATATTTTCACTTTTTAAAGAGTCAACTAAATGGATGATTACAACGTATGTATCAAAAGCTACTTACTAAGATCAAATCATTGAAAAGAAAGGCAAGCCTGTTGTGTGGTTTCTCTTTTCGACTTGGGTCGTTCACTTCTTCAACAGTAAACAATTTGACAAACTGTCGATGAGTTGCAGCCAAACTCTAGTGAATAAAAAAAGTTGAATGTAAACAGAAGTCGTTCTGACAGTCTCGGTTAATATCCTCCAAGGAATTTACTCGTAAACGGTAACTACAAGGTCATAAGCATTAGCAGAAGGTGCAAGACAAAAACTTACAGGAACTTTCCCAACAAAGCTATTTTCGATTTGATGAAGTTGTGTTGTATGGTCAGCACCAGTAGCAAACTCATTCTACAAAAAAAATTTACAGGTAATTCGCCTGAAAGGTAAGTACATACACCTCAGTCTGAATGCGACTGTACCCAAATAGCATTTGAGATTAGTCACTGGTTTATCACACTTTAAATCACAAAATTTGTGAAGCGAATTTTAAGACTATAAAGAAATTTTATAAAGAGAAAGACTATATTGTACTTTTTTTGTTTCTTTAAGTTAAAAATAAATTTCATAACAGTATTTTCTTGACAAGTAACACTGCAACACCAATATTGTAAACTACTAAAATCCCAACTCAACCAAAACCACCCAAAACCACCAAAAACCAACTAAAACAACAAAAAACAATCCAAAACCAGTAAAAGTCCAAAGTTTTGAAAAAAATGAGAATAGCTAGACCTATTCCTAGCAAGTGCATGATAAAGCTAAAAGAACAGTCTGACTTTAAATGATGATTCGATAGGAGATTACTTATACATTGATGACCCCCACGGTTCATACAACACTGACTGTTTCTTTAAATAAATATTTCGGATAAACCCTGATGTATTGTAAAACATGTAAATCAAAATCGAATGACGGCCAGTTACGCCACAGTCACAGTATGCTGTTTCAGCTTTTTACGAAACCCCGCATATAGACCATTTTGCATTGTACCAACTTTTCTATGGAAAGTAAATACTTTGCGTTGTCGATAAAGGAGACTGTTAACCACAACATTGCGAATGCTCTAGCTAGTATGCCCTTTAAACTTTTTAAAAACAGTATCAAAAGCATCTATCATAGGTACCATGTGCATTTTTATTTCAATACGGCAACCAACAAAATCATACAATGCTGGCTCCTTCTGGTGGTTTTGGGTCATTTTGGGTGGTTTATAATTTTAGTAGTTGCCAAGACCAATATTGTTAAAGTCTTTTGTGTCAAACCTGAAAAGTTTTTGTTCCTTTTATTTAAACCCAGTTTGCTAGATTTTACTATTTAGAACCTTTATGCTAGGTGACTAAATGTATAAGGCTAAACTCACTCACATTCATGGAATAGATACTATTAGCACACTTTCTTTTGACTTCGAATTAAGGGGGCTCTTTTAAAGCGTTAAAATTTATTCAACACCGTTTTTCTGGTCAACACTTCCTCCTCCAACAGACATTTCAAAAGGAACACTTTCAAGTCTTATTAGAAAAGAACTAAAAAAGACGATTTACTTCCAATACAATATTTTTAATTAGTTTTAATTATTTTTAATTACCACGTTTGTAGTTGCAAAAGGTTCTCTACGTTCAACTTGCAAAGATAAATATTCGAGAAATTACTAGAAACTTATAGGAACAACGGTGCATATGCGAGATATATTGGTATAAGTAACCCTGCACATTATCTTTCAAATTGCTGCAAAGATGATTGTTACAAATTTATTCGCTAAAAATTATTTTTTACAAAATGCATTTTTCTGTTGCACAAATAAAAATTTGCAAAAACAAATCAGTTTAAAGGACGACAATTTATCTGCACATCCAATGTTAGTCAAAACTTAATGCAAGTTAATGCTAGTCCATATTACATTCGACCACATTGGGATTACTCACTAAAAGAAATAACATTAGGCGCCCCGGGGTTAGGAAAAAAATTGTAAATAAGCGCCCCTGCTCTAATAAGCGCCCTCCCCTCCCTCCCCTTCTCTTGAAAAAAGGGGTGCTTTTTCGGATCGGCACGAATGACAACATATACACATAAAAGATATATTATTACTATTGTATTTCTTTCCCTTTTGCTTGTATTTTATAAAAATTAGGAGAATGAAGTTTAAAACATTTGCTTTTCTGAAAAAAAATTAATAAGCGCACCTGCTGAATTAACATGCCCCTGCCAAATAAGCGAATTTTTAAATAAGCGCACAGGGCGCTTAATCCGTCATTTACAGTATGCACAAAAAGTAAGGCTATCTTAAAATACTTCAATAAAATAGTTTCCATACCCTTTGAATTCTGTTGTACATATTTCGTAGCATGTTCTGATCTATGTCATTTCCATTGTCAGTGCCACGTAAATTTTTTAAAAACTCTTCTTGTGTCATCCGTCTTTTGACATTTTGATTGTGCAAGTCTGTATTGAGCATAGCAAGGGCAAAAGCTAACAGTAAGATTGTATCCGAGTTCCCTGCAAACTTTCCAGGATTACAATCAACGTAACGGTTTGCGAATACCTAAAAAAAAAAGTTTAAGAGTTACATATTTAAAAAGAAAAAAGCTAAACATTGTAGATGTGAAATGAGTGTACACTCTTTTCTTAACAACAACTAGGGTTTAACCCAGCAAGCAAAGTGTTAATAAACTTGTTAAACCAAAAGTTCACATTCCAATACTATTTGCTTATTGGTTGCTCGCTTATTACAAAAAAAGTGTACTAAAATTTCAACAAACTCTAATTGTTTACTAAATCTACAATTAGTGACAAGGAATACATGTGAACTAACCTGCAAAAATTTTTCCACTGTTTGGGCTTCACCCTAAAGAAATAAAATATTTATTTGCCTCTTTGCATGACAAATCTATACATTCTGAGACAAGTTTTACTCACTAATGTCTTTATAAAAAAATTATAAAAAACATGAAGTGGTGTACTTTATTTCCTTTTGTAATTATATTTAAAGCCACTTCTTAAACATTAACGTATACTTAAAAGATATGGAAATTAAGAAGATCTCAAAAGTACTTCACCCAGTAACAAGATTATTTAAATAGTTAATGTAATATACTTTAGAAGCTTGGTTAATATTGCCAATTCAGAAATCTAGACTTTTGTACATAAATAACTTACAGTCAATTTGAAATAGGATTGGAATTGTCGCAATGCTTCATCCACATCTTTTTCAACAAAGTCAAACGATTTAGCAAAGTCCCTAAAACATGGATTTAGTCACTCAGTTTTTTGGTTTCAGCAGCAGCAGCTTACCATTATGTTGGAGAAAGTTGTTGATATTGCGATTTGTGTTAATTCTGTTGTTATCTTTCAGTAACCAATACAATAGTATTAGAGACTGGTGAAGCCTTCAAGTTACCTCATCAAGGTAAGAATCAATTAACAATGGTAGCAGAGTTAAAAGGTACAGATCAACTGGCCTGGTATTTATGATCATTGTGCGAGTGACATTTGAGTTGAAAGAAAGCAATTGAGGGCACACACCCGGATGTGTTCCTTGAGGTAAGAGAGATAACTTTCCCTTTTGTTGGCTATTTGTTGACACGTGTGTGTGCAAACCAATTGGTGAAGTGGTTTGTGAACAATGGCAGCAACAACATTGAAGGCTCCACCAGCGTTTAAAGAGGATGATGACTATAGCAGTTGGAAGAACGATTTGGAGATCTGGCAGATGTTTACAGAACTACCAAAGAAAAAGCAAGGTCCAGCTGTATACCTGTCACTGACTGGTCGGGCACGGGAGGCAGTACGCGACCTGACACCTGCAGAAGTGGGATCAGATGATGGTTTGGACAAGATTATATCTAAGCTAGATTCAATATATTTGAAAGATGAAAGCACAAGAGCATTTATTGCTTTTAAAGAGTTTTATGACTATAAGAGGAATAGTGGAGACAAATTTCCTGATTTTATTGTGCAGTTTGAGAAGCTCTACAATAAGATATCCAAATATGATATGGCATTGCCCGAAGCTGTCAGGGCATATTTTCTTCTCACAGCTGCGAATATGTCTGAAGAAAATGAAAAACTGGCTCGTACAACTTGTGCAGAACTCAAGTATAAGAATATGAAGGACACAATCATGAAGATATTTGGAGAACTGAACACAGCAGAAGACGCTGCACATTTGGGAGCTCTTCCTGTGAAACAGGAATGCTTATATGGAAATCTTCATGCTGATACCAAGGACAGCTTGTCAAGGAATACACGTTCAAGAATGAATCCTGTTGATAAGGATGGGAAACTCATGAGGTGCCATGAATGTGACTCAACAAGACATTTTGCTAATAAATGTCCTCATAGAAATCAAGAGCAAAGAGGTTTCAGATCATGGAACAATAGACCTACAGAAAAGAAACAAGATGTAAATGAGATCCATATCACCCTTTTTGCAGCCTCTCCAGACCAAAGGCAATATTGTCTTGTTGGAGAATCCTTTGGTAGAGGTGTCTTGGATTCTGGCTGTACAAAGACAGTGGCTGGGGAGAAATGGATGGATGAATATCTTGCGACTCTCTCTGAATCAGATAAAAATGCTGTAGTTTCAAATAGTACTGATTCTATATATAGATTTGGTGATGGAAAGGAAGTGAAAGCTACAAGAAATCTAATAATACCAGTTATTCTAGGTGGCAACAAGTATAAATTGTCTTTTGACATAGTAGAGATTGAAATACCACTACTGATTAGTCGTAGTACCATGAAGTCTCTCAGTATGAAGTTAGATTTTACCAGTGACTTGGCCCTTATTGGGAAGGAAAGAATTGACTTAATATGTACCACAACAGGACACTATTGTCTTCCACTAACACATTGTGATCTTGATGCTCAAAAAGGAACAAAAATCATTTTACATGGAGAAAATTTGAAAAATATTAGTAAGACAGAGAAAATGAAGAAAGCTATGAAACTGCACCGCCAATTCGCTCATGCTGGCAAAGATAAGCTACTCAAACTTGTAAAGGATAGTAATTTGTATGACAAGGAATTTTTGTCATGCATCGAAGAATGTTGCAATGATTGTGAAATATGTCACAAATATAAAAGGCCATACAGTAGACCAGTTGTGGGTATACCTCTGGCAAACACTTTTAATCAAGTAATATGTATGGATTTAAAGGTTTATGAACATAATAAACAACACATCTTACATATCATCGATGCTGCAACTCGTTACTCTGCTGGATGTCTTATCAAATCGAAACATAAAGATGTCATTGTCAGTAGAGTGTTTAGATTTTGGATTGCATACTTCGGATCACCAAGTACAATCTTGACTGACAATGGTGGTGAATTTTCGAATGAGGTTTTACAAGAAATGAATGAAAAGCTCAATATTGAGACAAAAACAACAGCAGGCGAATCTCCTTTCAGCAATGGTATTGTGGAAAGACATAATAAAATTCTGGCAGAGACCATGTTCAAGACAATTGAAGATACGAAGTGTGAACCAGACGTAGCACTAGCATGGGCCCTCAGCGCAAAGAATTCTTTACAGAATCATGGTGGCTACAGCCCAAACCAATTGGTATTTGGCCATAATGTGAACACACCCACTATTCTGACAGATCATTTACCAGCATTGGAGCCAACTACGTCAAGTAAAATAGTGAGAAAAAATCTATCTGCTCTGCATAAGGCAAGGGAGAATTTCATTAAAGCAGAATCCAGTGAGAGAATTAAAAGAGCGCTGAGACATAATGTTAGAACATATTCTGATGAGACGTATTTGAATGGAGAAAAAGTCTTCTACAAGCGCAAAAACACCAAGGGTTGGAAAGGTCCAGGTGTGGTTTTGGGACAAGATGGTCAAATGGTGCTTGTCAGACATGGTGGTAACTTTTACCGAGTGCATCCCTGTCAGTTGATGAAACATAGCCAAAATTGTAAAGTTAGTGAATTCAAGTCAGATCATGTCAAGAGGAAGGAAAGCCATTTGAATAAGTTGTGTGATATGAACGATAGCGTCAATGATTGTGATGATGATGATGATGATGATGATGGTGATGATAATGATGATGATGATGATGATGATGATGACACAGCTGATAAGAATGTGATAGATGTTTATGATGATTCTGAAGATGTAGAGCAATATCATCAAGAACAAGCTAGAAATGTAGACGAAAATGACCAAGAAAATTCTGGCACAAGTGAAAATGAAGTTGAGGAAAACAGGGATACTCATAAAAATAATGAAACTGAAGAAGACGAAGGTAGTGGTTGTACAAGTGACATTTTCAGAAGACCATCTACAGAATCCAAGAAAGTTGAATCGAAACCAAAAGCAAAATCATACATCAAATACAATCTAAATGGAAGATGGTATCGTGCAAGAGTTCTCTCAGCACAACCCAAAAGAAGTGGCACTTATAAAAATTGGGTTAATGTGTCTAATGATGGTGATAGAAAGCCAAAAAGCATCAATTGGAATGATGTGTCCAAATGGGTCGAGCTGGAAAATCCGGAATTCCCCGTCTATATGTGTGATGTCGATATGTTTTCACAGGAAGTAGTTGATGCGAAGGAGAGAGAATTGCAGAATTTAAAAGAAAATGATGTCTTCGAAGAAGTTCCAGACACTGGTCAAACAACTGTATCAAGCAAATGGGTCATAACTGAGAAGTTCAAAGGTGAAAAAAGGGTTGTGAAAGCTAGATTGGTGGCTAGAGGCTTTGAAGAAAATTCACAATCATTGAGAACAGATTCTCCAACTTGTGGCAAACAAAGTCTTCGACTTGCTATGGCTATCATAGTTAGCAATGATTGGCAGATCAATTCACTTGATATCACTGCAGCTTTTCTTCAGGGAGATGTTATTGAAAGAGAACTGTTTCTACAACCACCAAAAGACACATTGTCATTGGGAACAGTGTGGAAACTAAAGAGATGTTTGTATGGGTTAAACGATGCATCTAGAGCATGGTACAAACGAGTGAGAAGTGAAATGTTGAAACTTGGTGGTGAAATGTGTACCTACGACCCTGCTGTGTTTTACTGGTATAGAGGCAAGCAAATCACTGGAATTCTTGTTTGCCATGTTGATGACTTTGTGTATGGTGGTAGTCCAGCTTTCCACAAAGATGTTATTGCTAAACTTTTCGAAACGTTCAAAATCAGTACGCAATCAAGCTCAACCTTCAAGTATCTAGGATTAGATGTGGATCAATTTAAAAGCAAAATTGAGATTAATCAAGTGAGCTATATAGAGTCTTTGATAACTGTTAATATTGAAAATGATGTTAACAATGAACGAAAATTGACTAGCGAGGAAAAGACCATGCTGAGATCGTTGAGTGGGCAAATTGCTTGGGTGGCCGGACAAACCCGCCCTGATGTGGCTTATGATAGTTGCCAAACGTCTAATTATGGCAAGGAACCTACAGTTCAAAATTTGAAAGATGCCAACAAGATTATTCGAAAAATTAAGAGCAAGCATGTTGCAATAACCATTGCCAAAATTGTAAATATGAAAAATTGTGAAATTATTTGCTACACAGATGCAACTCATGCCAGTTTGAAGTGTGGATCATCACAAGGTGCATTCATCATATTTGTGAAACACCTGAGCGAAGTTATACCAATCTGCTGGCAATCAAAGAAACTACAAAGGGTAACCAAAAGCCCAATTGCTTCGGAAACACTTGCTCTGAGTGAAGGAGCTGATGCTAGTTTTTATTTGGCCAATGTCATACAGCAAATCTGCAAGTTGACGAAGGTTCCAAAGATCACTTGTATTATCGACAACAAGTCATTATTTGAAACCTTGAAAACGACAAATGTCACAAAGGATTTGAGATTGCGAGTTGATATAGCCAGATTGAGGCAGATGGTGGAACAAGATGAGATTACTGTCAAGTGGGTTGAAGGAAAACACCAATTAGCCGACTGCTTGACAAAACATGGAGCGTCTCCAAACAAGTTGCTTGAGGTTTTGGAGACATCCAAAATATCTCTACAATAATTGATTGTAGTGATTACCGTTGTGTTTTTTTTTGATGATTTTAATTTGTTTGTCATGTTGACTGTGACAAACAGTTGCAGCATGCAATTTGATATTCTACTTGTGTTGGCTTTAAAATTGTGTTACTGGTGGCAATGTTGATATTGCGATTTGTGTTAATTCTGTTGTTATCTTTCAGTAACCAATACAATAGTATTAGAGACTGGTGAAGCCTTCAAGTTACCTCATCAAGGTAAGAATCAATTAACAAAAGTGATTAAGAGATTCAAGTACTGAAAACCATATTGATTACTTACAATAAAACTTGATTGTTGAACTCATTACGTAAATTTCCGAAGTACTCTGAAATTTTCTGCTTCGATATAGTAGTTTCTTTGCGTAAAAATTCTGCAATCGAAGTCACATCATTACCCAACATCCGATTGTCAATTAAGTATTGAATTCCCACTTCTGGCTTCCTGTAATAAACAAGGTTTATTTCAAATCATTTGAAAATATATATAAAAATTCCCAATCTACGAACATATATCATTAAAACTTAAAGTTCATAAGCATATCAGGCACTGTTTCACATTTGTACTTTAAACATGATTGCTTTTTAATGGACACTGATGCTGTACCATAAAAGCCAGACAAAGTTGGACTGTAACATTAGGAACAGTATCTCCCCCTCCCCCCCCCCTCTTCATTAAAACGTGGTTTTTCCTCAAAGGTGCGCCATTATGCCTGCCTTTCTATTTCACAACGGCACTTGTTAATGCTGCCATGTTCACAAAAGTTCTTGATTCATGTCGGCAAGTTGTTGCTTATGTGGTTTTTCTTTAAGTTAGATGTAACTTGAACTTACTAAAGGTTTGCTATCATTTTCTCTCTTAATTTAAGTGTGCGATCGTAAAACAAAATATAAATTTCCGACATAAAACACAAGTTTGCAGTCACATCGCCAATATTTGTTGACGTGAAATAAACTGAATCAGGCTGTATGTTAATTATTGTAATGACTATATTCAGTTTATATTCAATATCAAAATAAAAAAACTTACCAATTAAATAAGTTTACACCGATTCGAAATTGTCTTTTATGTGCAGAGTTATCAACAATAGGATCATATTCCTTTTGTGTACTGAAACACATGCCATCTGCAAAATCATGGTTGTGAATTTTGTCCACTAGAAAACTTGACCCATCTACTAAATCGACATGTTTTCCCTCTACAGTGATCACATTTGAATCTAAATAATGGATGATTAACATTCTTGATACAATGTTATTAAACACTTTAGCTAATTAAAATGTTCTGGCTGGAGATAACTAAGCTTCTCAATTGGCCTCTTTGACTTTGGCTATGAAAAGGGAAATTCTCTTTTAAAATAGTCAAAGTTAGTGCATCGAGTCAAATTTTGTTTAGAATATTCGGTTCATGTATTAATATGCAAGGCTAAAATCCTTTTAAAACACTGCAATAAAAGCAACAAAAAAAAGAAGATCTTTAATATATTAAATATAATGTATTGTCAACAAAGGGTTACTGCTTTTACTTACCATCAATGATGTCGTAATTATCAGAACTTCCAGAAGACGTTCTTGACGTATTTCTTTTAACAGTTGGTTTTTCTTCTCGAACTGCATTATCAGATTGAACTGCATCAACTACATCCTAAAAATAGCATTTTGTCAGTAAAATTCCATAAAAAGACATTCTGCTATGTTCTACTCAAATGAATATTGGTTACATAGATCGAATTGGTTTAAGCATAATACACACACACTGTTTTCTAACAGAAATTTTAGAAAATGAGGCCTAGATTTTAGGAACTGTAAACATAGCTAACTTACCCCTCACACATAGCTAGCTTGCCCCTCACATGATAAGATATAAAATAGTTATGCTCTCTGTAGATGTTTAGAAAGGCCACTTCGTAGTTCACAAACAACCATGGTAAAATCAGACATTAGTTTATTAAAATGTGTACCTTTTCTTCATGTTCTGAAAAGTGGTTTTCGATTAAGTAACCACTTAGATTATTTGGTTTTTCATCTGCAGAGTCATCACTGTCTGTACTATTTGATTCAAGTCTTAAATTTTTCATGTCAACCAAATCTGCAATATTAGCTGGTTCTTTAGTTTGTACACAGTCAGCTGACAACTTTCTCCGTTCAGGCGGAGGAGTGTCTACAATATTGTCATCCACAATCATAACAGGATTGTCTGGTCCATAAACTACTAATGATTCCTTTTTCAGGAGTTCAAAGTTTTTTGCAGGCAAAGTTAACGAACGTTTTCTGCCAGAGAATGCCCTCATTCGTAAAAAACTTCTACTCAGAACCCAATGACGATAGGATTGTTGTATAGTTTTTGCTGCAGCGTTTGCTTTCTCTTTGCCACCATATTTATTTTCTAAACACTCAATAGTTTTCTCTCGTAAGTCTGTTGATAATTCATAAAAACTTCCACTACTTGATCTATGGTGTCGCCTAGAGGAAGACCGCTTTGCAATCAGCTTTTTTGATGGGGAAAATATAACAGGTATTTGTGATTGGGCTGAGTTAACTTCTCGTTTCTCGTCAACAAGATGATATGCTGTGCTTTCTCCACACGACGCAACTTCCCTGTTTGACATACTAACACCCGAGTCACAGCCTGTAGAAGCTATTGATTCTAAACTTGTATCAGCTAACAACATTGCAGAGTCTTTGTTTAACAGTGGATCAGTTACTACTTTGCCTTCAAGATTCTCTTCAGCAGTCATATTACTAAAAAAAAAATTCACATAATAACAAAAGATGCATCTCAAGTGTGAAGAAATCACTACCCTAAATCATGTCAGTTACAAACAAAAGCACCAGAGACAGCGAAAAATCAATGTTACATCTACTGCTGAAATTACTAAAACAACATTTTTTCTCAGAAAATAATAAAACTTTTTTATATTTACTTATGATGTAATATAATTATTGTTTAAGATGATAGATTAATCCATGACTCCATCATAGTGTTATCTGAAACACAACAGTTCAAATCCTTAGTAAAACGTCATTGGGAAATTTGTTATAGCATGTTTACACTAAACATTGTCACACTCTCCTCCTCTATTATAACAATACAGAATAAAACCTAAAGTATTTGTATTTGGTCTTATTCAATTATAAAGATGGAGGCAAAGATGGTGATAGGTGGTGGGTGGTGCAGTGACAGGGTGACAGCCTTAATGACTAATTAGATAAACTTTAACTGGAATTCTAAGTTTCTATGTTAAGAAATATTTTCTTGATATTTGCAAAAATGTAATATAACACTTTTCTATAAAGTTTTAAAACAACTGTGTGATTTGATTTTATAACATTATAATATAATTACTGGCAGATTCAAACTTCCCTTTAGATAAGAAAGTTTTGATCACATTTCACGTTGAATAACAATAAATCATTTTACCTGAACAATTTTAATGATTTAAAAACACTAAGAAATTTTAAACACTTGCCATACCCCAAATTTATTGATATGTTTAGTGAAAGCTACCACTTTTGTCTTATTTCTAATTTCCCAAAAGACTTATAACAACCATTTCATATTAAGTACAAACAATAACATATTAGTTTCACTGAAAGAACTATTAAAACGTTTTCAAGCAATGCCAAAGCTTTACTGTATTTTCTTTCAAACTGGAAAAATAATAAAATAATAATCACTGTGTCAAAGATTTACAAAATGATGATGACCAGTGATTCACCTAGAGGAATATTGAACTGATTACTAGTAAAGAGTCAATGTAGATCAAAAATGAATTTTGACTTCCGTTCAGTTGAAAAAAAATTATATAAAAAATAAGGGAAAGGTATATACACTGTATACATGCTTTAAAGGGCAAAAACGACAATTCAAGAAAGTATGCATGACAATTTCTACATTCCGAGACAATTTTTACTCACTAATGTCTTTATAAGGAAATTATAAAAAACATATTGATGGTATACTTTATTTCCTTTTCTAATTATAATTAAAGCCACTTCTTAAACATCAACGTACATACTAAAAAGATATGGAGATTAAGAAGATCTTAAAAGTACTTCACCCACTGACAAGATTATTCATATCTAAAACATGAAGTTTGTTTCTAAGATACCACAACAAATAAAATTTCTTAAACAATAGCAATCAGAAGAGATAGTTAAAAAAGCATTACAATACAACTTTAATATAAAATTCTAATTAAAGAATTAAAACAAAACTTAGAAATATTAAAAAAATAAAAAGAAGCTTTAAAACATAGCCACTCAAACCATAACTTCAATGATTTTTAAACAAAACTAAACTTCAATGACAATGTAAACTTTTTTTTTCCCTGTCTAAAGTTCAGTTTATTTTAATTTGCCAAAAACGTGATACAGATGTTAAGTATAAAACACAAACATGTTGACTTCCTTTATAAAACATTTAATGTGACAAAATGAACACATAAACAGACAGACCGAGAGAAATAAAAAAACATTTAAAAAATGTCATCAATGTAAACAGATAAGACTGGCATAAATATTACAGCATTAAAATTACACATTCATAAAGACAAAACCATCACCAACATCATTCTTAAAAATGCTGAAAATCTTTAAAAAGAATGACAAAGATAAAATTTGCTAAAAACAGCCACATTTCTTTGTTGATCATATAATAGGTTTAAATAAATTCTAATGTGTATATAATTGATTTAATACATCACTAATTATATATTTACTGTATTGCTTAAATGGACTTCTTACAAATAAAAACAGTTATGATAACTATAATTAATGTCTAAGTAAGAAACAAAGGCTCTTGATTAGAACATAATTGACGGTCCATTAAATTTACTAAAAAAAAAATACACTGGCCATATCATAAAAGTTTGACTAGCTTTGCAAACATTTGATTATGACACAATAATTCAAAGTCAATTCAATTTGTTTCATAATTTGCTCAAGATTATAAAATAACACAATAAGACTTACATCTTGACCAACTGTACAACAGAAGAAAATTCTTGGTACCCACCCAGTAGTAGTTCCTTATATCCTGATTCCTCAATAATTGACTTTTTTTTCAAACACAAAAAAACTTCACTTATACCCCCCTCTTCAGTTGATTTTTACGCACAAGATTTAATGATTTACCTACTACAAAATTGTCAACTTCGCACCCAGCACAGTTTTCTCTTACCTGATGAGACTGAAAGTTTATCTCAGTCCAAAACTCAGTCCAAAGAAATACAGGACATAAGTTAGACCAATGCAAAGCGTGCAAAGTGTAGCAAGACATATGCTAGTTCACGTATGATACAGGAGCGTTCTAATATAATGTGTAGTACATATCTAATCAAAGTATAAACAAACAGGACGCGAAGCATGTAAACGTATTAAAGTGAATGGTTACAGTACCGCCCGAATGTAACTTTACATGTACGCGATAGTTATCACCTTCGCATGAGCTTTCGGTAGCGTCAGAACTTTCGTTGTTATTGTTAACCTATTGTTAAATACATGAGATATTTTTGCATGTTGAAAACAATAGAGTTCATGTCTTGTTCGCAAAATTTAATTAGCTCATGTGAACTACGTGTGTCCCATTGTTGTATTTAATTGCTATAGTCGTCAAGAGATCAAGATCAACGAAGGAAAATAAAATTTAACAAAGATTTAAGTATCTATTGTTTTTACTCACGAACGGCAATGTTAAACCATTTGTTTAAAAGTTTTTTAAACGCGATAGAAAAGCTTTTTTAGATCGCGTTTTAAAAATTTAAAACGAAGAACGGCGATAGAAAAACTTTTTTAGATCGTATTTTTAAAGTTTAAGAACGAAAAGCGGTGATAGAAATGCTTCTTTAGATCGCGTTTTAAAAATTTAAGAACGAAGAACGGCGATAGAAAAGCTTTTTTAGATTGCGTTTTTAAAATTTAAGAACGAAGAACGGCGATAGAAATGCTTTTTTAGATCGCATCGCAAAAACAAAATGTTCTCACAATGAGTGTTTTGATCTATCAAGAACGTCAAAAGTTTTTCTTTCTTCGGTATTGAAATTTAATTTGTTTTCGAAATGTTATTGTGATTTAACTTTAACGTGTTATGTTCGTTCATTTTTCTAAAATAATATATTTCAATAGCCTTCGCGATCTTTAACACTTTTAAACAATAACATGCATGTTACATGTGACAACAAAAGGATTCATCAAATCTTATTGTTATGACTTGCGCACGACGATAACAATAGAAAGCAATTAAGTTCATGTGTAAACAAAAGATATGCAAAGGTTCTTTATGTAGACATGAGATCGTTACACGATGTCGTAAAACTCGCGTACATGTAAAGTTACATTCAGGCGGTACTGTACTTCAAACAAATTTCAAAAATTCTAAATGTTTGCCTCATTTTATATTTGATGTTTTTTAAGTTTGTTTGAAAAAAACTTTAAAATTAGATTGTAAGGTGATATGGAGACAGTTGTAGCTTATACTACGAGACAAATAAAAACGAAATATGGTGATTTATAAGCTTTACACAGATGTTTTCTAATTTGGAAATATGTCAAAGTAATTTAATTTTATCTACAAATCGAAATGTGGCTGGAATATTTTTACTTAAATGTTTTTTGTTTTAAATGAAACAGTTATAACCAATCAGATTGACAATTTCTATTTTTGTTTTCAAACATTGGGATCGAACTTGACAGGAATTTAAAACGATTCAAGACAATTTCAAAGGAATAAGAATTATTTTGAAATGTCTCAAATTTTTTACTTTGATTAAAGTATACATCAAAAACTAAAAAAATTTAATGGATAAGAATTTAAACAGATTTTTGATGTATAGAAAAAAAGGTTTGAATTTTGGAATCAAAAATGTGACGTTGATTAGGCACCTTATGATCAGTTTCGGTGATATACATCAAATTTGTATGACAATTCATATTGACAAAATATGAAAATTTGCCTGCAATCCAATATTTCCTAAAAAATAGTAGTATAAATTATTTGCCATAATAAGATTATTTACAATAACTTGATCAAGAAGGTAACAAGCATAACACTTCGATGGACCTACCTTGATTTATTAATTAACTTGTGTTTTGAACAACAATCCATTTTATCGAAAAATTGACAGTTTAAATAATGAATAGTGTCTAGTTATTATCAAAAAATTGTAAATTAAAACAACTTCACAGTTCTCAGTTCTAAAATCCATTTTTTGAACCGTGCTGACTCATTTTGCCCACGAATCTGCCATTATTGGGTCGGAAATATAATTTTCAAAAATTCTTGTTGCATTTGAGGATCAATTGTCTTTTATCTTTGGGCAAAAAATCAGAATAAACTAATGATCCAACCCTGAGAAATGTTAAAAAAAAACATATTTTTGGACCGTTTTTGGATCATTTTGCGCATAAATCTGCCATTTTTGAGCCAATAAGATTTTTTCTAAAAAAACTGACTTCTTCACATTTGAGGGTCTTTTGTTTTCTATCTTTGTGCAAAAAATCAGAAAAAAATCCTCAAAATTTTACAGGCAGGTCTACTCTGCAAGCATCATAGCTATGTTTCTATTTTTCTTAATCTTAATATTCTTACTTTTTCGAATCTTATAAAATTTCTCAACATTATTTTAACTTTTAATATTATCAATCTGCATTCTCCAGTTAATATTTGTGATATTTTTAAATTGGTCTACCATTCATCTAATCATTCAGCAAGAAGTAAATCCATTAAACTCCCAGCTAGACCTTTTGTTACCTACCTCATTTGGTCTCAAATCTATACGTTACCAATCTATCCTTAGTTGGAACAATATCCAACAACACTTTCACCAATACGACCTAGCCTCTCTCACTCTAAAACAACTAACAAAAGTGCAAAACTTATCTTCTGGATTGTTATAACACTAATCTCCCCACTGCATAAAAAAATGATTTTACTAAAAATTTCATTTTTGTAGTTTCACATTGCTTATTGCAATTGTTTAATCTTATATAGGTGGCCATCACCCATTTTATACTATTTTATACTATATGATGGTCTCCCCGTAGGTATTTATTTAATGTAAAATATACAGTTATCTCACATGAAATAAATACTACTACTATAGATAGCAAAAAAAGTTATTAAAAAAGTAGGATGGATCCAAAGCATTAAGGCTTGTGAAGATTTTATAGTGCCAGCGAGTCTGTAGAAGCTCTGGACAAACTAATTTCCCTAGAAAAGTACCTCAAGATAGAGATGATCCAGAAAGAAAACATGTAACACCAGCAGTTGAACCAGAAACTGAAATGAAACTAGATAACTCAACAACTCAGAATCTTAAGAATGATTAGCCAAAACAATCTGAATATCAGCCATTTTTAAAAAACTGACAGGCTGAAATACATGATAAGTTTAATTGGACATTAAAAGGTTATATAAGTTTAAACGCAGATTGCATACCTGGATCAGTTTAAATTGGCTTTTTATGAAAATTCTTATTTCACAATGTCGTAAACTGTTCAAGTACAATAGCAGTACCATGAATTCGAGCAGGTAAAAAAATAAGAGAAAAATAAGCTGTCACCTTTAAAAAGACAAGACACAATTTTTTTATTCTTATCTTTTCCACTTTGCTATCATCATCATCATTCTCGGCTTAACGTCCGTTTTCCATGCTAGCATGGGTTGGACGGGGTATATTAATGACCCTCTTCCAATCTGATCTAGACTGTGTTAGATCTAAACTCAACTTCCTCTGTATCAAGTCTGTCCTTATAACCTCCTGCCAAGTCTTTCTCGGTCTGCCTCTGGGCTTTGCCCCAGGAACTATCAAGTCTCTACACTTTCTTACCCAATTATCCTCCTCCATTCTTTCCAAGTGCCCCAGCCAATTCAATCTTCTTATCTGGATAACATCTTTAATTCTACGGAGACTTAGCCTGCTTCTTAGCTCATCTGAACTCTTTCTGTCTCTCAGACTGGCGTTACACATCCACCTAACCATTCTCATATCATTCCTTTCTAAACGGTCAAGATCTTCCTGCTTCACTGCCCATGTCTCACTACCGTACAACATAACACTTCTTACACAGGCCTCATACAACCTACCTTTTACCTCAATTGACAGGACTCTGCTAGTCAACAAAGGAAGTAACTCTCTGAACTTTTTCCAAGCAGAACCTATCCTGCAAGTAACACTTCTTCCAACACCCCCTTCACTGCCCAACATATCACCTAAGTAACAGAAGTTCTCAACTATCTCTAACGAGCCACTGTTGTACATCATTAAAGCTGGAAATACTTCATTCTCTATAATCTCACCTTTGCAACGCTTGCATACAAACTGAATGTCAGCTCTTAACCTTCCACTAATACTACTGCACTTCTTATGTACCCAATGCTTGCAAGTCTGACAAAAAAATTGAGTTACTACCAACCCCTTTCCTGCAAACTCCACAAGGCCACTTTCCAACTACAAGGTCACACTTGGCTGCAATGCTACTAATCATGACTTTAGACTTTGCTGTGTTTACCTTTAGCCCTTTCTCTTCTAGTCCTTTCTTCCACTTCTCAAACTTTTCAACTAATTCTTCCATCGACTCTGCTATGAGAACCAAATCATCTGCATACAATAACTCCCATGGACAACCTGTTCTGAACTCCATCGACAGCGCTTCTAAGACTAGAACAAACAACAAAGGACTAAGTACAGAACCCTGATGTACACCAACATTTACACTAAATTCATCACTAAGTGAATCGTTAATCCTGACACGACTTCTAGCATTGCTGTACATAGACTGTACCATCGTAACTAGCCACTCATCCACACCTAATTTTCTCATAGCCCACCAAATAACTTTACGTGGCACTCTATCAAAAGCTTTCTCTAAATCTACAAAGGCAAAATAGAGATTCTTTCTCTTTCCTAAATACTTTTCCTGAAGCTGTCTGAGTAAAAATATTGCATCTGTAGTGCCACGCCCTGGAACAAAACCAAATTGCATCTTATCTATATCAATCCTTTCTCTAAGTAACTTATCAATCACTCTTTCAATAACTTTCATTACTTGATCAACCAACTTCAAACCTCTATAGTTACCCCTTTCTAATGCATCACCCTTGCCCTTGAAACAATTCACTATTACACTCGACTGCCACTCACTCGGAATAGCACCATCCTTTATAATCTGGTTAGCAAGACTTGTAATAAGCTCAACTCCAATATATCCAGATGCTTTTACCATCTCTGCAACAATACCTGATACTCCTGCAGCCTTGCCAATCTTCAATTTCCTAATAGCCTCCACTACCCATTCTGTCTTGATCTGCATAGCTGGCCCTTCTACAACATCATCATCAGACAAATTATCCTCATCCCAATCAAACTCAGTGTTAAGCAACCTCTGATAATAATTCTTCCAAGCTACCCTTTTCTCCTCCTCTGTGCTAGCCAAAACACCTTCATCATTACGTATACACTTCTCACCTACAACATCTTGATTAGTCTTCTTCATTTGCTTTGCTATCTTGAATACCTCATTGCGCTGGTCTTCCCTTCTTAACACATCTGCAAATCTGTTTCTCTCTGCTTCTGATTTTGCCTTATACACTGCTGTACGAGCACGACGCTTAGCTTCTAAGTAAATATTTTTACTACCACCTGACTTCCACTCTTTCCAAAGTTTCCTCTTTTCCTTTATACACTGGTCAACCTCATTATTCCACCACCAGGTCTGTCTATGTCTAGCTGGTCCTTTCGTCCACCCACAGGTATCATCAGAAGCTTCTAGAAGACAATTCTTCAAAGTAGTCCAAGTACTTTCAACATTGTCACTATCACATTGACCATTGTGGGCTAACTGCTGAACTTTTGCACTAAATTGTCTTGCTACAATCTCTTCCTTCAGCTTCCAGACTTTTCGACGGGGCCTGTACTTTCCCTTGGCTTCTTTAACACTCTTCAAGATAATATCACAAACCAGCAACCTATGCTGGGAAACACACTCTTCCCCGATATAACTTTCACGTCCTTCACCACTTTCTTGTCTGACTTTCTAACCAGGAAGTAATCTATCTGTGTCTTACAACCACCTGACTCATATGTTATCAGCCCACTCTGTCTCTTACTGAATGATGTGTTGCAAACCACCATGTCCGTTGCCATTCCAAACTCAAGCAATCTCTCCCCTTCCTTATTTCTGCTCCCAAATCCATAGCCTCCATGCACACCTCTATAACCTTCAGATGACTTCCCAACATGACCATTAAAGTCGCCGCCCACCATGACAAGTTCAGTGTCTCCAAACTTTGATGTGACTGCTATTAACTCATCATAAAACTTATCTTTATCTTCCTCACTGAGTCCACACTGTGGAGCATAAACTGACAGAAAAGTGACAATCCTATTACCTATCAAAAACTTTATCACTATAATACGACTATTAACACGCATAACATCTATTACTTTTTCTACCCACTTCTCTGCAACGAATATGCCAACTCCTCCATATCCATCACTATTACCAATCCAAAAAAGCTTATACCTTGCCCTCCTACCTTCCACAAATCTCACTGAAGCTCCTCTCCACCTGACTTCCTGAACACAACACATATCAACAGATCTACGTTCTAACATTTTAACTACTTCACCTGCTCTACCTCTCAGAGTACCAACATTTACACTAGCCATCCTCAACCTAGTGTTATCTACCTTGTGATGTGATAGCTGGGTAACGGTCTGACGATGCTCACACCTGACATCTGTCCTACCGTGCGCGACACCTTCACTCCTTAGAGTTCCAGCCCCGTTTACGCAGTTTGTCTGATCAACTATTCTTACGGCCATTAATAAAGAGTTTTGGCATTGTTTTACAGTTTTGGCATTGATGCCCTTCCTAGCGCCAACCGTTCACAGACCGGACTGGGTGTTTTTTAAAGTGACACAGCTATATAGCTCTTTTTTATTATTATTATTATTATTATTATTATTATTAATCATATTTATACAGGTTTACATCTTCAGTATGATATAATATATCTGCACTGTTATCAACGAGTGACCTGTTAAAACAAAAATATACAAAGTAAACAAAGAGCCAAAAATTGTTTTTTGTTTTAATAATATATATAAAATTATGAGAATGTTAGAAAAAAAGAAAGAAAAGAAAATAAGAATCAAATAGCAGACTACAGTACTGGAAAAAGGTTGTTTAACATATCGAGCGCGCGGACTCCCTCGATACGCGATGTACCGCGTTTATAATAATAAGAAACAATTAAAATAAATTGTCGCGATCTATCGAGAATCTAGTATCGTGACAAAATCCGTCTCGATGTGTCGCGATGGTAGGTGATAATGAGAATAAAGAGAAAGTTTTTTTTAATGAGAATAGAGAGAAAGTTTTTTTTATTTCAAACACATCTCTGCTTTATCTTTTTTATTATTTTAAGTAGGTGTATATTATAAGAAAATTTTTAACTTTCGTATTTATTAAAGTAATTCTAGCGCATTACTTTTTCTATTGCCGTTCTTCGTTCTTAAATTTTTAAAATGCGATCTAACGAAGCTTTTCTATTGCCGTTCTTCGTTCTTAAACTTTTAAAACGCGATCCAAAACAGCATTTCTATCGCCGCTTTTTGTTCTTAAACTTTTAAAATTCGATCTAAAAAAACATTTCTATCGTCGCTTTTCGTTTATAAAAACTTTTAAAATTCGATCTAAAAAAACATTTCTATCGCCGCATTTCGTTCTTAAGCTTTTAAAATGCGATCTAAAAAAATTTTTCTATCGCCGTTCTTCATTCTTAAATTTTTAAAATGCGATCTAAAAAAGAAAGATTAACGCTAGCTGTATACCCTAGATTGTTATGCATAAGTTAAAAAAATATAACACAAAGGAAGTATAATTATATTTAAACATCCGCGATCATTGTTGAATACACTCTTATTTTTAAAATAGATCTATTATGAAAAAGTGTTAATGGCCTCAATAGCTTCGAGAATGATATCGAGACGGATGCATCGTGAAGCCCTCTCGATACAATTTGAAAGTAAAAAAACGTCTATCGCGGATCGAGAATACCGTCGCGATACGCGAAGCGCGATGTTAAACAACCTTTTTCCAGTACTGTATGAACAGAAAATTAGTAAAAATGGGTCTTAGAAAAAATTTGAGTTTAGGATTCAAACTTCACAACATTAGAAATCAGAGAAACAATAGCGTATCTCCGAGACACCCTGTAACGTATAGGATCAAGCTAAGGTAAGTTGCCAAAATCGAATTTGAAAAAATAGGATTCTAAATTCACAAAGCCTTGTAGCTACAGGGTATCTCAGCATGTAACGTATTAATCAAGCTAAGGTAATAGACCTAGAACTCACTTTGTTTCAAAAACTTTTTAAAATTTATCATACTCTTTTCTTCCCTGATATTAGAGGGGAGACTATTAAAAACTAAAGCTCCTTGATAATACGTAAGCTTCCGACCAGCTTCCGTCTTGATGCTAGGTAAGACTAATTTAGATCTATTTCCTCTGGTGTTAATCGAATGGCTAACCAATTTGTAATTGCTGTCAACAGTAATATCGTTAACGGCTTTGAACACATCAATTGCTACTTTCCGTTTTCTTTGAGTGACGAATGCTGACCAATTCTTGCGGGTTTTGATGATGTGCTTAGCTCATCTCAGCAAGGACTCAAATTTTCCAATCCATGTTTTATTCATTCCACCAAATATGTTGTAGCAGTAAAAGAACAGTGGATGGATCATTGAGTTAAAGATGGTTTCAGCAACATTTGGAGAAATTTTGTAACGTATTTTATATAAAAGTTTGATGCGTGAGGTTATACGCTTGTATGTTTTTTTAAGGTGATGGTTCATGTTAAGGTGAGTATCCAGTTGAATCCCAAGGTATTCGTAATAATCTGGTTGGTTTATATCATTTTGATCGATCACAATACTGACAGAGGCTTGTGGTTTTCGGGACGCAAAGACGACAAATTCTGTTTTGCCCTTTTTTGGATTAAGAATTAGGCAATTTTCCTTCATCCAATCGTGAATGATATTTGCATCCAAATTTATACAATGTTCAATTTCATCTAACGACTTGCTTGATGAATATATGACTGTGTAATCAGCATACATCAATACTCGACAGTGTTTCAATTGGCACGGTAAGTCATTGATAAGAAGAATAAATAGCAATGGACCCAGAATGGAACCTTGGGGTACACCATGCGTCATATTTTCAGGATCTGAGTATGCTCCATCAATGAAAACAGTTTGACTTCGATTAAAAAGATAACTGCTTAACCAATCAATTTCAGTGCTAGTAATACCATAAAAAGGCAGTTTCTGGAGAAGGCAGCCACGGTTTACGGTATCAAAGGCCTTTCTCAAATCCATGAATAGAGCTCCGGTTGTCTTACTTTTATCCATATTGTATCTTATATCGTCAACAAGTGATTTAACCGCTTCACGTGTAGATCTTTTTCGTCGAAAACCATATTGGTGCTCACTCAATAGATCTTGATTTTCTAAATAATCAGCTAGCTGGTCGTAGACGATTCGTTCGATGACTTTAGACAACACATTTAGTACGGAAATGGGTCAGTAGTTATCTATGTTTGAGCGATCTCCAGATTTATGCAATGGTGTTATTTTTGCAGATTTTTCACAGGTTGGAAATGTACCAGTTTCCAAACTCTTGTTTATCAAGAACATGACAGGTGCAGCTAGTTCGTTTGAGATGTCTTTAATTATCCTACCGGGGATAGTGTCAATACCAGCAGCTTTAGCCGTTTTTACCGATTTTAGTACTCTATTCACCTGATTAATTGTCACTGGTTGGAATTTAAATGATACATTCCTTTTATTAATCGTGCGCATATAATTACGTATGTTGAACAGTTTCCAAGTAAAGTTGGTTATTGATGATTTCATGAGACTTGAACCAACTTTGGTGAAAAAAGAGCAAAAATTGTTCGCAATTGATCGAATATTGGATGTTACTGTTCCATTGATTACGAATGTTTTGCTCGGACTTGACGAATCTTTAGTAGGGTAGCACGACTTAATTTGTTTCCAAAAATCTCTTGGATTTGCTGAAGATTCTTTCAGAACAGCACGAACGTGGTTTGCCTTTGCAACACGAATGCGATTGGTTACAGAGTTTCAGTAAGATTTATAACTTTCCCAATCTCCAGTAGAATTTGATCGTTTAAAACGGCGATGATGATAATCACGCGTATTCATTAAGTTTCTGATTTCTCTGGTTATCCAGGGGTTGGATTTTCCACGTACAGTTTTTTCTTTAAGTGGCGCATGTTTATTGATTGCGGTTGATAAGTAGTATTTGAATAAGTTCCATGCTTGGTTTAAGTCGGTGAAGAAAAAAAACATTTATTACTATCAATTAGTACACAGTTTTAAAAACCTTTTCCAGAAAATATTGAAAACACTGTACTGAAAGTAGCATTACAAAAAAATTCAATAGAAAAAGACGAACAACTATTTAGGGAAATTCAAACGCCTTCAATTTTTAAAAACTTCTAAAACCAGAAAAAATGTAAATACGTCTTTTCTGTGTACACAATAAGTTTTACAGCGTATTGTGTATTTCAGCCTAACGACATAATACTGTTCTGACTTCAAGATGAATTGTGGCTTGGAAGAAAGCATGAGTTATTGACACAGCAGGTAAAGCAAACAGAAAGTATGTGAAATCAGACAATGCAACCACTTGTATGGTAGACTTGTCTGAATAATGCAGATGTCTTAGCAACAAAAAAAGGAAGGTATTTTGTATAGTATCCAAAAATAGCATAGGCATGACAAACTTGGTCATCTGGTAATTACTACGCCAAAGCAAAGTTGGTGATAATCTAAAACGAAAAAAACAAGCCAAATGTATTTTCCATCAGCTGGTTAAATTATTATACTTGTATACTTGTAGATACATTACATTTCCGTGGCTAAAAATCTAATAATTCTGAAAAAAACAAATGGCATGAGAAGTTTTAGGAATCGAAATAACAAAAAATCCGTTGTTGGTCAAAACATTAATTATTCCAGCGAAGCAAGAAAGTCAAAATAAACTGGGGACACAGTGTGATATACAGTACTGGAATCAGGACACCTAACATCGTGGACCGCGTATCATGCGCGTCGCGCACGATTCGCGATGCTGTCGCGATAGTAAAATTTTTTAGTATCGTGAAAGTCGCGATCCATCGTGGGGTCGACTTTCACGATGCATCGTGTCTTTCGCGATTCACATCGCGACCATCATGATACGTCTTTAAACATTATAATAACACTTAATTAATGTCATGAGAGAATAACGCCATTGAATATAAATAATTATTGTTTTGTTGTTTTTTTAAATCAAAAATGTTTTCGTCGTCGTAAGGTTCTTTTTTGTTTAGACGAATCCAACCTAATTAGTTGTTCTAATTTTCACGAAAACAAAAAAATAATAATATCAAGCAAAAAAGTTTTTAAGAAAAAAAAAAATTAAAAACAAACAAACAAACATTTTCTTATCCCATCTCGTGAAAAAAATATTATTATTGTCGTAACACCCTCCTTCGTTATGATTATTATATATGTTTAAAATTACGCTTGCTAAAATCTAATACTGCAAGACTTCGTGTTCTCTCTAAAACACAACTCTGGAGATAATTTTTCCTTTTGTGTTGAATGTAATTCTAATCTATTTATATCTTTGCAATCACATTGAGCACATTGAAATGATTTGCTTCTGGTAATAGAGCAGTATAGCAGGTATCATTTTTAGGTGTTATTGACATGTATTTCACAACCTAGTGCCCAGGACTTCATTATTAATTTCTGTTAAAAATATTGAAAAATGTAAAATTAAATGTATAGATGATAATTTTCTTTTTTATCTTCGCTACCTTCAAGCAACAGGTGACCATTGAAAATATGAAAAATACAATTAAAAATACATTTAATAAGACACATGCAACTATCTCCTCCCCATTGCTGCAATTTATTTTATCATGCACACTGTGATTGCTGAGATATAAATGGATAACAAAATTCTATAAAAATTAGAAAAGAATGTTCCGTACATCGCTGTTACAGACAATCCGTATGTAATATGTTATCTTTTCACCTTGAGTGCTAGTTCTATTTTTTTTAGTGAGACAAATTATTATTATTTTTCCTTCGCAACTAAAAAATATAAACTGCGTGCGTTATGCGAAAATACATAGAAAAAAAAGGTTGTCGTAACACCCTCCTCCGTTGTTATTATTTTTTGTTGTTGTTCCGACCATACATTCTCGATAAAATTATTTTTATTTCGCCCACCGTAGAACAAATAATTACGTTATGGTCGCCTTATTTCTAAAATCCAATTTTCAGTAAAAATATATTACAAGATGCAAAAGAATTTTTAAATGTAAAAAAAAAAAGACACGTCTATTGTTTAATATTTTTAAATGTTATTCACGATCCATCGCGACAATCACGATTAATAGTGACGATCGCGATAGCATCGTTATTTTTTCATACATCGCGACTATCGCGAAGCTCTTCGGTAACATTTTTTCTATCGCGATGGTCACGATAGGATCGCGGATCGTTCGTGTCGCGCATGATACGCGCTCACGATGTTAGGTGTCCTGATTCCAGTACTGTAAGTTAGCTCAGTGGGGTTGAGTATATATGTGACTGGGAAGACCTTGAAATGCTTCAAAATGGTTCTCGTGATCCCATTGTAACTCTTGACAGAGAATGGTCAATCATACATCACAATCTGATCAGTAATAATAGTCACACCCAACAATTAGTACCAAAACTAAGAATGTATTTCTTAGTGAGTATTAGTTTCCAGGTTTGAGTCATCTCACATGCTGCAGTTAGATAGTTAAAGTTTTTCTTGGCTATCCTTCCTACATCAATGCCAATCGTCAATAAAGGCTAACAACATAATCAGTGGACAGAAATAAGGATATACCTTCAGGGATAAAACACATGTTACTGAAATGGGTTTCCAGGAAGTAACAGTATTGCCCATGTAATTTTCAAGCCGACAAGAAAACGTCGCTACAAAGCTTAAATATCGCTGTATTTTGTTCTTTAATTGATGAGAAAACGACCTTAAAAAGGTTAAATATAGCCGTAATTTGTTCTATAATGACGAGAACATGGTGCTACAAAGATTAAATATCGCTATATTTTGTTATAAAATGCGAGAAAACGTCCATACGAAAAAAAATATTGTTGTAATTCGTTCTATAATGATGAGAAAACAACCCTACAAAGCATAAAAATCACTGTATTTCCTTCTAAAATGATGAGAAAACGCCCTTACGGACATAAAATCTCCGAATTGGGTTATAAAAGGAGAGCAAACGAAACTGCTATTTTAATCGGTAAACAAGTTTCGAACGCAGCTGCGGTGTAATTTTCCATAAGCATGTGCTTTTTACGTGTGAATATCCATTCAATTACTTGATGGATAATTATTTTTTTTATTATTCTTTGATTGTTTACAATCATAATATGTCTGGGCATTGATACATCTGACCAGATGCTTTCGTATCATTCTGGCTTGCGGAAAACAATGAGATGGTACAAAAAAGTTGGGGTGCATATCATGGAAATTTTGGTGGCCAATGCTTTCTGCCTTTACTTCAAGTTAACTCCATCTCCAAACCTTAAGTCAATGAGGAAATTCAAGGAATGCATTATCACAAACCTAATTGGCCTACCCAAACCAACAAGATACATGAAACCCCAAGCGTCTTTTCATTATTTAGCTCAGCTTTCACCAACTGAGAAGAAGAAACACCCTTCCAGATCATGCAAGCATTGCTCGTCAAAGGGAAAACGTAAGGAAACCCGATACGTATGCCTCAGATGCCCTGAACAGCCAGCTTTGTGCATTGACCCTTGTTTTCGTATTCATCATTATAACATTGGTGTTGCTGCTTCCGACGAAAATGATTCATCCTTGTCATTTGATGAAGAGTAGATTATTGGATTTTGTCTAACTTTTACAATTTTATTTTTAGCTAACTGTGCTTTCTGAAACTGGAAAAAGAGTTAAATTAACTTTTAAAGTAATGTCATGGTTATTCAATTCAAATTTCAATCCCCTTACATTTGCACAGGCTGTAAAGAAAGAGATTGTGTGTTTCGCAGTGGTCTCCTGACTTATTATATTGTTACATTTCCCGTAAAAATAAACTAACTGTGAGGCAGTATAGAAAATACTATTGCTTATATCGTTTGAGGTAATTTTATAGAAAACTAATCACCCTAGGACTAGAACAACCAAAATCAATAAGAAGAACTATCAAAAATTGACCAAAAACACTAATTATCCCCTTTTTTCCCCAAACGAAAATAAATGTGACTGGGCTATTGTGAAAGATCGTAAAACGTATATATACGTGATCAGGACTCAATGTGTTAATGAATGCATCTATAATAAAATGAAGACTGTGTGTGTGTCTGTCTGTAACATGCAAAGTGGATGTGTGGATCATTTGATGTAGCCGAAAAAATTATGTCTTAAATGTTAAATTCTTCTAACGTTATGGTACAACGTTAATAACATTAATGTAATGTTATCTTAATTTAAATTAATGAAGCCGTTACAATGCACTTAAAACTTTAAGATTAAAAACTTGGAAACTGGGTGGTGACGTCAGTCATTTTTCACTGCATGGGTAGGGACTAAATTGAGTAAGTTTTCCAAACCTAATTCATTTTGGAATGGACGGGTTGATGACATCATCAAAAAACCTTTAAACCTTAATATCTCTGCAACCGTTGTCAAAAGTACACATTTTCTTGACACATTTTCTTGAAATATAAAGGATAACATGGAGAGAACTATGTTAGCTAGACAATCATTTGGCTAGTAACACTAATAATCTACACACATTTTAATAATTTTTAGGATATTAAGGAAAAATATCCAATTGCTAAGCAATTTTTTGGCATGCTTACCTTTTCTTTCCTTGAGCTGCTTTCATTACTTTAATCTCTTGCTTCAAAACATCACGCTCCTTTTCAAGATGTTTAATTTTAATATTAAGGCCCTCTATTATTTCATTTCTCTGCACTACAAAATTTTGAAGCTGTTCAATCAACTTTAACGCATCTGTGGTAGAAATATGCTTTTTTGTAGACATTTAACGGTTGGCCTAGGCTTCAAGTATCGTATCAAGTAGATGGGACTTGTTTCATAGCAAGTAATATAATAACTATAACGTTAATAAAAAACCATAATGTATTCAGTATCTCGGAATAATTAACTCCATAATTTTATTGACAAAAACGAAATCAAAAATGGAACAAGAATAGATAATATATCAATGCAGATATTCCACCCCAGCGGCACATGTATTACTACGACCATTGTTGTGTTTGGTGTTATGAACTTAATTTTCGGGTCGTCCATTTCGAAAGTGAAAAAATAATAATCCACTTGCTAGTTTTTGCAACAAAAAGTCGAAAAATTATGTTTGTATATAATCCTCAAAAAAATATAAGCGATCGTCAAAAGCATTTTAAAATCAGAAACATTTTCTCCTATATTACATGAGGTACAATCATCGAATACTAAACCATCTTGTTACCAACATTAGGTCTTTTTTTTATTCTCAAACCCATAAGGATCACATGGCAATTTTAGCCATACTCGGAAAGAACAAACAAAGATTTCTTTTTTCGAAACTAATGTGACGGTCTTTCCTCTTTTCATCGTCATGTCAAACTTCTCTATTCAAGCGAAAGTTCTTGGAGGAATGGAATTTCAATTGTCTGTAAGTGGGCAATATTTTGTTAAATTCCCCTTTACAATATTAAAGATTGTGGTATGTTAATAATATAGCTAGCCAGAATTTAAAGGTTAGCTAGCTAGCTACCTCCCACCTCGAAAAAAAACATTTTCTTATATCGTAGTAATGTTAAATTATTACAGAATTTAATAATTATTTTGCATAATTCGTCAATATAATTTATAAATATTGCATTCTTTTTCGCCATTTTTATGAAATCTGCTACCTTCGCCAACAATATGGCGACCTTTCTCTCCTAAAACGATCTGGGTAGGTCAGCAGCAGATGTAAGAAAAATGAAAACAAATGACGTATACACCAAGCTATGAAGCAAACGTGCTCGTTCAGCGTTTTTGCAGAATTATGAATAACCCACTGTTTTGTAAAGAATGTGCTTGTTCAAGCATGCAGCTTTCTATTTATTTTTTTATTGAAAATGATTTATAAACCAAAAGCAAAACTATAACAACATTTTCCTGCACAGACGTAAGACAACATTTTTCTTTTTTTCTTCGTATTTACACAGCAGGGTAAACCTTCCCAATAATTTCCCAATTTACTGTAAGGAGTAAGTGTAACGCGTGTTAATAAAGGACATTGTGTTGCTGTTCTGGTGTGATGAACAAGCCTAATACAAGTTCCAGTAATTTTCATGGCCAGGAATTTCAACCCAGATATCAAATAGTTGTAAGTCGATTCATCGATTAAACTTTGTGGGTACTTGTAGAACAAACAATATTTATATGACTACTTTTTGTGTTTGAACAAAAAAATATTTATATGTAAATTAAATTACGGAACAAACGGTGACTAATATATACACATCTTTTTTGTATTTAAGAAACACATAAATAAGAAACACGGCTTAGAAACGAAAAATGAAACATGGGCAGGCTGGAAACGGGAAATCAAGAAGAAACATTTTTTTGCGTTTGGAAAAAAACAAAATCTTACGAACAGGAAACAATATATAGTCTGCCGTGTGCTCTTGCAACTTTGTGTTTGCACAAAACGACGCAACACATTGTTTATCACAATGTATTGTCTTTTCTATGCAATGCAATACAGAATGGCAATGGACGTGTATGTTGAACCTTTCAAACAAGAATATTACTTAAGAGACATTTGAGCCTGAAATGGGACATAACTTTAGAAACGTTGAGCCTGCTTACTTTCACATGTTTCTTTAATAAAAAAAGACATGTAATGACAACGCTAACGATGGATCATAAAAATCATTACTTAAAATAATATTCCGTTATTGTCAAAGATTTTTTTATCTTTTACTTATTTTATTTTTTATTTAAAAGACAACCAGCACTTCAAATAACGTTTTCAAACCTGATGATTGTAAGATCATAACTTCCAAGATCCCTACAATTATACTTTCCTAAGAAACGTAATGAATTACAAAGATATCATCAACCCAGCCCCTTCGTAGGTGGTAACCACAGATTACAGCTAAGGTGAACACCGATGAGACACAGATAAAACAAGTATATATGCATAATTTCACTTATTATGTTATTATGTTGAGTACCATGTTCGAAAATCAAGATCACTCAGTTAGCCAAAAATTTTGTTGAACTGCGAGGACAGTTAATGGCTCAGCCATAATCCCATTTCTCAAAATTAGGTGCATTTTTGCGTGCACTCGAGCAAACGCTCAGCAAAATATAATACATGCTGGTGACAAGGTACTTGAAACAACACGGAATATACATACATCTTTTTTATAAGAACACAAGCCTCTTTTTTCGATAACACAAAATAAGAAAATTTTGCTATAAGATAAGGACATTACAGGATATGAATTCTCTTATTTTTTTTAACAATTTTCCTTAAGAATATCATTTTTACTGAACACGACAAGCATCCCCAGGAATTTTTGCTTGATTTGATATGAATCCATGGAGATAAGGGTGCATGACAAGATGCAAACTTCAATCTCGCCTGATGAAGAATTCAGAGGTCTACAGTCTTCTTCCACTAGGTCTATACAATTGCACTATATGCACAACATGTGAAAACCATCAGTGTAAAATGTTGTCAGCTATAAATATGCAGGGTAAAAAGAAATAAGACAAAAAAATTGCTTCCAAGGTTTTTCTTGCAATGCGATGTAGGAATAACAATACGCCGTATTATTAGGCAATTCCCTTTTAAAACAGTAAAACAAAATTTTGGGATAAAGTACTCCAAAGATATACTGCATAATGGTGATTAGCCAAGTATATATATACTTAGCACTCATTTTGAGAAAATGATCTGTTGTAAATGTTCAGTACAGATCTCATTTAGGAGGTTGTCTTTATTTCAAAAGATTGCTTGCAAAATCACAATAATTAGTTATAAATAAATATACACTAAACTAGATAGCTGTATGGCCCATTGAAAAATCTTTATTCTTTTAAAGTCATTTAAAAATACAAAAATGAAAATAGAGATAAAAATGTTGTCTCCCTTATGAAGTCCTGGGTAGGATTTCATAGAAGTACTGCTAGTCATACGACTAGGAGTACTTCTCTAATTCGAATTGACGAGTATCAAAAATCCAAATAACTAATACTGGATATATACTGAAAAATAAAAACAAATTTAATGAAGTAAATAATAAAACTCTTGTTCTTTTCTGTGACAAATATCAGAAAAATGTCTGCAAACATGGTAGAAACGTTTTGGTGGCCTTTTACTGTATATTTTTGTTCCCAGGTTCTTGCAAATGACATTGTTGAAGCAGTCAAAGCAAAGGTAGAAGAAAAGAGTGGTATACCTGTGGCTTTTCAAAAGTTTGTATATAAAGGAAAAACGTTATCAAGTTAGTTAATAATTTGCCATTTTTGGTGATAAATTTTTGCAAACAAAAATAGTGGCAAATCAATAACTGGAAAAAATGAATTTGCAACATCGTGGTTTGAGGCTGTGCTATGGTATTCTCCACCATAAATTATTGAGATATCTCAATCTATTTGCAGAGTTTTAATAAACTTCATTAACAAGGATAGAATATACTTTTGTTAACAAAGGTGTGGAGTAATATAGGATCTTGCTAGGACACAATAATTTACAGCACAACTATTTTTGTCTGCGATGATTTTAACATATGTGTTTTAGCAATTAGTTTCCTAATTTCTTCATAGATGTTTTCATATGTTTGAGTCAGTAGTTTTATTGTGAGACTTTAAACTGTATTAATCATATTTAAAAAAAACTTGTATGTAAATGTATAATGACAACTGTCCCAACCAAGTTTATCAAAATGTGGTGTATGACATATTTTGAGTGTATACATTGTATTTCAGATGATAAAAAACTTTCAGAATACGGAATTTGTGAGAATTGCAAGATTCATGTCATCACTAAAACTCATCCAGCTTCTGTTACTGTTGAAGCACCAGTTTATGCTGTAGATGACTTTTGGAAAACCCTAGAAAGTATTTTACTCAAGCAATATGCTACACCGGATGTTCAAAAAATCATGAAGCAGTACCAAAAAGTATGTATTATACATTGTCATTTCTTTGTTACTTTACTTGCTCTTTTAGTAAGACATTTTTTTTCAGTACTGGCAAAGGACTTTGATCATTGTTTTTGGTACGATATCTTTGGTATATATCGCACCAAAAAATGCAATATTTTTATCTTATAATATGTATCTATTATATCTCAATATCTCAAAATTACCTATTAATTTAACTTCACAAAACTGAAACATTCATAATCTTGAACTATTTTTAAGCTTCTCTTCGGCTGATTTGTTCGATTAACTCCAAATCAAACGACTTAAAAAGTCAAACGTCAATTTTTTTTCATTTTGACATGCACAAGGTATTTGAATTAGATTTTTATACTTAGGTCTATAATAGAGCGGTTGAACAATAGCTGACTTTTGCATTGAAATTAAAAATTTTCTCTATTTGGGTAATTGAAGGGAGAGAGGGTTTCTAATAAAATAGGGGTTTGTATATTTTCCAAAATATCTTTAATATAGAACTTATGTTAACAAATTGAAATGGGTGGCACCTATGCGTATCGCGAAAGTTAATCTCGCCGAAATCATCGAAATTGTCATTCGCGAAAGTTATTTCTCATAGTTTCGCGACTTTTCAGTTGCAAATGTTTCTTTTTTTTATATAGCAAAAATTTCAGATAACATTATTTTAGCAGAGAGGTCGATGTATTTCGTGAGAATTAGCCGTAGGCGCAGCAAGATCGCATTTTCAAATGCTTTATGGTGTAAGTTTTTTTTTGTTTATCTTGCAGGACTACGAGCAGCTGTTGACAACAATGAGTTTGGACGACCTTGAAAGGATTGCTGCCCGTAAATTACAAGTTTGACGAAAATTTGCGAAGTGGATCTGTCCACATATGAGAGATATTGTACCCATATACAGATCATCGTTGTTGCATCAACATTGAAATTAAAAAAGGAAATATCGACACTTACCATGCCATGTTGGGCACGATAAAATTCATCGTGAATTAATTCTAGCAACTTAACTTTCGCAAGCCAAATTTTATGTTTTTACGTTAGTTTGTGTGTACTTTAAAGATAAGGTAACTACAATAAATAGCATGTAACCTGTAAATTATTATCACTCGCTTGTTATGAAGTCCTATATGAATTAAGTAGTATAATAATTATGTCTTATTTTAACATATTAAATATAGTTAAATCGACTCTATTTACTGAGTTACTTCTGGGATCTATTTTGTGTCGAAGAAAAAAAATTGCCCTGGGTGCGAATTTTAAACATTAGCTTTAAATAGTAAAATGCTCAGGTGTTGGAGTTTAAAAATAATGTTTCATATGACTTGTTTTACCGTGTCGAACCAAGTTCGTTACTAGTGTTTTTGGTTTTAGATTAACGAAAGGGTCTGGAAACAAACTGTAAGAACATCGCTTATGTTGTCTCTTTTAACCTAAAATATATTGTTAACGGATGTGAAATAAAAGACTATTTGTTAAAAGTTTTATAACCCTGTTTTATCTTTGTTTCGAATCCGTTTTTAATTTTGGGAGAAACACCTGGTGTAAAAAATATTTTATAGAATAAAAAAGAACTTTCAGTGGTGTTGGTTGATTGGTTGTAGCTTTGTATTTATGTGCAAAAGATCTGTCCCAGGTAGGAGGGCTGGCCCTGAACGATAAAAAAAAATAATAATTTTACGCTTTTGGTTAGTAAATGTTTTTTAGACCGAGATTTTTTTGCTTGATTTTGCTTGATATTTGGGAAAAGCAAATATTTAGAAATTATTGAAAAAAATGTTTAAAATTTCAGTCACAAAAATATAAAAGAATAATTCCAATCTGCTAAATAATACAGTCTGTACAAGTTTTTTTGTATAAAGTATACTGCATATATTTATAAAATATTCAGGCTCTGATAGTGGACATATTTAAGCATGTGCTAGGCATAATGCTAACTTTGGTGAATCCTACTGGTGTGTGTTTTTTCTTGTTTTATGGGTATTTTAATTATACACAGACTCTAATTTCTTATACACAATAACAAAGCTTATTCAACACCACTACACTGTCTGAGCTTGCCTTGTGTAATTATACCTTTAGTTTTGTTGCTGTTCTTTTAAAGGATGAAAACCATTTTTTCTCATCCCATAAGGCAACGTTTACTTTTTTTTAATTGTTTTTTTCAATAAGCCTAACTGTGTTTTTCGTATAAGCATCTCCCAACTTGATTTTTAATTTTCACTTGCTTTAAAAACAAGTACGTTATTTTTAAAACCTGTAGTAACTTTATTTGCTTCCTTTACAACTTTGGTTTTTAATTACGTTTTCCTACATTGTCAAAAATTAGTACTAGCGAAAAACCTAACAATTATCAATTCGACAAATGCAAATTTTAGGCTCACAGAAATTTTAATGTTAGACTGTTGGGGAATTTCTCGTGTTCAGTTTTGTTTTCACTTTTTGATGGCTGTCATGTTTAAAAGTTGATTGCAGACTTTTAGTCAGAAATGGTCCTTGTTTGGCGCTTTGTTTATATGACAAAATGAAAAAAGATGGGTCCCCACGACCCATCTTTTTTCATTTTTTTACATAAACACTAAATGGATTTAATTGATTTTTAGAAAGGATGAGAGAATGGACAAGTGAAAGGTCATTCAGAGTGTCCACTCAATATTAACTCTTTTGCCTACAAAACCTGACATTTTCTTCACTTTTTCAGCTATTTTAACCTTGGATTACCTCGAAAATATAAAATTTAATAACAAACCTATTGATAGAACAGCTGATTAAAAATTAATGCAATTCTTGTGGAACAATTTTAAAATTTAATCCCTGTCAACATTTTGAAAAATGAAGATAGTCCTGATTGACCATCTAAACCTAAAATTCCTGACCTTTACCTGACATTTCATAAAAAGGAACAAATTTTCCTGATATTTTCCTGATTATTATTACTTCAACGGCGACAACCTTGTTCCCAGGACCACTACGTCAGAAAAGATGCCCACGGAGGAGGTGAGAAACGTATGAAAAGGTCGGGATAGGATCGAGACAAACACAGTACAACTATATTTTTGACACTTTATAAAATTGATGAAATGCAAATGGAACTTGGATAAGACTCATTCATGCTTGCACCTATTAGATTAAAAAAATTAGTACAACAAAAATATCAACATTGACAAAATATGCGATCCATAACTCGCGTATAACAAACGCGCATAAATCCCGTCGAATACAGAGGTTTGCGTTCATGGTTTATATACAAAAGAAGTGTTTATCACATCATTGGTCCAGTTATGTCTTTTCTTTCGTTTACAGCATAGTGTCTTTTTGAACTTATATATATAATGACGTCTTTCCATCACCTGTCACGTTTCCCTAAAAATATAATAAAATACATCAGTGGTCACACTAAAATTTGGACTCAAAATATCGATTTCTCCTAACACTTTCTAAAATTACAGATTTTTAAAAAACCTTTTTTAAAGTCTTATAGTAAAATATAGCATGGTTTTTTTTGCACGGTTTTGTCTTTTCTTCTCAATTTAGAACCATTATTCCATTATGGTGGCATTTCACTCATATATGATATATATTATATGCATTAGAAAATTTTACTTTAGTCAACCACTTATTACAGAAGAAATAAAATGTATTGGTAAAATCAATTTAATTTTTTTAGTCCAAGGCGATACACATAATTTAGTGGAACTAAAAACTTTTGAGCTTAGTGGATGTTATTACCAACATTTTCTTTAGTAATTAATTGAAAAATAATAAAATATCCCAGACTTTTCCTTTTCGCTGACTAAAAATAAATGTCTATCATCAACAAACAAAACAAAATAAATGTCTATCATCAACAAACAAAACAAAATAAATGTCTATCATCAACAAACAAACAAAATAAATGGCTATAATCAACAAACAAACAAACAAACAAAATAAATGTCTATCATCAACAAACAAAACAAAATAAATGTCTATCATCAACAAACAAGAAGCCCAGGGGCTTGAAGATTTCCGCCATTAGCCTAAAAGATTTTAAAATTTGAAGTTGATCTTGAAAACGGAGAATTATGGGGTAAACAAATCATTGAGTATTCTCAATTATTATTGTAACTAACCTGCAATGTTAAAATACAACTCAATAAATAAAAAATAAAATGCATGAATAATTAATTAGTTCTGCTGAATATAGCTTTAGTTTACGTGCTTGCAAAATTGTACAGAAAGAAAGAAATGACGTAACATCAAAGATGGCGCATTATAAGACGATCTTCCTTATGCTACACTGCACGAGCTTTAACTTTCGATAGCATATAAACCTTAAAATAAAGTATTGTTCATTGGATAATAAAACAATCTGTTGCACTGTTAGGATTCTTATTGGCTTAAAACTCATTTTAGCCTCGTTCTCAGAAAAAAATCTTTAGCCTGGATAAGTTTCGGGCGTCCAGCCTAGCTGCGCTGTCTCTATCTATCTCCCTATCTCTCTATCTATCTCCTCAGGCGATTTTAAAGATTCCGCCTTCGCTGGCGGAAATCAACAAACAAAACAAATCACGAAGACTCATAGACAAGGTTTCAAAAATATACCAATTTGATTTTTCTTCAGAAATGTTTCGAAGTAGTTTTAATAACATCCAAAGTGGACACAAAACAGAAAAGCAGATACACACCTTTGGTGCTTTCAGTACATCGTAACGCTGAGCTTCGGGCGGTGAATCAAAACTATACATCTGGAGTTTCACATTATGGTTTGTTTCCATGTCTTTCGTCGTAATATAGTTGTCGTAACCTTGGTGACGATCCGTCGTGTCGTAACTACTGCATATACACGAAAGAGAAATTAGTTTAATACTTTAAAGCTTACCTCCCGCGAAAAAACAAGTTGATTTTATATTAAAGTGCTTAAAAAGTTGTCTATAAATGTTTTTACTTTTTTAAAAAATCTTGGACATTTTAGAGGTTTATTAAGGTACCTGGTGATATGTGTTTTTAGCCATCCTGTTTTTATTTTGAAAATATCTATATAAATATTAATACTTGTTACCCTGTTTTTCACTTATACCTGCAATTGTTTCTCAGCATCTAACGATCTAACTTATGATGTATAACATAATAACATTAGCATAATAAGCTAAAATTTCAGATCCTTTACCTCAAAACACAATTAAAATTGTTCAAAAAAAAAACAGGTTTGCAAGCTCTTTCATGTGAATTCAACTGTGTTTTTTTTTTGGCAGGAGGTAAGCTTAAAAGTTAAAAAAAAATACTGAAGGAAATAGGAAAGCACATAAAATTATTATTAGCGTATTAACTCCAAATTTGCGAACCTATAGTTGTCAAAAATCAAGCTGTTCGCAGTATTTCAATTCCCATAAAAAAACTAAACAAAAACAATAGCTATCCCAAGTTTATCAATTCGCATTCTTTAATTCCACACTTTATTACAAATGGGCTTATATTTTGCGTGAATGCATAGTTTACTAATAAAAGCTCAAATTTACTAATTAGGGGACTAATTTTTGCGAGTTCATGGCAAAGTCGTAAAAACTAATCCCGTGATTATCAGTACCGAAAAACGTCCCCTCATTTGTCAGTTGACTGAGGTAATTGCTTTATACCTGGTCTTGCCATCCGTGCCAGACAAAAACAAACCCTATATACGTTCCGCATCACTTATGAAATTTAGAATCAATGAAATTCTTTGTAGGCTTTACAACTTGTGCTTCTGTCCTTAGTAGGTAGCATACTAGCCATGGACGGTCCGTAGTAGGTAGTTAACTGGTCATGGATGGTCCTTAGTAGGTAGTTAACTGGCCATGGATGGTCCTTAGTAGATAGTTAACTGGCCATGGATGGACTTTCATTAATTTTTTTTTTCTTGGTATATGAATTCCAATTTAGCAGTCCTTATTTTATGTCTCTCATTCCTCAAAAAACGAAGTAAGAGAAAGTAATTCTATCAAGTTCCTTTTTCGTGAAATTCGCTAAATTTTATTTTCGCAAAATATTAGGACTTGTTAACTTTGCAAAATTTGAATTCTTTTTTCGTAAAATTTCTCGTGAAAATTAGCCCCGACTTTTTCCATTCCCTGGTATAAACTCAGAGATGCAATCATACGTACTTCTTCATAGATTTCTCAACACAACACTTCACACAGAGACAACATGAAAGAATAAGAATCAGCAACAATGCCAATGATCCAATCACTGCTACAAGTATAATAGCGTCATGCGACCCTAAAAATACAATCATTTATCATCCATACAAGAATAACAGCGACTGTTATCTGGCCTTAAATATTTATTCAAACATAATTCATTTACTGCCACCCAGTCAATTCTTCAGCCTAGTCCCCAGGGTTTCTTAGGTGTTGCATGTAGAAAATCTAATAAACATTGGGGACGAGGTAAAGAAAGAAGCTCATTCTGGACGACTCACCTGCATCATTTGACACCATTATTGTTTACAAAAAGTTTTCAACTTATTCATGTCAATCGTACACATTGTTAGGCGAAGTTGTTTACTTTCCCAGTTCCAATCATTACTTAAATATTATATACTGCATGTAACAATGTGAAAACACAACAAGGTGTGGAGAAGATCTTTGAAATGTGGAGAGGATCTTCGAAATGTGGAGAGGATCTTCGAAATGTGGAGAAGATCTTCGAAATGTGGAGAAGATCTTTGAAATGTGGAGAGGATCTTCGAAATGTGGAGAGGATCTTCGAAATGTGGAGAGGACCTTCGAAATGTGAAGAAGATCTTCGAAATATTGAGGAAAAGAACACTTACATTCATATTCTTTTACCACTTTCTGGTCTCGTTCACAAGCAAAGCCGTTGCCATGGTAACCTGTGTCGCATTCACATGTAAAAGTTGACTTATCCGGCTGATTGGTACATGTGGCGTTCACGTGACATGGGCGTTGGCTGCATAATTCTACAACTGTAAAAACGGATATCTGATTAAGAAGCTTTTGTGGAGAAAATGAGTTGCGATTTCACGAATAAACGCAACGAATTTAGTTCATTAGGAAAAGGGATCAAAATGCATATATATATTTTTAATTTCGAAAAAATACCATTAAATTACAAGAATCAGGACATTTTACTTTAGTCAGAGGTGTTCATTTTTTTTGTATTTCCAGCCTGAAATTGTTCTTGTTTTGTTCTTGTATTTCGAGTAATTTTTATTTATTTTACAGCACACATTGTTGTCATTAAGTCAAAATTTCGCAAATTTATAACAACTGATTCTTCGAAATTTTTTGCCCTAAAATATATTTCTCTAAATTTAGCAATTCCAGCCTTACCATTGTTCTTATTTTTTTAACTATTCCTACAAAATTGTGTAATAAATACTAGAGAGTCAATAAAAGTATTTAAATTTAAATACTTTTATATCTATTTTTATAACTTACAAATCAATGAAGTCTCCACCGTCCCGTTGAAATGTAGCGTTCCATTTTTTGAAATAGACGTATTCTTAATTTGTGCATTGAACGCAGTGTTTAGAGCTGAGGTGCTTAAAGATACATCGGATGAGATCGAATAATCCACAATGAGACTTCCGATTCTAAAGATATAATTGAATTCAAAGGAATAAGTTTTCTTAGGGATTGTCTACAAATTTTGCTTTACCACCTCCCCTTGAGTTGATTCAAACGAAAAGCCAAAAATAGCAAGACGGGAGGATTTTCAAAAGCTGATCACATTCAGTGTTAACATATTTATAAAAAAGTCAACAGTAGTGTCACCCCCCTCCACCGTCAACCAGCGTCAAGTTCAGCATAACCTCTACCCCTAAGGGTTAACGACATTTGTGAACAATTCCTAAAGTCGGAGACGTTAATTAAAAGGCGGTGTTTCTTTTTTCCGGCGTTTAAAGCCTTGTTCACACTGATTGTGTTAAGGGGGTTAACGGCGTTAATGTAGGCGCTAAACGCGATAATGAATATGTAGTGTAAATGGTCGGCGTTAACAGTGTTAACACCACACCATACCGAAATTTTGTAGAACGCGATAACGCTTCCTTTAGCGCTGGTGTCGAAATGTCAAAACTTTTTTATATTTAACACCGGTAAGGCAGTGTTAAGAAATTTTTAAACGTTTTTACAAAATCGAATGTTTCACATCACAAATCGAACATTTCCGTTACAAATCGAATGTTTGAGACTGAAAAATCTCTTATTTTAATACGAAAAGGTGCCTGTGACTGAAAATACCGAACCAGGCCAAAATTCAGCTTTCCAAAGGAGATATTTTCTTTCTCCTGAAAAACTAAGTCTAATTTGTTTATCGGCTATTTAATTACTACGTAATTACAAAGACTAACGTCAATGATATTATGAAAGTTGGTGAAAAGCCATTGCAGTGCACTTTTAAGTTTAAGGTCAAATAACTTGGAAACGAGTGGGAATATAACAGACGTCGTCTCATGTGTGAGTAACTAGGGACTGCCTGAAAAAAGCTGGGTGAATCCATTTGTTTCGGAACAGACGGATTGATGAAGTCATCAAAATACCTAAAAAAACCAATATCTCTTGTAACCGTTCGTCAAAAGTACATGATCCTATACATTTTCTCGATCAGCCTTTCACGCTCTGTACAACAGAGGTATACAAATTTCAAAAAAAAAAGATTTTTAAACCCTTATATCTCTTTAATTGTTCGTCAAAAACACATGATAGACAACAGCCCAAAACAATTCTTTATTAAAATAAAGAATTAATTAAAAGAATTAATAAAAATTAAAATTTTTTGTTTAATCTATATTTCTTCTATTATATTAATACGAAAGTTATGTCTGTCTGTGGCCTTCAAAATGGATATCTTCATTTTCCTTTGATGTCGCCGAAAAAGTTATGTCTTATTTGTTAACTTTACTGACGATACGACAACAACGTCAATAACATTAATTAAGCGTCAATATATCTTAATTTAAATTAATAAAGCCATTACAATGCAATTATAACTCTAAGGCTTGGAAACGAGGTGGTTCCGTCAGTTATTTTTCATCGCTCGGTAGAGTTGATGACCACAGTATCTCTGTAACCGTTCATCAAAATCACATAATCCTATACATTTTCTTGATCAGCGCTTTAAGCAACCTCGTCCCCAGGTGCTTTTGCTTTTTTGACATCATGTGAGCGCTAGCGGCTTTGACATTAACAACAAACCCTGGGGACGAGGATGCGCTTTAAGCTCTATTTAATGAAGGCAACGGTATACAAATTTCTAAAAGAAATGTTTTTGTATTTTGACAGGCCTTTGCTTACGTCAGCAAAATTTTAAACATTTGTATCTCCTTAATCCGTGATTAAATTGGAAGCAGCAACCAAATAAATTTTTGATAAAAGATCTTCTTTATTGTTCTTCTGCCCAAGTGGATTTTTCGACGGGCCTTATCGACTAGTATTACTAAACAACATGGCGAAATGAACAGATGAGTAATTTTTGAAGCTGTCCGGTCATATCCTGCGTTGTATAACAAAAGATCTGAAGATTTCAAAAATTTAAAGAGCTCTGGGGACGAGAATGATCGTTTGTTTACTTTTGTTTTGCTTGTTATGTTTATTTTAATTCTTCGTCTCTTTTAGTTCAAGCAGTGAAAAAAGCATTTTCAAAATTACGCAAACGGTATAAAAAAAGGCAATCAGAAATTCTTGTAAGTGTGGTTTCATGCAGTGGATTGATCAATATATTGCAGGCAGACCAGCTCGTTGCAGTGTTTCTGTCCCACAATCCGACGGCAATGAGAATGGAGATGAAAGCAATGCCAGTGACGTGACAATAATGGATAAGAACCTTTTCCAATCTGACGACATTAACAACGAAGACAGTACTATAACTCGTCAGCAACAGTTCTCCGAAGAAGACGATAAGGAGCAAACATCAAGTGTTACTGGTCAAGTGAAGTACTTAAAATCAAAGAAAATGAAGAAAAGAAATCATCCGTATGAGAGTGAAAGTGATTTCATGAAGTCACTAGCAGCCATAATTAATACCCCAACAGCCGAACACCACGTGACATCAAGCAACCTGAACCTGCATCATAAGAAAATTGTGTAGCCCAACACAAGCAAGCAGGTATTTTTTTAACACTGGCAACGGTTGCGTGAATTGGATGGAAAAGAATTCTTCATGCGCCAGCAAAGATTCCAAAAGTGTTTTCAATTGTTTTGCGTGCTGTTGATAAGCGGTAATTGACAATTCTTTGCGCAATAGATAAACCTCTACCATACGGTCGTAGCCAACTTTTCAGTGGAAAAGACTTTCATTCTCTTCTACTAAAAAGTATGGCACATTTTCCAATGAAGAAGATGGTATATTTTTTAATAAAGGAAGGTCTATTTATTTTTTCCAAATATATCATGTAGACCGGAAACACCACTATTATTATTACTGCCATACTCGCCCAAGGTTACGTACATGAAATTGTACTTTGAATCACATATCGCAAGCAGAATAATGCTAAAAAAGCTTTTATAGTTGTGAAATAATGTTCCTGGTGATCTTGGTGCTACAATTCTCACGTGCTTCCCATCAACAGCGCCAAGGCAATGTGAAAAATTCCAAATTTATGCAAATCCATATATTCTGTTTTATTCGATGGAAAATGAACGTGTTTGTCTTTCAGAAGCGCAGCTCATTGAAGCTTGAGAATCACTAGTAGCAAGAAATCGAAGGGTTATGGACAATTCAGCAGGCGACAGGTCGTTTTTTGCTATAACTGGTGTGACCAGCGACAAAACACAATCAAGTGTTTCCGGTGACATGCGGAAATACCTAAGAAGAAAAAATTCAAAATATTTTTTTATAATTTTAACTTTAAAGCTAGCAAATGTATGAACAAAACCACAAACCTGAAGTAACTTTCCCTGTCCATCAAGCGCGTTTCTTGTACAAGATGGTGAAAATCACCATACTTCCGTCTGTTTTCCTCTTTAAATGTTTTCCTCACCTCGTTCGTTCGTTTTGTTTTATTACGCTGTCTTCGCTGTCGCAAAGAGCAGGAGAAGTAAATAACTTGCTGCTGCCTTTCTTCTCGCAACCTCTATTTTTATCAACAAACTCTCTATTCTTATCAACAAACACGCACGTGAAACAACATGAAGAAGCTAGTTGCGTTAACGGTGTTATATCCTCGGCGTAGTATGAATAAAATCTCTTAACATCCTAACACCAATAACGCTTTTAACGCGATTAACGCCTTTAGCACCATCAGTGTGAACAAAGCTTAAAAGACCAAATACAGAATTTTTTCTTGACGTTCAATTTATATGCATTCTAAAAAAATAAATCATATCCTTTAGTCACGTGACAAAATTCTGGGTCCCTCTTACCTTAATTCTTTGATTTGTATTCTAACAGCATTCGAAGTTATCTTTGAAAATGCCTCCTGTAACTAAAGCAAAACAAAAGTGGAATGTAATGACCGACAGGGCCCACCTTTATCCCTTTGTGCGAACAGACAATACTACAGAACAAAACGTACAAATCCGTGGACGGTTTCTCTTAAAAACATGTACTGTGTTGATTGTTTGTCAGCTAAGTCATCGTGAGTTAACGGTGCGCCTTGTAGCATTGGGCTTGCAAGTGTTAACGTGCCATCTGCACTGTATAAAGCTAATGTGAAAGATGCAAAAAGTTTTTTTAATACAAGTTGTTTGGTTGGGATCCTTTTTTTTTTACTATAAACATGAGAAAGCCATGAAAGTTAACTCCTTCGTTAATGCAATTCTCATTAGTCTGAATCTGTGATTCGTTTTTTTTTTACTGAAAATATATTAGTTGAAACATATACTTATTGCGAAATGGACGGATGGTCCTAAATCTCAATGGCTTACACGAAAATCGAGTAGGGTAAGATTTTTTTTAAACAGTGACGATACACACGCCTAAAGATACTCTCTCTAATAACTCGTCGTATAAATTTCAAATAAAAGATTGATCCGAAATGATAAAGACAAAGAAAGCAAACCTGCAGTTGTCTCCACTGTAGAGGTAGTTGTGGATGGCAGAAAATTTTCTGAAATAATAAACAAGAATAAAGTACATATGTCACACCTCCATGTGTCATGGTATCTATATTTTTGAGGAATTTCTAGCGCAATGACCATAATCTTGATTTCTTTTTTTAAAGATGTATATATAAACACGTGCAACTCCAGCGTCCAAGTTTTACGTCAATTTTTCAGACAATGTACGCTATAGGTAAAGCTTAAAAGAAATTACAACGCACACGACCCCTTTTTATAATACAAAAAAAAATCATTACATACTCATTTTTCCCTTATTAAAAGTTGGGTTTAAAGAGCGTTAGGTTATTATTGTGACATAATATAATCATACCTTGCCATTGCATGCAATATCTTGCAGGACAATATTCATTTTCAAATACAATTGGTGAAAATTGATAGACAAAAAATGATGAACAGTTTTTAATCCAGACAAGCTGCTTAACGTCACAACTACACATCTTGTTTCTTTCTGTAGGACTTTTTCGCTTTTGAATACAGACATAAGAAGGCGTAAGAAGACTCTCTTTCAGTGGATGCTCTCCAAGTAACCAAGTAAGTCCAGTGGATCCACAATTAAAACCAGATCTATCTAATTCATCTGTCGTACAGTTTTCTTTCATTTTTAAGTTTTGACCGTTTTTAGAGATGAATCGAACTGCAGGTAGATACTTGTCATCACATTGGAATAACCTATCAATTGATGCTGTCCAAAGTCTTGAATCGTCAATGATGGTCTCATAATTGGTGCAAAGGTCAGATATGGTGGAAGCGGTTGTTGTCGCTTCAATTGTTGTTGTTTCAGCTGCTCTTTCTGTTGTTGCAATGGTGGATGATGCTTTAGTGCTGGGTGATGTTTTAGTGGTGGGCGGTGCTTCAGTGCTCGCTGTTACTACTGCTATAGTTGTCGTTGTTGCATTTTCAAAAACGTTTTCCGTTGTTGACTGTGACGAGTTTTTCTCAACTGTAGTTGTTGGATCCACTGTGGTAGTTGCAGGTGCTGTTGTTGTTGAAGGATGTTTTAAGGCTGTTAAAAAGAAAACATGTTTAAGAATCATGTTTTTTATGTTGACTTCTGCCTCACTGAGCGTTAAACAGTTAGTTCATTCTAGGTGTTACATTTCTAAAACGTCTGCAGTGTATCCAAGGTAACTTGACAGCTTTCTTAATCCTACCCAAATTGCAAATTAATTTCTACGTCAACCTTTTTTAGCAATAGTCTCCAATAACACCCTCATTGGCAAGCACCCATGACTGGTCTTTTTTGACATTTTGCTGTCCAAAATTAACGTTTCGAATTAAGTAATACTTTTTTTGATTCCAGATTTCATTGGCCGAAAGTTTTTTATTTTTCCTGGTAATCGTGATGCTGATGCTGCTTAATGTACAAGTTTCATTTATAGAGGAGTGCAGTTAAAAATAAAAAACGACTGACCTTTAGTATGAGGAACAGTACAAGCTCTTGCACCACATGCAGGAAAGATATCACTTCGTTTGTAGATGTAATACGCGCCACAGTTAATAACCTGAAGTTTTACTGACGTTTGACACTTGCAATTTGACGGTAGTGAGAAACAAAACTCCCTGTTTACAATCACTAAAAAACATGAAATTGGCATTAGTAATGGAAAAAACTTTAAATTAGAAAATGCTCAGACTTTTTCAGGAGGAGAATGTGATAGCACATGCACACACACACACACACACACGCAAATCGTTTACAGCGTGCTATTCAGATAGCACACGCAAAATGCTAAATTTTATAAGAAGTTGACCAATGCAGCACACTTGAAAGCACGCCAAAACACTTGTGGACACTTAACAAGGTCTTCCTGGAAAAGACTGAATGCTCTACACTAAATATTTTGTACAATCAATATTATGGTTTCTTATACATAGCCAAAGTTCTGCTAAGTACTTACCTTGCTCTTTTACAGGATGACCTTTAACCAGCCAGCCTTTATAGTATCCCCCGCATGGGTACGCCCCCGCCAAACTACTATTCACTGAGCAAGTGTCAAGAAGTTTAGCAGACTGGTTAAATACAGAATCTTGGTAATAAAACCGCGTCCAGTTCATACTAAATTTTATATCTTTGCAGGGTACTGATTGGTCCGACTGGGAAGGGGAACTTTTCCACAGTCTATTTGTATCTATTACTGTATCGTAGTTTTGGCATTCCTCTCGCACTTTGGGCTCTAAAAGTATAACTTTTTATTATTCACAAGGTGGACAACACATATAATTTTTTAGATTTTGACCCTAGCATTTTGCTTCTGAGATTAAAATATTTCATATATGATAATATCGCAATTTAAGGTGGCAGTAACTCTTTTAAAATTTCTTTTTACATAATTAGTTAACGCACTTGTAACGATTTTATAGCTATAATACTATGATCTTTCACCAAGAATATTCAGCCTCAACAATTCCTGAGATGAGATATCTTTTAAAAGAAACAAAAGGCTATTGTGAGAAAAATATAAAAAAACAAAAAGTTTTCCGCACACCCTTTGATACGAACAACCCAAGGTTTGTTTTAAAACAGAAGTCAATGTAAAATCATAAGTTTGTAAAAAGTTGGAGCTCGTGAAAGCTACTTATTTTCTTCTTTATTGCATATTAATGAAATGAATGAATGAATAAATGAGTATATCTGCTGACTCAGGAAATTAAAAAATTAAACAAAACTGTTTCTATGTGCAAAGTTCGTATTGATAATACACTGACTTATAAATGAATCTGTTTGAACGGCTAAAAAAGGGTTACTGCCACCTTAACAAACTTTGACATACGTAAGAAAACTTTACTTTACCCACATAAAAGTGCTAGAATGCAATAGGTAAAAAAATAGTTGTTTGTGAGATATGTTACATATCTTGTTCATGAAAAAACTACAAATATATAGAAAAAAGTTTTTCTTACTAGGTTTCTCATTCTCCACTATGCAAAATCTGGCTTTTATCTGTGGCAAATAGTAAACAAAAAATTCTCCACAATTTCGCACCATTATTTCTTGTTTTGCACCAAAGAAAGGCTGGTATGTGCAAACTGTCGAAACTGAAGAAAAATCTATTTTGCATTGAATGGGACGTAATGGTAATGGAACGTTACGCGCTTTAAGATCTAAGTGCCGGTAGGAAAAATTTTGAGCTTGGATTCGGACTTGACCTAAAAAAAATGTAAAAATGCTGCTTATAAAAATGTATTATAATAATAAAGAAATAGCCGTCATACGTGAAACCGTATGCCGTTCAGTTTGGCGTTATAAACATTTTACATAAATTTTAATATATATTCAACTACTATAATTATGCTCAATAACAGCAATTACAGTCAGCGCTTGTTATCTCGACTACCCGTTATCTCGATCTTTCTGTATCTCGACCAATTTTCATCGGTCCCTTCGGCATTTCAACTTTCCCGTAGGCTAAACACGTCCAATATCTCGACTACCCGTTATCTCAAACTTTCCTTATCTGGACCTATTTTTACGGTCCCTTGAGTACATTTTATCACGTTATCGCGCGACCTTTTCTGTAATTTTTCGAATTTCATCACCAAAAAAAATTCGATCAGGGAAACATTCGAACGTTTGAATTTCTCAAACTTTCTCAAAATCAAGATTTCGAATGTTTACAATTTTCTCTTCGTTTACACATCATGTCTGGGATAAAGCGTAAACTCGAGGTAAACACTTTGGTTAAAAAATGCAAAGCTCTAAAGGAGTTGGAAAAGGAAGGTGTGACACATACAGATGTGGCTGCTAAGTTCCGGGTACCAAGAAACACCATATCTACATGGGTAAAAAATAAGGACAAGTATTTTGCTGCTTTCGAAAAATCTTCTAATAAAGGGACGAAAAATAAGAGCAGGCGCCAACAAAGAGGACAGAATCTTGCTAAAAAGCAAAGTAGCATTTTGAATTTTCTCAAATGATTAAATACATATAGTAATAATTGATTCTTCTGATCAATAGTCCATCCCTGACCAGGTTTAAAAATTTAAATAATTTTTCTAATGTGTGCATGATATTGACAAACTTTCCTTATCTCGACCTTTTTCACGATCGACGCTCCTTATCTCGACTATCCACTATCTCGAACTTTCGTTATCTCGACCTTTTTTACCAGTCCCGTGGAAGTTCGAGATAACGAGCGTCGACTGTACATGTTTTAGAGCTGATGACGTCAAAATTCGGCATAATTAGTGAATTTTAAAGACATATATCTCGAAAACCAATAAAGATTTTCAAAAAATAAAAAGATTCCTAGATAAAAATCTTTCATACGAGCTCAACTTGTTCTCTTTCGCGGAAGGTAGGCTTTAAATTGCTGCATTTTGATTGGTCGCGCGTAAAAGTGTTGCAGCAAGTTGTTACACACAACATTTTTTTGTTGCCGGTAACAAGATACAAAACCAAATCGATTTGATTTTGCATCTTGTCACTGGCAACAAAAATAATGTTACGAGTAACAAAAAAATTGTTGTGAGCAACAAAAAGCTTCTCTGGCGACACAAGTTAACATTTCTAGGCGATAGTAATTAACATAAATTTGTTACTATTTGGTGACTTTTCATCATTTTTAGTTAGCTTCAGTTTAATCTTGGTATATTTTTTTCTATAAATATCCTTGACAACAGTTACAAAGTCATACTAGCCTTTTTATGCTTCGATCAAGTAATTTAACACATTTAAAACGTTTACAACTGTTTTTCTTATCACAAAGTTTATGCCCCACTATTTTACGCCTTTTTTATGGTTTGGAAATATAAGATGACGTCATCCAAAATTTTATTTATCTCAATTTCTTAATTCGCTAACGAACATTCGCGCTAAGTTATGTGCCAATATAATTTCCAATAATTTTACTATTTCAATAAAATACTAACCATCTTCAACTTGCGGGTGGGCTCCTGATAAAACATATAGATTCTCAAAAAACACCATTAGTACTCTACCAACACAGCCATCATTGTATATGATATCAGTGAATCCCGAAACTGCTTCTGAGCCACACGGACTCCATAGCATGTCCTACAAATCCAAGAAAAACCAGATAAGCACATGCATCTACCATAGTTGCGCATTGACAGGCAGTCTGGAGAAATGGTAAATCTATTTCTAAAAGACTTATATGCTTTTTTATAAGCATACAGAGATATTGCTTAGAAAATGTTGTGTATATAAAAAAGAGTGTATACAGGTTATCACATTTCTTTAATAAGATTTTGATTGTCAAATACTAATTAGCATAAAAAATATAAGAAAGATGAAGCTCTTCTGGATGCTTTACTCAGTCAGAAATTATGGTGAGAGTATAGGTTATTTAGGGCAAAAACTTCTCTTCTTAGCTATGGTTAAACATGGTGTATGCAACTGTGAAAAACTTTAAAAAATAAAGGTGGCTTACTGTTTCTATCTCTTTAACTTCGTTGATTTCCAGCAGCCTTGCTTTTCTGCCATGAGTTGTTGGAGGTTTGAATCTAAACCATCCACTTTTTCTGTTCAACTCACTAGCAGTTCTTTTAGTATTAAGGTGGTGGAATGCATTAGTGATAAGTTGATGATTATTTGGCATACATTCATATGGAACATCTCCACAGTGTGCGACTACGTATGAATAACATATTAAAAAGAACAGAATTTTTAATCGAAGCAAAGAATTGCACAAACTAACTTGTTTTCTTAAAGTTGTTAAACATTAGATCTGTTGTCTGTGCTCCATAAAAGTAGTACTTTGCAAAAAATCTATTTCTTTGACTATTTTCTTATACGCTTTTTCTTCTTCGTAAAAAAATACTCAGGCTGAATATGTCCATACCATGACTCTGAACGCCGGAAAATTTGTTTACAAGTATTTCCGAGAAATTTTATTCATCCCTTGTACGTATGCGCAAATTAAAGGCAACTTCGATCCCAAGCAAAACGATGTCTTATCAGATTTTATCCAGAATAAGAATCAAGAAAATTGGGTCCATCTAAGAAGTTCTTATATTTTTGCATGTTAAGTTAAAATTCTTCTTATTGTGCCCTTATATCTTCATCGTTATTTCACACTAGCTTTACATTTTGACTACATTTTAGCAACCGTCACAATTTTTTGGGACCAATTTCAATTTCACAATAACTAATTCTTTCAGAAAGACAAAATCAATAAAATTTTAACCTGAGTATTGTTTTTATTTTGTTGCTACGTTTCAGCTTTCATTGTTCTTATAACAAATAAGTGTAACAACTAACGCTTTTGAGGATGTTTCAAACTAAAGTTTAAAGTAAACGGTCTTCTCAGTAGAAAATTCTTAAAAAAACGACCACACATGATCTTTGCGACAACTAAATTTTGCGTGAGTGGAGCCATGTAATGAAGCATTCAGTTATGCAACTAATGCAACCAATCAGCTCCTAACCGCCCGTAGGATCTGCATTTGTCAATATATTTTTGTTGTCCTAAAACTAATCAAATCATTACTATACATGTTGCTGTAGTCAATAAAAAGCAGAGTGAACAATATCAAACACGAAAACAGTGCACGTTTCAGACTAAACATGATTGTTTTATACGCAATTTGTTGGTATATGTTTGCCTTATTTGAAACAATTTCATACTGTAATCGTAAAACTTTTAGTGCATTTCAGCCAATCTAGAGAATTAATATTCAACAATCTTTCGGTTCAGTGGGCGATAACTATGGTAGGTCCTACTTAATCACTTAATACGAAAAAGTTCCATAAATTTGTAATCTCGCCCATCAAAAAGAAAATCACTGCCCGCGCCTCTGTCGCGGGATATTTATGTTGGGTATGTAGCTATGAGTTTGACTGTTGGTACAATCCGTTAGGGAGAATAGATCTATAAAGGGGGTTGCAGTAATTTTTTTTTATAATCTTAGCCAAACTATGAATGCCATTAAGGTTGACATCAAAAGTAGAACAAGTAAAAATCGATTTAGTTTTAAAGTGAGTGTCAACACTTGCAGAGATAAATCCCTTCTGTTTACATTTCCCTCTTTTATAAAATGTCGACAGTGTTTACATTCTTTCAAAAGTCATTCGCGGCTTGTGAATAATGTATTTCCATTAGGTGTGGAATTTTTATTACTGTTTCCAAATTAAGTACATAATAACAAGTTTCAAGGTTCAGAAGGCGTAAGAACCTGGACCTTATTCACTGTGTTATATCATTTTATTTTTTTATTATTATTATTATTTGTTTGTTTTAAATAAAGAATCCCACGTTTTGTATTTTTTTTGTTAAATATGAAAATTATAGTCAAAAAAAAGTTTTAAAAAATTGGACCGAGTCATCATAATCATAGCACGTAAGATGTTTACATCAAAGTCTCTTTCTCCAATGTTGGTTATTGAAGATGTAATTCCAGACCCACTATAAAGCAAATTTTATAGATTAATGTCAAATATGGCATACTGTCGGTTTCCTCGTTCTCAGGCTTTTTAATTTTTTCAGGGTTGTGAAGGCACTGCGAGTGAGGAAGACCTCAAAAAATGGTTAATAGCTATGAGAGAAGCTTATGGTTAATAGCTATGAGAGAAGCTTATGTTGAGGACGCGTTGTTACCCAACCTAGCGAGTTATAAAAATATTTCACTGGTGAGTAAGCTTTAACTATGGTGGGGCCTCATATAATGGTAAACTATTAGCTTACTTTGTTTGCCCTTCCCCTCTCCCAAATGGAATGCCTGCCGATACCTTGTTTTATATTGAAACAACCCATATTATAAACCCTAAGGAGGCCTGGGGAAGATATTATATTTGCGATTAAGTTGATTTACGTAATACAAATTTTAATTTTTAGGCAAAAAAAAATCGGAACATAACTTCTTCTTTGTACTTTATAATTTTATACTAGGTAGCAGATAACTTTCTTGCTGGCAACGACGTTGCAAATTGTTTTTCTTGACTGTGGTGAAACAAAGGAACTTTTCGAAATTAACAGTTGGTCTGTTAATTTCGAAAAGTACAGATTTAATATACCAAAACATTTAATTCCTTTTCTATTCTCTTGTCTGGTAGTTTCAGTAGTTACATTTAAACCAATCAGAAAGATCTGAACACGCACATCAATATTTCTGCATGCGAATCCCTCACGCGAAGGTATGGAAAAAACAAGATGTAAAAATACAAATATACAAATATAAGTTGAAATAAGATATTACCTGAACATAGAAAACCAAGTACTGCGATTGCAAGGTATAACATCTAGAACAGAAGCAAAGTAGAGTTAAAATCTGAAGCTTTGTCCCTATTAATATTTTAATTGCCTTTTCTCTGTGACCATATCCAACTATAAAATTGTTTTCTTTGCAGCAAAGTTATATCTGCCTCCTTTTATGAAAATACTGCATCAAAAAATATTACACCCTTGAAGTTAAACGTACCTTTTCAGGCCTCTTTCTCCTCGCTTACAAGATATATTTAAAAGTGTTATTTGTAGCGCTTATTTTTTGCAAATTAATTGATGGCGGAAATTATAATGGTTCATAACCATTATGGTTTTCATTTGTTCTTTTGTTCATACCACGTTTTGGTGATTACAAATAATATCGCGTCACTTCTCTGATGCTCGTAAATTACGTCGGCTGTCGATACTGTAACCAACGTGATCAAGATTTTTTATTGTATTTTAATTATGCAAAAGATTTTTTATTGTATTTTAATTATGCAAAAGGCCTCACCAAGTCATCCGTCATTTTATTTATGATGTCATATAGAGGTGAAGCAGCGGACGTTAGAAGCATGGGAATTTGCCTGTAAAACTGAAGACTTCAGGAACCAGCAAGTGTTGGAGATTAAACAGCCGATTTAACAGGCTTGGTGATGTAGGCTGATTAAATTGTACTCAAATGTATAATGGCCGCCAGCAGGCAATTGCTCTGATTGGGCTAAAATGATGAGATACAGGCAGATGTAATTTCTTTCTATACTATCCCATAATACTGCTAAACACAATGACTTCAGGATGCGCACATATGGATGAGTAAAGCAGTAGGAGTCAGGTACAATAAAACGTGGTTCCTCTTTCCAATCTTGTCCTCAGAGCTTCTGAGGTTTTTCTATTACATTTTCAAAGGTCGAAGATCAACTTCGACCTTTTGGCTTTCAAATTGATAAAAATACAAGTTTCTTTAATTGCAATAAATTCGACATTCCTGTTTCCACAAGGAAGTCGTTGTGTGCTCAGGTAACTAATTACATTTGAAGACATTTCTAAATTATGGTTATCCACAAATATGTGGAAAAATATATTTTTGTCATGTTGAAGTTGGTAAGTTACCTATAATTTGTGTGTTAACTACCACCTCGTCTCACGGACGTCCGAGTCCAGTTCAGTTTAGGAGTATTCAAGGATTTTTCTGACTTTTTTGCCAGGTGCAACCAAAACAGAAATTTTAATGAGAAAAAAAAACGTTTCAAGAACCTGATGACTAGAAAAACGGACAAAAACAGAAAACAGTTTCTGAAAACTTAACTTTTCAGTTTGCAGGAGTTTATCCCGTTTTTACAACTTTTTAGGATTTTTTTTTTAGGAGTAGATGCCACCTTGAGAATGCTACTGGTATGCAAAGTTAACTCAGTGAATAGCATTAAATTCTTAGAAAAAGCAATTCTTTGTCAAAATAACGATAATATTACAGCAAAGTTTAAATATAAAATATAACAAATAGTACATTAAATATAAAAAAAATATCATGTATAACAACTTAATTATTAACACTTCATGTTAAAAAGTAAAATAATAATAATAGTAGTAATAATAATTAAGAAAGCTTACTTGGCGTAAATATTTTGAAGAACATATTTCTCGCGAGAGGTTACATGTCTAATATGCCCAAAAACATTGAAAATAAATTTTCAATACTAAAAGCAAATTTACCTTCTGATCTACTCTCGATAGAGAAAATGCGAAACACGTTTTGAACTATAAAAAAAAAATTCTGACCTAACATTATTTTTTTAGTTTAATTCAATTTTTCAGGATTGTCCTTCTCTTGAAAATGAGGAAAAGCAAATATAAAAGTAAGAAAAATCAAAACTTTGTTCGGTTCAGAAAAAGGTTCCTTTCAACGTCATAACCCACCAGGGCACGTTTTTAAAATTAAGGCACAATGTTAGAGAAGGCAAATAATGGGATTTTCAAGAAAGATGATATTGATTGACAGTAGTTATACGGACGTAAGGTTGTTATGAGACGTCTTCTGTTTTTAGTGGGAATTAAAAATAAAAAAATTCATATAAAGTGTGGCAATACAAAAACGTGGAAGATATTGTTCCTGTTAGGGTACTAATTCAAGTCTTCATTTTTCTATTCGTCTGTGAATTCACATCGTCATATTTTCGTTCGGCAGTTACTTCACGTCTTCGTACTTCTGCTCAGCTGCTACATACATGTTTAGTCTGATGTTCTGCATCTCGCTTGTTGAGTATTTATCAATAGCTGTTGACGTCATGTAATCATCATAGCCTCGCTTATCCAGATGGCCAGTTTTGTAGCTGAAAAACAAAACCGTTTGAAAACTCAAACTAACTGCAACGACTTGATTTTGCATGAAAACAACAAAAGTTCAAATAAATTTAGCAAGACACCAGCCTGCCAAATTTTTAGTTCCCATACCTCTCAGAACCTTATTGGCCATTACTCTAAACCACCCCTTAAATTTCTATGAAGTCCTTGTAATCGGGAAAATCTTCTTTAAGGGCAATCATTCTGCAAAGTTTGGACACGTGATTAATCCATATTTTTTGCATTTAAACACAAAATCTGAAAAATCGGATTTTCGGGCGATTTTTGGCCTTTTTCGTGCGAATTATGTAAAAACCGGAAAATATATCAAATATATATTTGGTTACCCGAAATAAACAAAAATTTATTGCTGCCATTTTGTTCTTTTAAAGAAATAGTGCCAAGTTTGATGCCACTTGGAAAAGTCTATCAAAAGTTGAGCAGGGAGGGAGGGGATTCCGCCCTTCCCCCCAGATTTATTGGGCTCAAAAAAGCTAAGGGTTAAGGGAATTACAAATATTTTATAATTCTTTATTATTCTTTATAAAGTTTTTTTTCAGTTTTTACCATTGGGAGATAGAATAGATAGATAGATTTTTAAAACAACAATCAGCTAACATTTCTAAATGTTCATTCATTTTCTGTTTGACTGTCTTTCGATCATTGTTCGTTTGAAATGTCAAATGTTGGCCAACATGTTGGTGCCCAAACCAATCCGCACTACATGTGCTTTTAGCAATTTTTTAAAGACAATGTTGGGCAAGATTTATTAAAAATTTAATAAATATTGGCCAACTTATTTTGGCTATTTTTTTTCCCCAACATGTTGGTGCCTAAAGCAAACCGGACCGACATGCTGGGCAACATGTTGGTCAGCGGATTTTGGTCAAATGTTGCACGGTATGCGTCGGCCCTACCTGGTTATAAGGTTTATCGATATTTTTTAGATCAATAAGCAAAATTTCAGAACGGCTTAAACTTTCTGTACCAAATCTTTTGTGGAAAAAGTGCCGAAAAATCGGGCTAAAGAAAAAAATTTAGCCGACAAACTCGATGCGGACAAGGTATGATCCAATACATGATTGTCAAGAGTGGCAAGATATAAAAAAATAAAGTAAGAATAATAGCCGGAAAGACTCGACCTTACACACGGACTGTATTCCCTGCTACAAGAATACACTAACTGGATAAATACTTTCGGTGCTTCATTTCGCTTAATGGTGGTTCGCATCACAAATAAGTTTTCAATTAAATGAAATATCCGTTGTAGCGTAACATCTCGCCACTTGAGGTAACATTGCAGCTTACAGTAAGACAGCGCTACCGTAATTATTCTAATTCAGTGCGGCCTCTAATTAGTGCGGATGGCCTTTTTTTCGAAAATTGAACAATTTATTTTCCTCTTATTATTAGTGCGGATAGAATGTTGGTAATTTTCAATTTTCCTCTTATTTAGTGCGGGAAGGGTAAAAAATTCCTCTAATTATAGTGCGGGTTGACATTTTTCCTATCAGAGAGGAAATAAAATGGACACATTTATAAGTTTCTTTTTTATCATCTTTTTCGTATCAGAAACTTCAACTTTAACTATAAAAAAGATTACAAAATGAAAGGGTCTTCTTCTTCTTCGTTGTCATCATTTTGGAGATGTGTACATGCATTCTCAATGCAGCTGGCGTAAAAGGCACTATTTCTGACCTGGTTTTTGTCTGTGGTTGTAATACCACAGACATCAAAGGATCGTTTTACCATTTCCATGTCGGATGAAATAACGTTGTATATAAATAATTAAAAAAAAAAAAATTAAAAATTTATCGAAAAATAATATGTGTATTTTTTCCCCTCTTATTTAGTGCGGTAATGATAAAATTTTCCTCTTATTATTAGTGCGGTCTTAAGTTGATGATTTGATGGTAATTTATCTCCTCTAATTATTAATGCGGCATGTCGGCCGCACTAAATTAGAATAATTACGGTATTTACAAATCTGCCATGCCCCAGGAGCACGTACTTGCAACCTCGATTATTAGTCAGAATAAGAATGCCAGCTACCCCCCTTACCTGGACCACATTACCGCCTTCCCTTTAAAGAAGAGCATACTATGCAAGTACATTCATACCTTTTAGATGTACCCAGGTGATGTATACATATAAAACCTGCCAGAATGATGATAACAACAACAGCGATGGCAAAAAGAACAGACACAATGATGATAGCGTTGTTTGACCCTGAAGAAATAATAACATCAATACTTTAAATTGCTCCATACAGCAGCTATTTCAGTGTGCAAAGCAGTTGATGTAAAGAAGATATTTTCCAATATTTGACATGAAATAGCTAAACTGGTACTGCGGATGTCAAATAAATTGGATAGCTTATTTAATAATCTGAAGCAACTTGTCAACCATGGCTATGAGCAAGAAACTGTTAGATCATCAATACAAACATTTAAGCTAGGGCAAAAAGTGTTTAACATTGTTTTTATCTGTCCCAAAATGACGATATATAAATATATTTTACGAAAAATTTTGTTCAAACAATTAATCCCTGTTAAATTATGCATTTATAACGAATCGTGAACTCACATAATACTTCGTGCGATCTGCAGGATCTGTGAGGAATAACCAAACTAAGGTGTACATAATATTCATACTTACATTTATGCTCAACTTCTCTGATTGTTCTAACGCACTGGAAGCCATCTCCCTGATAACCAGTAGAACAGAGACAAGTGAAGGTGAATCTGGATGGCTGGTTGAAACAAGCTGCATTCTTATCGCAACGTGTCTGTGCACAGAAGTTGAGACCTAAAAAGTAATAACCATAACAACAATAAGAACAACAAAAATAAGAACTACAACAACAACAACATGTCGCGTTATTGGTTCCAAAAAATATACATACTTCTAAAACTTGCAACAGAACTACTGTTAACAACTCCAGTAAATTGTTGACCACCATTGGATATGTCCAGCGTCTTGTTTGCAACATTCTTCATAAGATTTTCCCTTACAGCAGTTACGTTTAACGCGTTATCAGAACTTAACGTATAATCGGCGATTAAACTACCAATTCTAAAACGTGAATATAGTTAGTGCTTTTTAATTTAAAAAATTTCACGGAGTGATGGTAATAAAGAAACTTAGAACTATGTATGTTATTTTTTTTTATTATCATCTTTTGAAAAGTTTATTAAATGAACGACGTCTCGTCTCGATGATATGTTTACCATGTCTCTCCCAGGACCCCGTATTTAAAGGGTATTTCCGTAAGGTATAGTTCCCCCACGTGGATTCGGTACTTTCCCTTTAATCTCAAAGCACAAAATATCAAAATGGCGCATTTCTTGAGGGCGAGTTTCATATCATAATAATACTAGAGAAAGAAACTATAAAAATTAGATTCGCGTATTGAATTTATGAGAATCTAAATTGGATTCGCGAGAGGTAAGAATCACGAGAATCCAACTAGATTCGGTGGATTCACGAAGTGGGAGTTGCGAGAATCCAAATGGATTCCCGATAGCTAAGGTCGGATTTGACAGCCTGAACTCTCTTCTCTACAAAGAAAACATAATCATATTGTTGCTCTGAGTAGTTATTTAAATTTCAAACATTAAAATCCTGACAAATTATGATATTCTATACTTCGTTATAGAGATTGATGGGAATTTATACCGAAGCTGAATTCTTTAAGCTTTGTTTAAAAGATACTCGGCGAACTCACAAGAGATTTTTTTGCATACCTGAGGGCGTTTATTTCGATATCTGACATATTTTGCAGTGCTTCTTTCAGCTAAATCATAAAAAAATAGAAAAAAAATTGTCACAAATAATCAAGATCTACCCATGCAACTCTTTATGATAGGTTAAGAACTTGTGTCAATTTTTTAAAAGTTCATACTATAATATATTGCTGAATAAAAAACGAAGTCTCTAGATATTCAAACTAGTCGACAAGCTTGTGGATTATCCACTCAGGCAGTAGAACAATGAAAAAATCGTTATTTTAATTTTAATGACGTCAGCAATGACCCGACGATAAACAATAAAATATTTTAAGAAACTTGTTTAGCCGTTGGCCCTATTGTGTACAGCTTAAAATACTGATTAGGAAAATGTGGAGAATCGTGTGCTTTTGACGAACGGAAGCTGGCATTACGTTAAAAATGATATGGTAATTGACTTGTAAGATGTGAAAAATGTTCCAACTCTTTCGGTTTCTTTTAACCTTGTTTTATTTATGATTTACAGTATCTTAGGAGAGAGAAAATATTACACAACGTGAAAAAAAATTGATTTTTTTTCTACTTTTTTTCAAAACAGTTCAGAGGCAGCAAGCACATGCTTTGTCGGTTCATATTCTACCAGGAAATTCATACTTAGCCTGGAAAGCAAAACAAAAACAACACTGCAATCTGATTGGTTAATGTTCTAGTTATTCTTTTACCTTTAATTTACCGTTCATAATTTCAACTTTTATTTTAAATAAGATCGAAAAACTTGTTCCACTTCAGACTTGAAATTCATTTTGAGACAGGATATGCCCGCTTTGCTGATAAAATTACCTGAAACAACTAATAAAACTTACGAGTCCAACTACAATGTTTTCCAATAATCCATAAGTGGTTGACGTTCTATCTGCAATGTTCCCTTGTGTAAGTGATGCACCATTTAGCTTCGGATTGGTTATTTGCAATGTTCCTTGCATCGCAAAACGTCCTTGATAAATCAAAATAAAAAGCTAAATGCATTTACCACATATAGAATGTACTATGAAACATTCAGATTTAAAAAGAAGACTTGACAATTCTTTGATAGGCAATTATTTAATTTATATCAAAGAAGTGTTTCCAGTTTACCAATTGGTATATGATAGGCTAGCTAGATTGCTCTGACTAAAATAAGAAATAGAAATTGGCGTTTAAAAATAAATGGATCCATTAAAATGGTTAATTATTTAGACTAGGCGAAAATGTGGGGAGTTGAGGGTCGAGTGCTGATTCAATTTGAAAGGCGCTTAAATCTAAATGTTTCAGAAAAATTTTGAAACAATATTTGAAATCCCTTATTCAAAATTAAAAAATGCCCATTTTTATTCAAAACGAAAAAATAGCACATTTCTATTATCAATGTCTAATGTGGGTGCTTATTTTGAGGGGATGTTTATTTAAATTTTGCAAAAAATCATGTGCAAAGGGAATTTTTTTTGCTGTCATGGGTGCTTGATGAACTACAGCATGTAAAATATGCAACATTAGCGAACAATAATAATAATGCCAATTTATAAACAAAATTCAAAATTATGATGTTTTTATTATTTGGGATCGGTTCACATACTTTATTAGTTGTGCTAATCTTCTTAAACAATATCAGAAGCAATTTGTAAATGCGTAATATACTTTAAAAATTTGCAATCTACGCTAGGTATCATTTTTTAAATGGTCTTTTGTAAGAAAATAATGCTTACAAGAAAGTCGAACTTATTTGCATTATTTCCATGAGCCATGGTAACAAGGTTGTCAACTCTTTTTATTCAGTTCAATTTGAGAAGATTCGAGGTAATGTCATGAGTATTTTGAGGAGATTTTAGGAAGAAGTAGTTAAAAAATCTAATTTTAGAAGGAATGTGAGGAGTTCTGAAAAGGAGTGACAACCTGAAGATTTTTGGACATTCTCAGGTTATACTTGTAATGTGTATGCTTTTAAAAATGTTATATTGATAGAATTTACATGTTCCCAACGCCATTTTTGTTGTGTAGCATTTTGTTGTTGAGTCGAAAATCCTGTGGCACAATTTCCATATAAAGAATTTCAAGGTTGCGTCCTGTTGCCAAAGCTATATTTCAAAACTACCCTTCTTATCGCCATAGTTACCACAAATATTATTTTAGTATTTTTTTGTACTGAAGTTAATGCATAATAAACCAGCCGTTTCGGCAGGAAGTTCTACGGCGTATTACGGAATGATTCTAATCATACCTAACGGAGGAGTATTTGATTTAGTTCTCCAATTGTGCAGAAAAAATGCTCACGATATTAATAATTAATTATTTTCAACTGGAACAGCAAAAGAAGAAAAATATGAAGTAGAAAAATGAGTTCAAGTTTGTAAACACTGATTTTATGAAACCTAAATAAAACGTGAAAATCAATAATACAACTATTTTTGATTTATTTTATTTTTTAAAAAGAATTTTAGCTGTTGGAACTACTGTTGAGCAAATAGTCCCAACACTGAAAAACTTATAACTTATGTACCGCTACACTAGACTGGTATCCTTCCGTGCTTCACTAGTCTCGGTAGTAAAAACGGCGACAAAAAAAGGAGCCCATTTTAAAGTTCTACCGTCTAAAGCCGTAGAACAATAAAGTAACTCACCATGAGTATACTAGTAGTACATACAACAGGCAAATCTTTTGATGTATGTTTATTCACATCATAATAGTAATAGTTTCTATCTCATAATATTTAGTTTTTTAACAAGAATGCAACTTTTATCAGAGAAAAATGTCCGACTTTAAAAAAAAAAAAAATCCAAATAGAATTAGTCATTAAGATTCAATACAGATTAAAATTAAAAACAATTAAACTGCGAGTTAGTTGACAGTGAATGTCTTAAAATGTTATAAGAATTTTTCAATTTTAAAATAACATTATCAGAAACAATTCTTATTATGAGAAACCATAAAATTATAACCTGCTACTTTATCCCTTGCTTTCTTTGATGATGTCACAACAGTTGTTGTCGGTTGTGGAGAAGTGCTCATGAAAATGCCTAGAACGAAACAAAAACAAGTTGTCAGTGTCTAATTTTTTGCCACAGTTATCATATCTCATGTTGGAATTATTAATAGAAAAGTGCTTATGAAATAACGAGCAAATAAACACTCTTGCCCTATTCCTGCTGCACTATATGAGGGTTCCTCAGTGTTAAGGGTAGGGGCTTATTCACCCCACCTCGGTAATTTCAAAAGATCATCTAGCCAAGACCTCAGGTAACAACTTGGTCAAAAGGAATTGCCGATGTAAACATTTTTGCTAATGACGTCATCAAATTTGCTGAACTAAGAGAAATTAGCTTAAATTTGAGACAAAATATAATATAGCAATATATACCAAGAAGTTGCCTAAAGCCTATGAAAATAATAAAAACAATTTAAAAACTTTTTAAAAAACAAGTGCTAAAAAATGTTGCTCAAAAATTGGTCACCATTCGGCACATTTTCCAAAAAAGGAATTTCTGGAAAATATTAAGCTAAATAAAAGTTAGGGAAAGTAAAAAATTGAACAGAAGGGCTGAATTAGCCTGCCCCCTCTCCTAGAAGAAGAATTAGCTGACCACACCTGAAAAGTGGGCTGACCACACCAAGAGCGCCGGTTGAAGGCCGTCATTTTATAACTTCATGGTCAAAATTTTTGAAATGGAATAAAACTTGATACAGTTGCAGTATCATAGTAAATTAAACTTAATTTTAGTAAAACTTTTCTGTGACGTGTTATTTAACATATTTCTTAGGTTTTAATTGAACAAAGAAATGCTGAACATCATCCGAAGTAACTTGTTTTTTTTTATTTTCAGGTAAAACTGGGTGACTAGCTAGTTTTCCTGTGTCAAAACTTTGTTGATTGTTCATGACATGTATATATTATGACACATACCTTGTCCTTTCAAGCAATATCTAGAAGCACAATAAAAGTGTCGTTCTCTACAGTAGGGATACATGCATTGCCTAACGCTGTAGTCAACAGGATTCAGCTCATACACATAAAATGAAGAACAATTTTGAATCTGGATTAACTGTCTCTTTTTACACATACATGCATTTCTTGTTGTTATATCAAATACGCTATCATCATGATAACCTGCAAAGCACATTACTCCCAGAGACACTCCCATTTCTATGGTAGGTGGTGCTGTTTCAAGCCAACTATAACCAGCTGATTCACATGCAGGAATAAAACTATTTCTAATGCACCTTTCATTCAGTTTTAGATTTTCACCATTTGATGACACAAAACGGATAGCTTTCTTATACTTCACATCACATCTCACAAGCGATGAGAAGTTATCAAAGAATCTAGTATCGTCAATCACAGTTTCATAGTTTTGACAAAGATTAATTTCTTGTTCTGTGGTATTAGTTGTAATTGGCGTTGAAGTGGTTGAAGTGGTTGCAGTTATTGCTTTAATTTTAGTTGTTGTTGGGTCGGTGTCTGCTGTTGTTGTTGTAACAGTTGTTGTCACCTCAGTCAACGATATAGTCTCTGTCGTCATTGTGGAATCTACTGCTGTTGTAGCTTTTGATGTTGTTTCTGTTTCATTTCCCAGGGTAACATGACTTGTTGCAGTAGTTGAGATGGCTTTTGTTGATGTTTGTTTTTTTGTTTCTGTTGTCAAATTTGTTGGCGTTGTTGTCACATTTGATAGCTCTATAATAAAGATTTTTGTAAGTTCCTCATAAAGGAGTTGTGGAATAATAAATCCTTCATTTGCATCCAAGATGGAAAAACATTTAGATTCCTAGATAATAATTCTATAAATATCTATTCTGTACTGCTTATTGCGTATACAAAGCAAACATATATACATAATTTACAGTTATAACATTTACATATTAATATAAAATTATTAGGCAGTAGATTATGGCAATAACCATGAATGTGAAGAAACAGTTATATGGATATGTCTAGAATGGTTCACACATCTCAGCAATGCTCTACAGGCAACAATTAAAAAGTCCTGGTGCATTGTAGTTTTTTAGGCCCTGAATGAAATCTTGCTAACTGCCCCAGCTAGAGAAGTCAATTGGTTTAAAATCCGACCCAAAGTTACAGATTGAGGGCTGGCATGAGTAAATTAGCACTATTTTATGATCTCTTAATATTCTTTTATTTTGTTTATGTTACCTTTACATGTTGATAACGTTTTAATCCATATCCTTTTACAGGTCAAAAGTTATGACAACAGAAACTGCGGACAATTTTGTAAGGTTAAAAATCTCCAAATGTAAATATCTCTGGCACATAAAGCTCTTCAAAAAGAAAGAAGTTTGAACAACTTTTAAAGCTCTGCAACGTAAGTTTAACATCATTTATCATCTTGTACTTCCTTTCAGAATACAGTGTAAGTTGGTCAAAAAGAAAATGGAGAATTTACGTTATTGAACTACACTTAGATGAATTACCTGACTTTTGCTTCACAGTACATGCTCTTGCAGCACAAAGAGGGTATTTTTGATATCTTTTGTAAATATAAAAGCCACCACAGTTGATAATATCAATGGAGATAGATGCTTCACAATTACAGTGAGTGGGTGTAGAAAAACACAACTCTCTTTGAACAATCACTATAATATTAAAATGTAATGCTCAACAACTTTATTTTTTTTTACAAAATTATTTATTGCGTAATATTTCTAAATCAGTTAAGCGTTACAAAAGCAACAATGCTATGCCACATTTATCAAAAAAGCACGTCATTCATTTTTAATTAAAAAAAAAGGAAAAAAATTCTTGAAAATTAGCTCCCCTAAAATAGCTAAAACACTAAATTCAAAAATTCTTCAATTATTTGAAAGAAAATGAAAAAGAAGAATACAGGCACGTTACAACTACAAATCTCTACAAATCTTTTTTAAAAATATAATATTTTAAAAAGGACCTTTTAGGTATGATTACTAAACCTTGACCATATAAATAAAAAAAACTTTATGAGGAAAAATATAAGTTCTCCTTCTAGTTGCAAAAAATTTCCTTCCAACTGCATTTAAATCAAGTCTTTTTTATACATGTAAAAGGGAGAGTGCATTAAATGCGCATAATATGCGAGAAAAATAAGGAAAAGTGAGGTGTATCCTCATAATTTGGGAAATCTGATAGAGATCCTAAAAAGTTTATATACAAAGTCCAAAAGATTTGCCAGAACTGTGTCTTTAAAGAATCAAGAAAAAGGACTACATTTCATGACACAATAAATCTACCTTGTTCTTCTTTCGGGTGATCTCCTTTTAACCAACCACGAAAATAACCACCACATGGTTTAGTTCCAACCAAACTTAAATTTACAGAGCATGTGTCCTGCAACATATCATCAAATCTTATCCAACGGTAATTCATGAACTTCGAATCAGCACAATCAATGTTATTTATTGGTATATTTGGCAATGGACGTCTTGGTGCATCAGATGCATTTAAATAATTGTGACATTCTTGCCTAACTGGAGCTGCAACAAAAATTTTAGTTGTGTCTAGAATCTCCTAACAAGAACATAACACAACTACGACCAGAAATTTTTAAAAGGTCAAAACAAAAGAAGTAAAAACATTTCAGGTATTTTGGTAAAAGTTCCTTCACAGGAATATGGGATAATTAAAAACCAAAAAAAGAGCTTCCACTAAATCTATATTATAATGCCCGTATACGTCTGTCTGTCTGTCTGTCACGCAAAATGGTAGCTTAGCTGCGCGCGAGTAACGAGACGCACGCAATGCGGTATAAAAAGGACGGGCGAACCCGTGGATTTTTCCACGGGCTAACGACTAGTTAATTTAAATAAAGAGAATGTACTTACTGCCTATAGTGTTTTTCAAATAGCCAGCACAATATCTGCCCACAATACGTTCGTTTATACCACCTACTGGGTATAATATCACAATTGCGGAGAGAAAATAAACGTAAAATTCACCACAGTTGCGTACATAAATATCATATGTATGTGGTAATATACGACGTGTGAAGTTGCATACCACAAATCCACCACTACCAGTAGCATTACAATTTGATTCAAGAAATTGATAGTCAAACAACTGAACAGTGCTACGTACTCGACCTAACAACATAAAAAAGACTTTTTGTGAGAGCTCCCTATCTCAAAAATTTTGAATAAAAAACTTTTTATAAATTAATTCTAAAGAAACATCTTGCTGCAAAAGGTTTCTTGCCTTGAAGAAGAACGAACATAAAAAAACGTAGCAATATCTTAGTTATAACCACCTTATTAATCCCTAAAACTGATTAAAATTATATCTTGAGAAATTGCCATTTGCATTTAAAAACGAAAAAAAAGTAGTAGATCATGGCTGAGAAATCTTAATAAAAAATCAGAGAGAGGCAAAAAATTACAATATTATATCTAAGCTCCCGGCCTAGTTGTTCTTCTAATATATAGCAAATGACATAGCTTACTTATTTTCTTATATGTTTTTTAGTTTATTTAAAAAATTTAATAATGATTTTTTAATAATGATATTTTTAATAAATTTTTAGCTGTTTGTTTTATATCATTAATTATCCATAAGTCTCATAATTTTATTCATCACTTTTGAATGACTCTGTTCATTGATTGCAGTTATTGTATAATAAAAAATTGAAGAGAGGTTAACTTTACTTGATCAACTTTTGTGATTTAAAAATGTACACATATTATTCTGAACTGAAGGAGAGAAATTTCAAGTAGAAGTCAAGGGCACAAAGAATAAATAGACATATTATGCCAGTGAAAGTCGTAACACTAACACACGGAACAGCTTTTTCGTTTTTTGCAAAAAAGAAAATCAAATCTCGACCTTTCTGGGTCATGTTAGGATGAGGCTACGTTTTATAGTTTATTTCATACAAATAATAATATAATTTACTAACATTTTCATAAACTCAAGAACGCGAGAACAAAAAATAGGTTGTTTACTTATTCCACAAGGTTCCTGCATACAGGCAACACCAATTTCTAATGTTTTAATCTATTTACATCTGTCACAATAGTGACATCACATGACAATGTAAATTATACAGCAACCGTATACAAATGGCGACAACTGTATGATGAAACAATTGGGTATTTTAGGACTAAATTAGGGTTTTTAAATACTAACACTCATACTTACTAGGGTATTTTAAAAGTATCTGTTATCATATTTAAGAAAGAATGGTTTTGAGGTTTTTCTCTTTTAACGTAGTTATTTAAATTTAAAAATCCTGGTTTATGTGCTTGCATGTAAATGATGGTTATATCTGAATAGATGATATTTCAACCTTGATTAAATTTTAGCTTAAGATTATTTTTTCTGTAACTGTTTACTAACCATCTTGTTTCAATGGATGATTTGATCCAAGTGCAAATAAACCTGGAAATGCAATTATTATGCCTGAGACCAAATGTTGTACACCACAAGGCTTCCAGTCTCGGCTCTAAAGCATAAAGAAAATACAACTATGCTATACAACTATAAAACAAAAGTAACATATTAATATCATTAAAACAATTTTTTGCAAATAGTATTTAATCCTATACATTACTTTGATCAGCCTTTCAAGCTCTACACAATAGAGATTATAGGTTACCAAAAAAAATGTATTGCTGACATAAATCCCATGTGGTGTTTATTGACATACAGAAAGAGGAAACAAGAAAAAAAATTGCAAAACACACTTTGTGCACATGACAAGCAATTGAAAAGATAATTTAAGCTGAAAATCTATATTGTCAGATTTATTTATTGGTTTAGGGAGAAAGTATTAGGATTTATTGATCTTTTTATGGAGAATCAACCTTGTGCAGCTAGTGCAATTTTTTTTAAAAAAACAAAACAAATTTTTATGCATAATAACAAAAACATTGAACTAATCTATTAATGATTAAAATACAAGCAAATCAGATAGCAAGGGTGCACAATTCTTGTTTAATCTTGTAGATGAGAATAAAATGGGATAACTTTGTAACAGTTATTCAGAATTTTTTAACCATTGTTTTCTTATTTTTAAGATAAACAAAGTAACACTTTAAACTGTACAAACAGGAAAAATAATGTGTAAACAGAAGCAAACAAAACTAGTGAAGTAAGTATCAATGATAATGCTATTCAACTAAACAAAAAACTAGGACCAAAAAGAAATAGAATAAAAAGTTGTTCTGAATATTATTTAAATTTGGAATTGAACACAGTCCAGTTTAGAATAATGTTATTTTACTAATTTTAATTTTTTTAATTTTATAAATAAAGAACCATAAAATAAAAAATATTCTTCCAAAGCTTTTGATTGAACCTAAATTTCGTTAATTAATTTTTTATTTAACTGTTTTGCTAAATCCTTTTGAAATTATTGTATGCTATTATAGGAACAATAGTACATACATGATGATCCTCTAGTGCTACTATGTAAAAATAGCACTTTCATGGCATAAATGGTACTTAATTATTCTATGAGAAATAAATATCCACGCAATCAACATATTTACATTATTAACATAAAATTACCCGTATAACGTTCTTTGTCACTTCACTTATTTCCAGCATTCTTTTTGCTTTTGGTCTGTTTACATTAAACTTTACATCAAATCTGTACCAACCACGTTCTAAATTTCTACTAGGTTGAGAACTAGCCAGATTATCAAATACCAAATGTTTTTCTGTGAAACGATTGTGATTCTCTGGTTGGCATTCATAAGCATCACTGCAAAGTGCTAAATATAAATCCACATAAAGCTGCTGATACACAAGTCGATCAGTTGCTTTCGAGTAGTTGAAATCTACAGAACGACTTGAGTTTTAAGTCAAAATGTATACAAGTATCATACCAACTTAATTTTTGTTTTGTTTTAAAAGCCATGGTTGTGATTAAATTTTATGCTTTGTTTTCTTTTGTTATTTTAAACTATGAAATGATAACTGCAGTTGTTATTACTTTTGTTTCACTGTCTGGAGACATTGTGTTGAACAAAAAAGTTGAGGTTACATAACTTTATGTATGGCAATATTTTATAAATTTCAAAAGAATTAACTTTTCTAAACACAATTCCAAATTTAATTCTAATATAATATGAAAAAGAGAATTTTAGTATTAGTCTTGCTGGCTTTTTAATATTAGACTACAGTAGGCTTTTTCCTTTCCTTGCATTTGTTTAATTTGCCTTAATCCTAATTGTGCTAGGTGAGGTTGGGGAGCTGAGCTAGTCCCCTCTTCTCTTTAAATTTTTTCAATAACTTTTATAGGCTTATAGTTAAACCTTGATATGTGGTAACTTTTATGGAAAACTATGCCCTTGAGATAGCAACCAATTTTTCGTAAAGTCTGGGCAACAATTATGGCAAAAACGTTAGAAATTACTGGGGACAAATCAGCACTCCTATTAAGGCAGGGTGTTAGCTAGCGTAAATAGAGGTCGGTAAACGGCCTCTTCCCAATCGAAAGTAGCTTCCTTTTTCCCAATGGAAAATTTTGAAAAAGCTACAATGTTCTTGAAGAGAATGTATAATTCGAAAATTCTGATGTTGATAAATGCCAGGAAACACCAAAACTATACTATTCACATTTTTGGGCTAGATACTTTACAAGATTCCTATCAATATTTTTGAAATTTTTAGTTTCACGAAGCTTGCGAGCTTTTCAGGCTTGTCTGTCTTCTTTGCTATGTCTTGATTATCCAAAAAGTTTTAGCGATCCTTACCACTTTGCCGGTAACTGAAAAAGTTCAGCTCAGATTCACGCTGTTCAAAATCAACAATCTAGGTGCCTTGTCATTATTACCTATCTTATATTATTACGCAACTTTGAAATCAACAATTCGAATGTTCTATTTAAAATGTGAAATGTACGAGTGGAATTTGTTGATGTAGCGTAGTAAGTCATGTCGCATAATTAAAAATATTACGTTAAATCTTTGAAAACAAATAATGCTAAATTATTCTTTGTCCTAAACATTGGATTAGCATTTCACGTAAAGTTAAAAATGGTAGCATGTGAGAAAAAACGTGAAATCTTTGACCAATGTTTTAGAAGAAAATGTGCTGATTCCAAATGGAGGCCTAACGGCCTCAATTAAGAATTTCTAGCTATAACACACTGTAAGGAGCCCCAAATAGCTCAGCTAGAACTAAGAACCAGCAAGGTTTAACCCTATTCGGTCCGGGGGGGGGGGGGCGGATTCCGCCCCCCCTGACGTTTTTTTTTTAATAACTCCTTATTGCTTTGTTATATGTCTATGATACTTACTGAGTTTCAATATTTATCTATTAGACACCTGCATGCTAAATTTTTAGGTCCCATACCTTTCAGAGGCTTTGATATTGGCCATTACTCGAAACTACCCCTAAAAATCTCTATGAAATCCTTATAATGGGGAAAATATAATAACTCCTGTTAGGATTATCCTTAGAACTTGAAACTTTCAACACAAGTTTGTTTCATCAAGAAGAATCATTTTGCATAATTTGGACACGTGACTAATCCGATTTCCCGATTTTGTCGGGTTTTACCCGAAAATCGGAAACAAACGGATTTCCGGGCAATTTTTGCAAATTTCTTATGCAATCCATGTAAAAACCGGAAGATATGTTAAATAACTTTTATTTAGCTTTTAGAAACTTCAAACAGAATGTAAAAATTCGCTCTAGAACAAAAGTAATTATATTCTAAGCAGATAGTGGCATTTTTAACAAATTTCAAGCTTCTGATGACGTCACAGAAAATGTGCTGACGCAAGCAAAAATTTATATCCGCCATTTTGTTCCTTTTATGACGTACTATAAGTGTGCCAAGTTTGATTCAATTTGAACAACCCTATGAAAAGTTATTGAGGGGGGGCGGAATCCGCCCCCCTCCCGGTCATAATATGTTCGAAAAACCCCGGACCGAATACGGTTAAGTTCAATGGTAGAAGCAATTGGCCATTCTACTGTGATTTTGAATTTTACTAAATGAAATGTGGAGATGCATAATGTGTAGATAGATCTCTTTGAAGGTTTTTTCATTTGTACTCAGGCGACCTATGACGCGACCCTATAAATTTTGTGTAAAAAAAAATGACATTGTTATTGCAGCCGTAAGTGTTGATGTGTGTAGTTTATTAAGTTAAAAAAGTTGTAATTTTAATGACTAAGAAATTACTAAAACGCACTTTTCCCGTGCCGTTATAAATCGAGTGTTGCGCGCTATATGCACTATTAACTGACTGCAGAAAGGGTAATAAAAGTGCATCTAAGGTCTCAGTCTCCTCATAAAAAAATGGTATATTCCAAAATTTCTAGTTCTTGCAATTTTCTGCAGTTCAGACCTATATCTATTATAACTATGTTTACAGATGACGTCATAAGTGATGCGTCTATTTTAAAATTACTAACAAGGACACCTCAGGTGCGCTTTTATACCACTTCTTGTGGTCAGTAAATGGTGCCTATAGTACACAACACATGATTTATGAAAGTTCTAGAAAAGTGCATTTTGGCAACTTGGCAGTACATGAAATGTGGGAAACAACATTTTTCTGTGTCGTGCAACTTTGTTAACATAGTTACCTTAACACATCAACATCTAAGGATGCCATGACAATGTCATTATTTTCTACACAAACTTTATGGGGTTGCACCATAAAATGAAAGTTTTCTACTCGAAATAATCCGCCATTTTAGTCTCAAATTAGCAAATTAAATGCATATTAGATTGCGGAATAATAATAATAACTAGCCGAATTCCCGTGGAAGAATCCACTGAATCTCTCATTGAGTCCTTTTGAGGGGTGCCAAATAAAAACATAGAACATAGGAATTTGAATTTTTAAAATCACAATTTGCATTATTCTATATCTATGACCGCTGAAACAAAACGTCCAAAAAAAATAAGCACGTGCAGCAATAAAAAAAAAAATAATAAAAGAGAAAAAAAGCCCTGGGATTGAGGTTGCTCACAATCTGCGTTATATTTATACCCGCTGAAACAGAACGCTTGAAAATATAAGCAGGTCCAACAACAAATAAAAATGCAAAAGGTCTAACAAAATCGAAGGTGGCTAACAACGGTTATTTTAAAATCTAAATCTGCTAAAACTATATACTTGCTTTGCCATGCAAGAAGTACACGAGGGAAAATGGTTTACCACACATTAAAAAAAATCGTTGAGTCACACAAAAAAGGTTATTGCAAAATTTCCACAACGTACAGTTTCTAATGCATCATACCAAATTAGCTATTTAGTCTATTGCATACAGCAACCCTCCCAATGCGCAAACGTGCCGTGCATGATAACAATGCAGTGTTTTCGAATTTAAGAATCGAATAATATTTTAAACGGTAACGTAACAGATGTAAACATTGATTTAACTTTGTTTACATTAGGTTTTATTATAACGACATAACCCACGTCTTAGCGTTAAAACCAGTAACAACGGTAAAATTACTTTTTATAGTTTATAAAATTCTTATCTAAGATATACACCGTGTATTTTATAAGAATTTTGTTATTCCGTTTCAACCTTAATGTTCTTAACTTTCTCGACAAATACTATTCTTATTGCTCCTAATATATTTTTAGCATGCCTATATTAATAAAATAAAGCTTGCTATAAGTTGTTATAGCTAACGGCAAATTCTGCTACATGTAACGGCCCATAGCTTTGGACAGACAAAGGTTCAGTTTGTGAGATATATACGCAATAAAAAAGTAAATTTCTAATTAAATTTGTGCATCATACAAATTTTTATATTAAAACAAACAATCAAGCTTAGACATATTCTTAGATTATTCTGACATATTGTTTAGAGTATATTCTTACAAAAAAAGTTCTTAACTTTCTTAACAAATGCTATCCTCGTGGCCTAAAAATATATAATGCCTCAATAAAATAAAGCTTGCTATATGTTGCTATAGCTATTGGCAAATTCTTTTTATATTTAGAACAAACAATCGAGGTTGGACATATTCTTAAGATATTCTTAACTGACCCTGAGTATATTCTCACTAAAAAGAATATGTTCAGGTGCAAGACAAAACATATTTCACTTTATATTTAAGGGAAAGTTTAGCTTTTAAAGTGTAAACAGCTTAAATATCGTTATTCACCTAAATTTATTTCTCTACCAGATAATCTAAACAACACACCTGCTTTTCTTTCGCTTTCTCAGTAGGTCGCTAGCTAGGGTTCTCTGGATAAAAGTCCAATCAGTTTTTTAGATTACTAAACTTCGCTTCATCCCAAAGAAAACAAATTGAAAATGTATAGCTAGCTACAATTGTCTGATACATTTCCAATCAGTTCTCTTTTTGACGTTGTATCATCGTACGTTTTTCTTCTTTATAACAAATATTTCTGACAACAACATAAACTTTTTTTATACACGCTCGACCACAACAGTCGCTCTACAACAACAGTTTTGTTTTTTACATTTTAGATTCGAATTACATTCATATTCGAACGCGAGACAACCTCGGTCCCAGAACACAAAAATGGAAAATAAACAAAAACAAATAAGCTTTAATCTAACCTCATGATGAGTAAACATTGTTTGAAATAACTTTTTTCAGGATTACTTTGAAAAAGAGACAACCTTCTTCGCTTCGGTTTTCTTTTTTCAGTTGATAAGCAAATTGTTTCCATTAGATACGCGCGCACATGATAAACCGGGGGTAAAATTAAATTATTCTATCTATAACCACCAACGGGGCTTTTAAAACAAAAAAACATTTAAAAACATGTAAGAATAAAATAAAAATTAGTTTTAATGAAATAAAAAAAAAGAGTTTTATTTTTTAAAGTAATAAGAAAAAAGAATTAAATGTATAAATAGTAACCCCCTGATTTGCGTTTTTTTTAACTTGGTAAACTTTAGCGTAACGCCACGTCATAAGAAAGTGACCCGTGATTTCCGTGTCGTGGACTCACAGTTTTACTCACGCAAGGGAATTAATATATAAGATACTAAAATAATACTAAAATAGAAATTTAAATTCTAGTTGTTCATTTATAAAAAGGACAGCAGATAAACATATTACACAAACTATATTAATGGGCTTTCCAACTAGCTCTTATTTTGTCTATTAAATACATAATAGGAACATCTGAAAGCAGCCAAGCTGCATTTAAAAAGAGTACCGGTAATCGGGGAGTTACAAATTCAGTAAGTTGGGGAGTTACGGAAGGGGAGTTGGGGAGTTAAGTCTACCATTTTAATTTTTGTAAAATTCTCTGTCGCCGAAACACCGGAAAAATATCTCAAAAACGAAAAGCGCAGCGGTTATAAACTCGACTTACCGAATCTCAGATTTTTTCATAAATATTTAGTTGGTTTTAACTGACCGCTTTCGCAGGGGTTCGCTTTTATTTCAATGGTTTTTCAATCATTAAATTTCTTTGTTTTTCATTGGGACAGCGGCGTTATTTCTCACTGGCCACTTTCACAAGGGTCTGCATTTCGTTTCTAATGATCTTTTAAGATTCTATTTCTTTGTTTTCCACCCAACCTAGCAGCGGTTATTGCTAGTTTCTAGTTTCTACAGCCACTTAGGGGCGGTTTCTGTCCCAAACTTTTTTAATTTTATAGTTATTTTTTTTCAAAAAAAACTGGTGCATAAAGGGGTATTGCATAAAGATAAGGAACAGATTTCTATCACCACTGTATTTCGGGTAGGAAAATGAAATACAAAACAATTTGTATTTCCCACGTTTTTCCTCTTTTGCTTCAACTTTCTGACTAGAGATGTCGTTCATTGATTTAACGAAAGAAACACAAACGCCCTCCTCAAAGGTACGTAATTTTATTAACTCAATTGAGGCATATAAAACTTTTAATTACAATACTTTTAAATCCTATAATTTCTACAGAATACTTTTATAACCATATCGGATGATGATACCAACTCTCCTGATTGTGATAATTACAGAAAAAAATTATTGGCCCCACGCGGTTTGCTACAGGGCGCAGGCCCGACTATTTGCGAATAGCTGATACGGTAAAATATTGACCTCAAGTTTTCGCCGGACATGTAACTCGGTTTACCGTAGAAATTTGTAACTCCCTAACTTCCCAACTCGCAACTTCCTAACTTCCCGGTTTTGTAACTCGAACATTTCCTAGACTCATTTAAAAATCATTCTATTAAGGTCTATTTTGTTTTGTCTTTATGAGCTATAAGCTTCTTCATCGAAGGAGGAACGAACCCTATTGCAGAACTAAATTTGATAGGGTAAAGTATGACACCGAAGTTCTTATCAATTGCGTATATAATTCCTCATATTTTTAAACTTTCTGCTTTTATATTATGTGACTTCACCAAATTGGTCTCAAAACAAACTGTCAGCTTGATAATGTGATAGTTGTTGTCCTTTACAAAGACAATGTCTGGTCTAACAGATTCGAACAGGGTTGATTGGTTTAGAAACCCTGGAATGTCTGCAACACAGTGACATTTTCCACTTGACTAAGATGTACAGCAATGTTGTATAGTACAAAATCAGAGAAAATCAGATAAAATGGCAACAGGAGTTAAAGATATTTGAAGGAAGTGTTTTTACCATTTTTGACCAGGACAAAATGTGATTTTGAGTTAAGTTATCTGCAACAAATTTGATAATGATACTTTTTAAGACAAGAAGTGAGACCAAGAACAGATATTGAATATTGTCTCGGGTGAAAGTTGAGCCAGTGTTGAAATTCATCATTCTCGGCTTAACGTCCGTTTTCCATGCTAGCATGGGTTGGACGGGGTATATTAATGACCCTCTTCCAATCTGATCTAGACTGTGTTAGATCTAAACTCAACTTGCTCTGTATCAAGTCTGTCCTTATAACCTCCTGCCAAGTCTTTCTCGGTCTGCCTCTGGGCTTTGCCCCAGGAACTATCAAGTCTCTACACTTTCTTACCCAATTATCCTCCTCCATTCTTTCCAAGTGCCCCAGCCAATTCAATCTTCTTATCTGGATAACATCTTTAATTCTACGAAGACTTAGTCTGCTTCTTAGCTCATCTGAACTCTTTCTGTCTCTCAGACTGGCGTTACACATCCACCTAACCATTCTCATATCATTCCTTTCTAAACGGTCAAGATCTTCCTGCTTCACTGCCCATGTCTCACTACCGTACAACATAACACTTCTTACACAGGCCTCATACAACCTACCTTTTACCTCAATTGACAAGACTCTGCTAGTCAACAAAGGAAGTAACTCTCTGAACTTTTTCCAAGCAGAACCTATCCTGCAAGTAACACTTCTTCCAACACCCCCTTCACTGCCCAACATATCACCTAAGTAACAGAAGTTCTCAACTATCTCTAACGAGCCACTGTTGTACATCATTAAAGCTGGAAATACTTCATTCTCTATAATCTCACCTTTGCAACGCTTGCATACAAACTGAATGTCAGCTCTTAACCTTCCACCAATACTACTGCACTTCTTATGTACCCAATGCTTGCAAGTCTGACAAAAAATTGAGTTACTACCAACCCCTTTCCTGCAAACTCCACAAGGCCACTTTCCAACTACAAGGTCACACTTGGCTGCAATGCTACTAATCATGACTTTAGACTTTGCTGTGTTTACCTTTGGCCCTTTCTCTTCTAGTCCTTTCTTCCACTTCTCAAACTTTTCAACTAATTCTTCCATCGACTCTGCTATGAGAACCAAATCGAAACCAAGTTGAAATTGTCTCATAAATATCATAATTCTGCTTAATCAACGTAGCTTCAAATTGGTAGATAGACAAAGGCCATTTCAGAGTGCTATATAAATATTTTGACTAATTTAAACTTATCTAAAGTTTTTATTGGTGTGTGGTTAACTTTCTCCAGATAGCATTCAAGTTTTTACAAGAAATTCGCTTTAATTTCGTCGTTTTCCATTTTAAAGTTAAACTTTTTTCCTAAATAGGTAAAATTTTATCCATCTTTCGCAGGAGGAATCTATTTGTTGCTGATTAAAAGGGACGGGTAATACTAGATGCTAGAAGTCGAAGTCTTCTTTATCCCAAAAGTACAACATTAATCTACTCTTATCACAAGGTCAGCCTAGGCTGTCCATTTTGAAGAGATTCCGCAACATTTGATTATCTGATGGTAATGATATCAATATTATAGTGTTGTCAGCAAACTGTAACCATCGTTTTGTAAAATTTGCTTTGGTGTTGACATCCTGAGCACTTGATCTCTTTTTTGTTAATCAATAAAAGTGACGAAATTAAGAACGATTGAATGGGTTGGGTAGTCAGAACACGAAATGCTGATCTTACAGTTATTATATATGGTGGTGGACCCACAGTTCACCACAGGTTAATTGCGGTTGCTGAAGTAAGTACTTATACCTTGTTGAGAGGCTTGGCTTTGATTGCATTCAGTATTCAAGTGTCAACAAAGATGGCTACTAGCATCATTGAAGGATATACTTTAGAAGCCCAATGCTCTTCCAAATCTAGAATGGTAGACTAGTGAAAAGGGTGGTCACAGGGCATGAACACTAGGGTGCTCCTTATCCCAGGTCCTCAAGGTAACTAACCAATACCGTTGTAGATCTAGGCCCCTCAGATTGCCTTGCCTACCCATAAAATGGGAGCAGCTAAAGTCAACTAGTTTCCTTCATCACATTTTGCTAATAGTTTGGTTTGCCCACCCACCCACCCCTTTTAATATATATTTTCTTTTTTTTTATGTACATCAATCACTTCATGTACTGGCATCAATGTCCACAACTGTCACCATATTAACTAATCCTACAATCAACTACGACCCACATCTCAACTCGATAATCGAACCATCATCCGACACATGACGAGTGCATACGATATCAATTGATGTAGCCCCTGAGGTTCTTCTACAACGAACTACAACACGCAACGATACTACGAACTACCACACACAACGATCTACAACGCAAGATGGGGGGATCAATTGGCATCAAAGATGCACGCTCACTTACACCAGTGCTCTTGCCTCAAGGTTTTCTTGGTGATCCAAATTTGGCTACTTGCGATTGCCAAGTTTTTTGTCCAGAGGTAGAAGCACTGTTGACCCGCGCCGGTGGGGATGTCGGGCTTCCTTCGTCATCCAAATGGGATGAAGATGCGTTTGTTTCCTTAACAAATGAGTTGCGTTTCCACGAGATACGCCATAGCAGGTAGTAGGCATTTCCACGAGATTTGCTGGGGTGTGGGCAATTCCACGAGATTCGCTGAAATGTAGGCAATTTCCAAGCGAGTTGCTGAGATGTAGGCAATTTCCAAGCGAGTTGCTGAGATGTAGGCATTTCCACAAGATTTGCTGAGATGTAGGCATTTCCACGAGATTTGCTGAGTGTACGCGTTTCCACAAGATTCGCTGAGAGGGTTGCGTTTCCACGAGATACGCAGGTGTTTCCACGAGATACACCCCAGATGAGTTAGCGTTTCCACGAGATACGTCTTACTAAGGGTAAGGATGGAAACACACGCGTCTGGTTTGGGACCCCCTGATACCAAACCTGACATCCCCCTTTCGCCAAACTCAAGTGTAGTTATGACATGAAACAAGAGAAATATACTTCTAACATTATCTGTCATTGTTGTTGTTTGCTTTTATGTTGTTGCTTCAAAACCATAGCAATTAAATACAAATTTATGTTATACAAATGGTATTAGAAACTTGTGATTGACTTTCCTGAACGCATTTTTTACATCAATAAGACTTGTAACTATGAATCTTTGTTTTAGTCTAGTGTTATTTATAAGAAAAGACAATGTTTCTATATTCTATTATACCGGTATCGTTGACCAGAATACTTTCTGTACGCTAAGGTCAGCGAAGTTATTGTCACATAGGTACACTTATATATATATATGATTTTTCATTATACTTATGTACACTTTGCTCATGACCATGAAGTATTGACATCTTAGCGAAATAGCTGGATGAATGAGGAGCTTGTTCTTGCATATTTGAGAAAAATTTTCAAAAACAACTGTTAGCTTGGGATACCCTGGAAGCTCACATGACAAAAAATTGTTAAAAGAAATAAAAACAGGTGACACAATTATTCCTGGTGAGTGCACAAAGTACATCCAGGTCCTAAACATTGAATAAGCCAATTAAGAGACATATTATATATGGAAATTCTATGATAATTGACTAGCAAGTGGTGTCCATCAATACACCGAAGCCAGGAACATTAAACCAGCATCACACCAATTAATAGTTACCTGGATTTTGGAAGCGTGAAATCGTCTTGACAAAGTATGATAGTGACTTTGTTCAATAACTGTGGATTGAATTTGAAAAGTGATGGTAGTGAAGACAATTTGACTCATTGTTTTTCAAAAGATAAACCTCGCAAAATTCAGTCCCCGTGGTTTTACGCAATGACTTATAACCTGAGCGTTTAAAAAATGCCGTCCCCTCCCCCAATATAAAAAATACGGTTCCCCTATTCAAAATAATCGTCCTATTTAAAAAATTTGGTTCCCCCCATTTAATAAACACGGTCCCCCCCATATTTAAACAATTCGGTCTCCCAATTTAAAAAATACGGCCCTTCTCCATTTAAAAAATACGGTGCCCCCGTTTAAAAAATACGGTCCTCCTATTTAAAAAATTCGTTGCTTAAGGTCTTAGCTATCTGCATGTAAAAGTTTTACTGCATTTTAGAAATATCACCAATATTTCTAAGATTACATTTTACTTTTGCTTACATTTAGACCATTAACGGTGACGAATTTATTTTAAAGGAACGGAAAAACAGGAGAGTATGGAAGTGTGCAGGCTGCAATGTCCCCTTAAACAGCGAAAGGTTGTGTCTTATGACGACAGAGCTAAGGCTTAAATGGGGAGACCGTATTTTTTAAATGGGGGGACCGTATTTTTTAAATAGATGGGGACCATATTTTTTAAATGTGCAGAACGAATTGTTTAAATGGGGGGAACCGAATTTTTTAAATAGGCCGACTTTTTTGAATAGGGGAACCATATTTTTTATATTGGGGGGGGGGGGCATTTTTTAAACGCTTAGGTTATAAGTCATTGCGTAAAACCATGGGGGACTAAATTTTGCTAGGGGGACCATATTCTTTACTACACTGGCTCTGCTGCTTTAAAAGAGCAGTTTGATCTGCTAAACAACGCGAAAACATTTCTTTTTGTAACTCTTATTAACGCCCCTCTCTAATAAAAGTGCCCCTAAAAATCTTTAAAATGTTATAAACGCCCAGGGCGCTTATTGGAGAAAATACGATATTCTTAAAAATATGTTGGAGAAACAAACTCTGTACTTTATATATCTTTACACATCTTTGTATATCTTTGTGAATATTGGTTCTTTAAGGTCAAAGGAGTATATATAGCTTAGATTAGAAAAGAAAATATCATTAAACAATTCTGAAGCTTTTTTCATAATACTGTTGTTGTTAGAAAGTATTGCGCTTCTTGGACATGCATACACAGACACTACGACCGGACAAATCAATTACGTTGAGCTAATGAAACTTGCGCTTAAAAAAAGTTGATAGCTAGCTAGTTACGAAAAAACAATCAGCTAGCTACAGTTTCTTTATGAATTCCTGAAATCGATGAATTAAAGTTAATAGCCAATTCGACTTATGTGGTCTTCTTTTTTTTGCCTGTCCAGGTTTGTCCAGGATGCGCGCACACACCATGTAGCTAGCTAGCTAGCTAGTTAAACATGACAAAAAAGCGATTCTTTTTTTACATATCAAACTACTTGGTCCCGTTATATTTTAAAGGAAACATTTTCATCTTACATACCTTTTAACTTAGAGCTACAAGTTTTGACTATGGTCATGGTCTTCTAAAATTTAAACACTCTCAGTAGCACGTGGCAAAGAAGTCTACCATATTTGTTTATTATAGTGGTTTAAATGACTGACTATGCGCCCCTGGTGCTCAACCCCCTCTTCTCTTTGTCCGAAATAAGCCGCTACTTCTGGGAGTAGAAGAATTATCAAAACGAAACGTCGCCAGTACCGAAGCGCCCAGGTCTAGTGAAGAGGACAAGGAAATGAACAATTTGTGTATTATAAAATTTTCATTGTTGGTTGTGATAATCAGAAAAAAGAAGTAACGTTTTCCCCTTTTTTTAAAATTATTAGAGGTAGAGCTCTTGGTCGTTGAATTCGTATGCGAACGGCTGTATGCGAAAAAAGCCAGTGACAAGTCGATCCCTATAATTAATCGGCCAAATATGGTTAAATTTCGAAGATTTTCATATCCCAAGAAGCACATTGCTGTTTTTAGTTGACTTAAAAGAGCCCTGGAGTCGAGTTGCTTAATCCCAAGAATATCGTAGTTTACTAAATTATACGTATAGAAATACTAAAATATAAAGTGGTTCTGAAAACATCAAAGTAGTGAAAATAGCCATATCATAATGCTTACCTGGTGTAAGAACTATAAACATGAAGATTGCTACGTACATTGTGTATCCTGGAGAGAAAAAAGGATGAGAAAATTATTTTTTAACGAATATGAGGCTTGATGGAAAATATCGTAAAATACCCTTGTTTACATGCATCTCTCTTTTAAATGTACACCATACTGTTGTCTTATTTTCATAAATTTTTCTCGGACTCGAGCAAATGTTTTGCTCCCTAGATAGCATTACCATCCTAAACTTTTCAGACGATGTAGTACACTGCACATTCTTTAGAAACCTCGGGAAGCTTTGTTTATTTAGTAAAAGGGTTCTTACTGACATTCCGGCATGTTTTAGACAGCGACAAGAATTTTTTTTACACTTGCTCAAAATACGTGCTTTTTCCGGGTCCGTTAAAGGTTTGAGACAGCAAAATGTAACTGTATATTTTACTTTGTTCATACCAAGTCACTCAAGCTTTAGGTCGCCCCAAGCTTAAAACTTCTACATCCCTTAGACAAGCGTTCGAAAACCTGTTTTAAAAATTTCTCAGAGCGTGGCATTTTTGTATTACAACGCTTTCTTGTCGAACACTATCTGCAACAAAAAAATAGTTATTTTTTATCTTTTTTTAATTGACTGGAAAAGTTTTGATAAAAGGAAGAAAGTGCTCTGGAAAAAGAGTTGTCAATTCTGTTAGTTTGAATTAATTCGGGTTTTTTAATACATTTGTCCATATAAAGATTGGCGCTAAAAAAAAGTAGAAGTGAATAAAAAACATTCGGCCAACAAAACTGATGGCGAAGTTGAAACGAAGTTAAAATTTCTCTCGTCGCCTCAGATTGTTTTATTGTTTGGAATATGTCTCTACCCTTCTAAATATTCCCAAAAGTCTTTTATAACCAGCTGTGTGTATTTCTCACGCTACACGAAAAGGGCTTGCTACGTCGGTAACACGAATACACAAAAAGGTTAAATTACGTACAAAATTATACCTTTTATTTTTTCTCAGCTTTTCTTGAAAATTTCTCCTGATTTTTGTTTATGTTCCGTAATGGGCAATTAATACCACAAAAAATTTTAACGGAAGCATAACTTAACACTAATTTGATACAATTAACTTGTGCTATTGTCCTTTTAAATTATTCCGTTTTAAATCCTAATTTATGCCATTGTTTTTCTGTTGTTGTTATAAATGTTTTTGTCGTCATCTACTTGTTAATTTATTCATTATTTCCTAATGTCATCATTATGCTACAATTAGTAATTGCTGTAATAGATGTTTTCAACTTTAAACGGAAATGACGTTATTATAGCTATTATAACGAATCCTGGTAACTGTACCCCTTCTGACTCGCGGTTAATCGATCTGGAGCAATCCTTACCATTATCGATGCACGTACATCCTTGCAACGCGAAAGGTCTCAAAATTTCTTTTGAGGTGCTTTGTTTTTATGTTAGGAAAAAATAGGTCACAAAGTTTCAATGAATACACATCTATGATTACGTGGCTAATATTTTTCTAAGCACATTACTCAGAGTTACATAACGTCTTCATTCAAATGTTATGTGCTTTCTTGGACGTGTCCACTTGATAAACTTATTTCACCCCGCAATAATTACAATACAAAGATTTTTTTTCTCCTGGTAATCTTGTTGTTATTTGGTTTTCCGACCAAATAACAACTTCGAGCGTTTTCTTGACACAAGTATAAGAGAGAAGTTTAGAAGTCAAAAAAATGTTGCAGTCTACAGGTTCGTGGTTAATAAAATAAGACAATACCTCATCCAAGTAAACCAATGTATTGTGGTCGCCTCCTAATTATTTAACTCTGTTTTGTTGCTGGAGCAAATTAAAACAAAAGTAAATTATTGCTGCGCGATTGTCGCCTAAGTAAACTATTTCAGTACGGTTGTCACCTAAGTGAATTATTTCAGTGCGATTGTCGCCTAAGTAGCTAAACTATTTCAGTGCGATTGTCGCCTAAGTAAATAAATTTAGTGCGATTGTCGCCTGAGTAAATAAATTTCGTTTGATTGTCGCGTAAACAATTGAGAATTAGACACTAGCGAATATTGACACAAGTACCACATCTAAATGGCTTCTCACAGTAATACTTCATGCATCATCATGAACATCGATGTACTTACTGATTGGATATATTTCGCAGATACATAGCTACATCGATGCATATACTAATGACAGATTCCTTTCATACATATATACAAAAATGGTCTGAATCCACCTTGCAATAATAAGGAATCGAGTATGGGGCTTAGTATGGGAAAACCAAGCTGAATCCAGTAGTCGGAGTTTGCAGAGGAGGGCTAGAAAAATCCTGTCAAAGATTTAGTTGAATTGAAATGAATGCAGACTACACACTGTTTATATAAGAGTACATTTTATCAGAATATTCAGGATGAAATTAGACAAAAAGTTAAGGATATCCTAATAATATCTCATCTTAGAACTTTTCTGGCATTCTAACTCTCTACTCCTTTTCAGAGAATGACATGCTGAAGATTCAAAACTACTATTACTAAGTTCAAGAGATTGAAGTATACATAGTATTTTTACCAAGAGTTCGTGACATCAAAGTTACATTTTAAAATATACTTCGTTCGTAACAGCGGTGAATGTTCTTTTTTCATCGTTTCCAACAATTTTGTTTTTGGTTTGAGAACGGAGGGAGGGGGCACGAAATGTATATAGCTCCCCAGCATCATTCGTCATCTGTCACATTGTCGTTGCAGCAAGGGTTTAATTAATCACCTCAATTTCGTTCCAAGAGCATTTGTCTCCTCTGATCGAGGTTGTAATCATCTCAGTCTCTCTCTAAGACTTCTTTCGTTCTTTTACTATCAAGTGACAGTTCCATAGAACGTATTAAATTTTCCACTTCTTTTCATACATTAAAGGCAGCCCCCACCAATGTCGTCCCTTCGTAGCGTCTTCTTCTTTTTACCACAGAATCCTCGTGCATCCTCGTTCCCAAGGTTTGTAGCCTATGCCAAAGCCGCTAGCGCTTACTTGACGGCCGCCCGCCTCAATGTCAAAAAGGCAAAAAACCCTGGGAACGAGGTTGCGGCGTGTGGGTAGGATTGGACATCCTACTCACATGGTTGGTCGTGGTGAGCACACCGAGAGACTGTCCCCTTTAGTTTCCGCTCGAACAAATTATCTGAAATGGAAATGGTGAAATAACCTTAGGGTCTACTGTTTATATGGAGCCGGGTAACTCGGTTAGAAGGGTAAACTCTACCAACAGAGCAATAACTCCCTTCCCTATCAGATCTTCACGTGAGTCTATATGAAACATTTCGAACTTGTCTCGCATCGTCTGCGCATGAGGTTGGCTTCGTTGGGTAACTCGGCATGCCAAAAACTTGACAGAAAAGCCTAGGCAAAACGATTTCCTACTTGTTTCATTTATTAAAATACACAAACTCAACTTGGATCTACATAAATTGCTGCCAAAAAGCCAGGGAAAATCCTTCTCGCCGTCCGAGATTTTCAAAAAAAGGAAAAGAGCCTTGGGGACGAGGAGGGTGGGGAAAATCATCAAAATCAAAAATTTGGTATTTTTCCCCATAATTATTCTAATTGCCAAGAAAGTTACGAGAAAATATATACGAACGAGTTAAATTAAAACCAGATTGAAGTTTTTGCATACAAAGTAAGAACGAAAAATATCTCGGCTAACCCGATTTACTCGGCTCCATATAAACAGCCCCCTGAAAAGTTCATCTGTTTTGTTAAAATTTTCAGTTCCAAATGTTTTCGTTTACACGTTATTCCATGGCCCTGCTTTTTTGCCCCCCCAAAAAAAATTCTGCCTGTGCACGACATTGAAAGCGTACACATGATTGGTTAAAGTTTGACATGGAATCTTGCCGATTGGTTAGTTTGGTTTGTGTGGACAATCGTTTTGTCTCGTGTTCTTCCCTTTCGCAGATAATCCTTTAAAGAAGAACCTTCTTTTGTAATTCAATAACCGCTGAATAAAATATTTACTTTGCACTCATTTCCACATTGTAACCAAATTGTCTTTTAAGAAAAGGTATGGGAAATCTAATTCTTCACAATTTTTGTCCTGTAATATACCCAGAGGCTTATTACCTTCCCCAGGTGCTACAACTAAATTTTCATCAGAAACTACATATCAACACAATATCAGATGAACCAGCACGCATTTCGTTTCCAGGTCCGTGTCGTTAGCATTGTTATCTTCTACGCGGGGTTCTCCCCACCTTCGTCAAATTCATCTCTTATATATTCTGGTATATTTTCAAGCGATATACACATCGTTATAAAAAGGTTACTTAACTTCGGAAATTTTACTCCAGCATGAATATACTCAGGTTTGACCGCCTGAAAATGTACATGTCCACGATAACATGTTTTCAGTTTCAACTTAACCGCTATAATTCCATTACTATCAGCGCCTCTTGACAATACCTTTTAGCTACATCACTAACATTTATAGGTACGTTACGTTTTATTTTTGGCAATTGTCCCTTAGGCATAACCAAATTTTTTGTAAAAATTAGCCTTTTTACAATAAGTATTCAACTGCCAATTTATTCCATGATGCCTGACAGGGTGTTTAAGAAGTTTCTTATGGCATGTTTTGCAGACATAATACTTTGAATCATACCTTTCTACAAGCATATAGTGTAACTCTACATCAATCAAATAATGGCTAGCAACAATTGCTCGATTGCTTGTCAACCTCGTCCTCAGTGGCTTTTGCCTTTTTGACATCGGGGCCGGCGGCGAAAAACTTGTTTGCTTGTTTAGCCTTCAAAAAAGGGCTAGCGGCTTTAGCATAGGCAACAAACCCTGGGGACGAGGATGGATTGCTTGTGTTCACAAGATTTGAAAATCCGCCCTTCTCTGTGCAATAATTTATTTCCAGGATTGCAAAAACCATTAAAATTTCTCTTTCGTATCGGCGTTGTAGCCTTATAATGACTAGGTTTTTTTTGCAGGAATTCCGAATGTGCAAATATTTTTGGTCTATCTACCAGCGCGCGCAAGCGGTTTTTGCCCAAATGAATGGATGACGTCGTTTTGACCGACAGACGTGCCGGAAAAAAGAACATGTTTTCTTATCACGTGATCGTGTTGTTTATGCAAATGAGTTTTAAACCAACGAGGTCCATCATGGCGGCGAGTCCCAAACTGATAAACTCAAAAATCCATCACATAACTGACTACTAATTGAGTTGACACGGTACGACATCGTTAAATATCTTTTATATTTTTATCTATAGTCAACATTCTGCCCCTTGGTTAAGCGTCCATCAACGGTAAATTATGTTCGTCAAATAACCTTAGACAAATGGCGCTGTGTACTGTTCATTATTTCCTTCACTAGTTTCCTGAAAAAAAAGCCAGGGAATTTGCGGCTTATTGGCACCATTGTTGACAAGATAGACAGATATAACCTCGAAGTTAGGCAGCACCAGACCACTAGTAAAAGATGTAGATAAATTCACTATAGCTAGACCTTTTTGAATGTTTACATTTTCCGCGGTAAGCCCTTCCGGCTCTAACAACTGCGTGGCAGGCAGAAAGATGCGGAAGCTTGCTGAAGAAAAGTCTTTTTCAGCCCATTTCTTTCTACAGAAACATTTTTAAGGCTTTAAACTATTATCGAGTATAGCTAGATGGATAACTTCTGATTGGCATATTCATATAAAGTCGTAATGATACCGTGCCTTCGTGCAAAGAAACAGACTAAAAAATACCTCACTTAACCTAGCGCCTGCATCTTTTTGCTTGCCACGCAATTGTTAAAGCCTAAAGGGCTTACCGCGGAAAGTGTAAACATTAAAAACGTCTATATGTCCCATCTTGTGGACATGTCACGTGATATTGTTCTATGCTCACATTTGAATGGGGTAAAGCTGTTCCGTACGATGTCATACACTGTACGAAGTTGGGCTTTTTTGCCGTAGCGGCGAGAATGACCATTTTCGTACAAAACTTTCAAAAAGACAGGATAATAACTTTTTAAAAAAATCTTATCTTTTTTTATTTCATTTTCAACTAGAATACATTCGTTTTACGATCTAGATGTCTTTTTGGGGAACTACCAATTAGACTCCTGTCTGGATTCCACTGCATTTTATGCAAATATTATGATGAATATGCTATTTTAATGGCTGAAATTGCTTTGAATTAGAAAAATTAAGTAGGAGAAGTAAAGTAGGCCCAACTTCGTACACAGTATTTTAAGTTGCACAAAGTATGTATGGATCAGAAAAATCAAGATAAGTAGGAGACATGCCCAGGCCCAACCTCATAGACAGAATTTGAGACTGTACAAGATTGGACCATGAGGTGGTTGTTAAAAAGTAACATTTACAGAATATTTAAGATATTGTCATGCTTAGTGAATATATTTAACAATGCTTAGATATCCATTTCTGAACGAAATTACTTGTATAATTTTTTGTATAGCAATTGTAATGCCTATCTTTGCACAAAATTGGCCATTTTCGTACAAGCACGAAAAATGACCAACCTTGTACAACGGGTCAATTTGGTACGGAACAAAGCATTTTTCATGGTCAAATCTTACGGTAGAAACCTCAATTAAAAAGAAACTTAACATATATTAAAGATTTGAAGCCAGAAAAGTAAGAGATATATATCCAGTTTTGAATTTTATAAAGGTTTAACCATAAACAGCATGCTTATGACGTGCTAAGCCAGTCATGTCAACTCACGCACATTGAGCGTGTGACACACGCATTGTCTTTACTTCATTTGCCAAAGAAAGCACATCATTGTTTATTTGACTCGACCAACATAGGCTTTTTTATTTGCAGTAACCAAGTCAAACAACTACCGTGTATTGGGTATGCACATGATTTTTACACTTGTTGATCGGGCATGAATAGCTAAACTTTGCTAAATATTTATAGTATTCCTTTGTCTCATTTGTAGCATTCTTTCCCCATGAACTAGGTTTGTTGCAATCCACCTTAATGTTTTTGAAATGGTAGATGTATATACAACAAATGTGAATCTTTCATCATAAGGCTGAAAACCAAATTTCCTTTCAAGTTCTTTAGCAATATTATTAACCTTTCAAGATATATTGAGGTTGATATGTTATCAGCCTTTCTAATTCAAACTTTTTCACATCGGCAAAAAATTGCAGACAGGCAAATAACATACCACCATGTTATTTGCCTGTCTGCTTTGCTAACATTTTATCATTAGTGTCAGCAATCCTGACATAATTAGAAAAGTTAGTTATATCTAATTCAAAACTGAGCGCATGGAGAGCTTTGAAATCAGGTTTCATTCATTTGTCCTGAGTGTGTCCTTTCTCATGGTGTCAACTCATATGCTTCACAAGCAGGCTTATTTTTATTTTAAATGATTTAAAAAATGTTAGCAGTATTTTATGACAACCCTAAGAGTGGAAGTGCAAAATTTCTTAATTTTCTGACTTGCTAAGTAGATATGCCAAGATTTTTTTAACGTGAGGACACAACTTAGGGATGATTTGATGTGCATATTTTTACATGGCTAGCCCCACAAATATCGAGGAGTATACCCTGTCTATTATTTCCAGGAGAGGCCATTAATGCTCATTTTGAGCAATGCAGACCCAATTATGGACCCACGCTTATCCAGAGACAACTCCTTGTAACCTATAAATGCCCACACAGTGTCCTATTTCCCCAATTTTTCTCACATGGCTTGGGTTAAGGTTACTGTAAAGGAAACAAATTTTTTTTAAAGGTTTTTTTGCAAAAACTTCATGACATATAGAAAAATAAATTCTCTTTCAAATGATAAATTTTATATTCCATGAAAATATTTGAAACATCCCTTTTTTCTGAAAAAGCCTTTTCAGAGGTGTTATATCCTTTGCGCCTTCGAGGAAATATGTGCAAAATGAGTTGAGCATATTTTTTGTAAACATTGGAACTCCTGTAAAAAAATATGCATAATAATATTTTTAGATAGTTTACTTTCACCATCGATATATAAATATAAATGTTGTCGCATAAAAAATCATTAAAAAATCAAAGTTAAGGAGTATGCATATGAGATGTGAGATCGCGAAAAATCCGAAGCCAGCTGGTGTAGATAATTGTCCTTACAATAATGTAATCATCTTTTTAAAAAATAACAAACAATATAGTCGACGAAACAAGTCGACGTGAAAATCTGTGCATTTATACGGCTATGTGCCATGCTATCAGAAATCTTAATATTAAATTGGAATCATGTCGAAATATAGTTATAAAAGTAATCCTTTCCGTTCCTCGAGAAAGCGTAAAAGAAGTAGCACTCATAATTTAACTTCGCCTGCTGAAAAAAGGTTATCTAATATATATAAGTAAAGGGTGATTATTTTTTTCTTCTGTGCTACTCTTGTCTTAGGCATTTTTTAATTGCGCTATGTTTTTAAAGCTGTCTCTTGTAACCCTGACTTCAGTTTATTAATAATTCTGAACACGTGCACGCACATTCAGCATATTCAGCATAAAGAAAAATTTCACACTTTTATCATCTTTCTGCATACTCAGTTCACACATTTTCATAACACCTATGAAAATCTTTAAAAACAAATATCTTGTTAGTAAATTTTCGCATACATGCCTTTACGTTTGTGGTCTCTTTTTCCGAAAGCTTCCTATTGGCTCATTGAAATTTTCGGTAATCATCATTCATCATCATTCTCGGCTTAACGTCCGTTTTCCATGCTAGCATGGGTTGGACGGGGTATATTAATGACCCTCTTCCAATCTGATCTACACTGTGTTAGATCTAAACTCAACTTCCTCTGTATCAAGTCTGTCCTTATAACCTCCTGCCAAGTCTTTCTCGGTCTGCCTCTGGGCTTTGCCCCAGGAACTATCAAGTCTCTACACTTTCTTACCCAATTATCCTCCTCCATTCTTTCCAAGTGCCCCAGCCAATTCAATCTTCTTATCTGGATAACATCTTTAATTCTACGGAGACTTAGCCTGCTTCTTAGCTCATCTGAACTCTTTCTGTCTCTCAGACTGGCGTTACACATCCACCTAACCATTCTCATATTCCTTTCTAAACGGTCAAGATCTTCCTGCTTCACTGCCCATGTCTCACTACCGTACAACATAACACTTCTTACACAGGCCTCATACAACCTACCTTTTACCTCAATTGACAAGACTCTGCTAGTCAACAAAGGAAGTAACTCTCTGAACTTTTTCCAAGCAGAACCTATCCTGCAAGTAACACTTCTTCCAACACCCCCTTCACTGCCCAACATATCACCTAAGTAACAGAAGTTCTCAACTATCTCTAACGAGCCACTGTTGTACATCATTAAAGCTGGAAATACTTCATCCTCTATAATCTCACCTTTGCAACGCTTGCATACAAACTGAATGTCAGCTCTTAACCTTCCATCAATACTACTGCACTTCTTATGTACCCAATGCTTGCAAGTCTGACAAAAAATTGAGTTACTACCAACCCCTTTCCTGCAAACTCCACAAGGCCACTTTCCAACTACAAGGTCACACTTGGCTGCAATGCTACTAATCATGACTTTAGACTTTGCTGTGTTTACCTTTAGCCCTTTCTCTTCTAGTCCTTTCTTCCACTTCTCAAACTTTTCAACTAATTCTTCCATCGACTCTGCTATGAGAACCAAATCATCTGCATACAATAACTCCCATGGACAACCTGTTCTGAACTCCATCGACAGCGCTTCTCAGACTAAAACAAACAACAAAGGACTAAGTACAGAACCCTGATGTACACCAACATTTACACTAAATTCATCACTAAGTGAATCGTTAATCCTGACACGACTTCTAGCATTGCTGTACATAGACTGTACCATCGTAACTAGCCACTCATCGACACCTAATTTTCTCATAGCCCACCAAATAACTTTACGTGGCACTCTATCAAAAGCTTTCTCTAAATCTACAAAGGCAAAATAGAGATTCTTTCTCTTTCCTAAATACTTTTCCTGAAGCTGTCTGAGTAAAAATATTGCATCTGTAGTGCCACACCCTTGAACAAAACCAAATTGCATCTTATCTATATCAATTCTTTCTCTAAGTAACTTATCAATCACTCTTTCAATAACTTTCATTACTTGATCAACCAACTTCAAACCTCTATAGTTACCCCTTTCTAATGCATCACCCTTGTCCTTGAAACAATTCACTATTACACTCGACTGCCACTCACTCGGAATAGCACCATCCTTTATAATCTGGTTAATAATGGAAAGCTGAATAATTTATGCACAAAAGGTTCCCGGATTTTGTTGTATAAATTACTTATAAGCGAATTATGATGACAGAAAGAAAAAAATAATTGAATAATTATATATAATTACAAATAATTTCATAACGACGTTATTATAAAAAAAAATCCGGGAACCTTTTGGAATTTAATTTATGCTGAATGTAATGGTGCAAAAACGAGAAGTTTGCGACCACGTGTTCGGAAAAAGAAGCCATTTTAAAACGTACAGTGAAAAAAAATAGTGTGTGTTTATTTAAATATACTTTCTTTTTGGAAAATCAACGTCTCACGAAAATAACACCATCAAATCAGTCTCTCATCAAGCATTCAGAAACAAAAAAAAATAAGAAAAAATATAAAAGTATTGATAAATTAGAAGGGTTTTTCTGAGACTACTCATCAAGTGATATTTTCCTTTACAGTAACCTTAACTCGAGACTATGGTAACATTCACCTGCCCATATTGAATCTCCACAGAGGGTAATCGAACCCCATTCTCCCACACAAAGTGTGAGAGTTGTAACCACTAAACTACAGCACCACAAAGGAATGACCTAATAAGAGGCTGTTGACAAAAACTTTCCCCATGGATGCTTCTCATTTTTCTTTTAAGCCTAATCCCACCACCTCCTCTTTTAAGAAAAACGTTATGCATTGACAAATGGTTTTAGCCTAAACTTAAAACACTGAATCTATATGGGGTGCTTTTCCATACCTATGTTACAGCGCTTCAAACGACGACCAGTCAGCAATCACTGACAGGTGAAATTTGACATTTGACTGTCTGGATACAAAAAGGAATGTTCAAGTTGACCAGCAACTAATAGTACATTTCATAAGCAAAAAGACGCTCCTGAAATTCACGCAACGAGGAAATCGCATTGTTTATCTATTACAAAACAATACTACAAAGCATAAATTGTATAACTACCAAAACTTTGGGTGAATGAAAAATCAATATTCACAACAGTATAACTTCCAATAAATACAAACAAGGGTAAAAAACTACACAGAACTAAACAAACTACACAACAAATATTCACATTCACAAACACAAACGTATACAGACACTAACAAATACTTTACGTAAAATCACAGCCTGAGGATTAAACACATACCTGCCCAAAATACCTCCCGTGAAAACGCGCACAAGACACTAAACAACCACCAACCCGGGGAGAACGACAATTACTATATATACAGCGACTACTAACATGACTTGTACACAGACAAACGCACACAGACAAATGTACACAAACGATACTATAGAGGATTACAGACACTGAATTACGAACACAATACTACTGAACAACGTAGCCTATGGCAAAGCACCCATACATAGAAACACATGAATATAAACATATACAAATACAAACAAATAACAAATCAACGAAAAAAATTACAAATAAACACTTAACTAAACGATGTTAATACAACCGCCAATATCAGTAGAAGTGTTTATGCCCACACGCGCGCGCTGAAAAACTGACATGCATATGCAACATTTCTGTATATGAGTTTGGTTTAGTATAAAAAACAATGCGGTACTAATGTGTTCACAAAGCTTTAAAACAAAATGTGATTTAAAAACATATCTAGATATCTTAAAATAAAGAAAAACATTTATATAATGTAACTGAAATGTGGTATTAAAAATGCTAGGCTAAAAACAGTCTAACGTTTCTGTATCTCAGGAACCTTACATACTTGAGAGCTACAATTTTGTACACTTTCAAGAATCATACCTTACATGCAAAAAATCAGCTAAATCTGTAATGGTTGAAACATTTGATAGCAAGTAAAGCAAAATTGATTGGCACCATTTATCATTTTTCCACATCGATGGAAATATTCAAGAACTTATTTTTTAACTTTTTAGCTCTGTCAGAGATTATGAAACAAGTATACTTCTAGAAATGTCCTAAGTGTTGGAGGTTTTCTGAATGCAGCATAAGGGTGCTGATAAGCTGCATATGACCGCATAAAAAAGAGAAAATCCTGCACTAGCTCAAATTTGGATCCCGAATATATAGATGGATGGCGAAGCGTGATGTTGTAACCTAATTTTATAGGGGCCAACACCAAATCTTGGTAGAAATGTAAAAGAAAAGAAAAAGAAAATGTTAATATTTCAAAAAAAGTCATAAGAAATACAAATATACGTGCATGTATATAACACAAGAAATAATTTAACTTGTGTAACGTTGTCGTTTACAGTTGCCATTTGAAAAAGCCCAAAACAAAAGGCCGAAAGTGACAGAAAAAGATATTCTTGTAATTTAAATTTACCCACAAGCAGTAAACCTGAGTTTAATGGTATTAAGGGATCGTTTCAATATAAAACCAGAAACAAAAGAATTAAACAAAGTTTTTTTGAAATACGAAAAGAAATGATACGAACTTTAAACTAAGTAAATTGCTATACGAACTTAAAACGAACTTCAAAAGTACCGGCGTAGTTGCGCATAATTATTTCAATACGAAACCAGAAATAAACAAGAAGCCCTGCGGCTTAAAGATTTCCGCCATTAGCAATAATTTGAAAAAGTACTGAACTTTGAAGAGGACTGAGTAATATGGGGGAACAAAATCATTGAATATTCTAAAATTTAAAAATTCAATTTTAGATTATTATTGTAACTGTAAATCATAGCTAACTTAACTTACATAAACTTCATTTCTCTATAAGAACAATTTTAAAAGAAAAATAATAAACCTGAAAATTGATGAACAATAAAAACAAAATAAGAACAACGGCAAGGCTGAAAATTTATCTATTTTCTCTTTTTCTCTGAAAAACAGCTTGGAAAATATCTTTAAAGGTGGCAGCAAATTTTTTTTACATAATCAGTTACGAAAGATTATTTTCAGACTACATATTCCTATTTTTTCTTTTATAACACAGTTGTCACTATTTTATAGCTATAATACATTATCTTTCACCAAAAATATTCAGCCTCAACAATTCCTCTTTAAGTTAAAATTCATCAATAATTAATTAGTTCTGATGAATATAGCTTTAGTCTACGTGCTTGCGAAATTGTACAGAAGGAAATGACGTAATTATGCTAAACTGCACGAGCTTTAACTTTCGATAGCATATATAAGTATTGTTCATTGGATAATAAAACAATTTGTTGCACTGTTAGGATTCTTATTGGCTTAAAAATCATTTTAGCCTTGTTCTCAGAAAAAAATCTGTCAAAACGAGGATTTAGGCTTTAGCCTGGATAAGTTTCAGGCATCCAGCCTAGCTGCGCTGTCTCTATCTATCTCTCTATCTCTCTATCTATCTCCTCAGGCGATTTTAAAGATTCCGCCTTTGCTGGCGGAAATCAAAGAAGTAAAATATACGAGGTTGACTTCTTTGAAAAGACTAGCAAAATTGCGTATTCATAGGTGTAATCTACACAATTCACGGAGAACTTTTTGCTTCTACGATGCCCTTTTCAATTTGTAACCGATCTACGGCGATTTTTTCGCTTTATATGATCCCGTTTTCATGATTTTTAAACAATCTACGGCGATCTTTTCGTTTTCTACGATCCTGTTTTCATGATTTTTAAACGATCTACGGCGATCTCTTAGCTTCTACGATGCCATTTTCATGATTTTTAAACGATTTACGCCGATCTTTTTGCTTTATACGATCCCGTTTTCATGATTTTTAAACGATCTACGGCGATCTTTTCGCTTTCTACAATCCGGTTTTCATGATTTTTAAACGATCTACGGCGATCTTTTGGTTTTCCATGATCCCGTTTTCATGATTTTAAAACGATCTACAGCGATCTTTTTTTCGTTTTCTACGATCAAGTTTTCATGATTTTTAAACGATCTACAATTAAAATAAACGAAGTTCGTATAACGAAACGAAGTTTATAATTGTTGAAAAAATTTCAATATAAAGACTATGGATAATAGTCCAATTATAGCTAATACGAACTTCTTTGAAATGATACGAACTACATACAAACTTTATTTTGAATGATACGAACTTTATACAAACTTGTAATTTTGATGATACGAAAAAGTTTGTATTAAAAATAAAATGATACGAAAGATTAAATAAATCAATACAAAGTTTTTTATACGAATTATACGAACTACGTACGAACATTTTGAGACGATCCCTAACAACAACAACCAAAAAAAGAACAAGTTACTATTAACCAGGGTAACAAGTTAATGCTTGATAATGATTTACAATCGTTTGATAGTAACAGTGTCTCTGTGCGATTTTATATGTTTATGTAAAAGCTAACTACTAGTATAGCTTTATTTTTGTGTTGCATGAAGTAGAGGTAGTACTACTAGTGTATCAAAAAAAATTCAATGAACACTGCACCATCACAAAGCAAGGACTGAATGGCTTTTTTTCCAAAAAGACGAGGCTGCATAAAAAAACTAATTGGGGACAAATACTGAGCTGCTGCTTCATATGGTTGTGTATAGACAAATCTGTAATTCTATATTATAATTTTAGGTAACCTACAAAATTGTTATCACAGTGCATATCATTGGAATATACAAACAACTGCTGGGACTGGAACAATCTGTGGTATGTTTGCATTTTATATAATTCTCCCATGCTGCAAAAGTAGTGTATCAATTTTATTTGGTGAATGTAGTCCAAGAAAAGACGAACAAAATTGTTAATTGCCAATTTTCCGTTTTTAAGTTTGCATCAGCAAAATTTGACTAAGTAAATTTTTTTGCAAGAATTAACTTTAGCGATAGGCATAGGTATTGATTATATTATGTTAAAAGAGGTCTTAAAATAGTGTGTAAAGTTACAATAGAGTTATTAACTATAAAAAACACATAATTTTAATCGATTCAAAGAATTGGTTAATAATTATTACACAAAACCTTAAACAATTAGAAGGAGTGAAATTCGAATAAATAAAACTTGGCAAATAGTCTATCTATATAATAATACAGAGAGTATGTGTGTCTGTGACAGGATACAATTTTATTACATACTTGTTTTGTGTAGTTAAAATGTTTTATATTTTCCTTTTAGTATTATAAAGAGCAATTTTACTATCCGGAAGAAAAAAGAATTTTAATAGAAATACAGATCAAAGATACTATAAACGAAATGAATTCATATAAAGTACGTCTGTTTGTAGTGTTCTCTTATGCTGTAATATATTTATTGCATTTTCTAAGTCTAAGTCAGGCTCATCTTTTTACCATGATTGGTACGAATGTCATCAGGGTATGACAATGACGATATGACTGAATATTCTTGTGCATTACACTCGTTAGGTCTTCACATCAATATCAAAATAATTTAGGGTTCACATTACTTTTCAAATATAGTTTCACCTATTTCAGTGAAGTCAGGTGTATTAGCATGATTAGGGTTTGATGAGCATAGCATGCATATTCCAACTCAAGTTTTTATTTTGTTTGAATTTTTAAATGAATTTGAGTCATATTTGAAAGTCTCAGAGAAAATTCAATGAAAAAAAAACATTCCTTTTGTTAATTTTATTGTGAGAGAATTGTTAATGTTTAAATTAAATTGTGAGAAAATTTGAATTACATTTATGTTTATATGACTTCATTTAGACAAATAACGCTGTTTTTAAACGAACAAGTTATTAAACCATTTTTTTATTTATCTTAGAGAGAAAGAAATTTATCTATGTCTCCGCATGGAGGAATTAATCTGTTGTCTTCATCCCCCAGGCAACAGAATGGAAAGCTAAATGGCCGCCAAAGGGCAACCTCATCCCCAACCCCCCAAATGGAAAAACATATTCAAAAAAGGAAAAGGGTGTAATTGAAAAGCTATTGAACTCTTATGGCTTTGTGGAATGTGCGTCTACAGGTGGACGTGTGTTTTTCCACTACAGTGAATATGATGGAGATCCAAACAATCTGTTGGTTGGAGGTAAGTGAACAATATGTATATCATTGTACTCATTAGTGTTTGTTTTTTCCTAATAATTGCATAATGGTCAAAGTTTTCAAGAGATGGCACACGTACATAAAATAAATTAGGTTTCCTATTTTTAGCATATGCCAAATTTCAAACTTGTGAGCAGTTGACCCATTGAGTACACATCAAAGCATAAATGCAGTCCTCGATGTTTAACATGTGCCCAAAAATTCCTTTTTTTCAAAGAGATCTCCTAAAACAAAAATAACTAAAATTCCCTCTAATTTTTTAAAAATTTTAAATGAATAATGCATTTCTCCTGAAATCCTTCTCTTATTTGCTATTGTGTTTTAAATTAAATTAAATCTACTATGCCCTAGTCATTGTCATCTAATAATATGCTAACAGTCTGTGACTTTGGCAAAATGTATGTCTCATTTGTTTAAAAAAACATAGTTGTTTCTTTTTTGTATTCAAGAACCTTATATGCTTTGCAATTAAGTTGGAGCCAAAAAAATTGGTAATGGATGGGAAAGATTAACATTTTCTTCTGCAAGAAGGGCCTGTCTGAGACCAAAATTTCCTAACGCTGGGTAATGGCACCCGTTCAAGTAACAACGGATTGTTTTCCCTTTAAAAACCTGTAAACCAATATCTCCTTAACATCCTCCTCTAAATTTATTTTGATCTGCTACATGTAAAGGCATTTTTTATGGATTGTTAATTCCTTAAATCATATATATAATTTCTTTGTTCAAATTCCAGACTGCCTGGAGTTTTCACTGACTAACGATCCGCGAAATAATAAGCTGTTAGCAATCAAGCTGTCCAAGCTGCCATCAGGATCAGTAGTTGTTGAATCAGTATCAGAGGAGGAGTGTGTTGGTAGAGTTGAAGTAGAACCACGTTTAACAAGAAATGGAGAGCACCCAGATCCATCTACTCTTGGTCGCGTGAGTTATGATAAGAATGGGGTATGTTCAAGCAATTAGATTTCATTTTTTAGTATGAGGCATGCATAATTTTATTATTATGTTTTTCTTTACAGGAATTCTTCTTCCTTCCCTTTACCATCCATGATATTGAAAAGGGAGAGCAGATTCGTAAAGGTGACAACGTATTATTTTATGTTGCAACAAATAAACGAACTGGCTCCCTAAAAGCAAGACGCATCAAGTACATTGCAGATGCTTCGAAAAAAACAAAGATGGTGCAAGGAATAATCAGTTCATTAAAGGAATCATTTGGGTTTATCGAACGAGCAGATGTAGTTGCTGAAATTTTCTTTCATTACAGTGAGTTTAATGGTGACATAAACGAGGTGATGATTGGAGATGATGTTGAATTTCACCTTCAAGATCGTCAGGTTAGTAGTTTTTTTATCAACAGGACTCAATTCAATTTTAGAGTATTAGGAATTAAGAATTTTTTTTTCCACTTGCATTTTTGTGAGATGTAAATTGAATGCTTACATCAGCTTTTTCATTGTTCAGTGCAATCATGTCATCGCAGACATCACACACTAGTTGAGATTTGCTACATTTTTTCTGAAATTGTTTCCCAAAGACTAGAACAAACAGAAATGTATCTAAAACATACAGTTCACCATAGTGTAAATTGCTGTAGGCCACTTGTTTTGTTGGTAAATAAATTAAATTGATGATGTTAGCAAGCTTTTTTATATGAACAGGAGGTAGGTTTCCTCACCAAAAAAGAATGGTAAAAAAACAGGTGTATTCTACTTTATTGACTTTGTCAGGAGAGCATTTAACTGTAAAATCATATTTTTCTAAATAAGCATACCAAGGCGAACCTCTACAAGTGGAGCATTGTTAAGCATTTACCTGGGCCTGTTTTTATATCGTCATAAATAACATGTTTCTCATGTGTTGTAGGGCAAGGAGATTGCTGTAAAAGTTAAAAAGCTGCCTGCTGGTACAGTCGTCTTTGAAGATATTTCCCAAAACAGACACCGAGGTCATGTTATTAAAGCTATCAACACAAGAGCGCTTAATAACTCAGTGGACGGACATTTGACAGGTATGATTGAATATCAAGGAAAGACTGATACACATGAAGTTTTGTTCGGCGATCGTGATACTGAAGACGACATCATACTGCAGAAAGGTGACGTTGTGGAGTTCAATGTTTCTACAGGTATTTTTTTATGTTAACTAGTTGAACCATAGACTGGACCTTTTAGGGGTTCATCAAGGATGAACAGAAGAGAATTCATTTTATACTTTGTTTTAGGAATGAAAATTAACATGGGAGCCATGTAGAAATCTTTTATATTAATTCCCTTGCGTGAGTAAAATTGTGAGTCCACGACACGGAAATCACAGGTCACTTTCCTATGACGTGGCTGTACGCTAAAATTTAACTAAAAAAGTTAGGGATGTACTTCATAGAAATCGCACATAAGGTGTAAATATATAACCCGCAGCTAATAACGATATAAATATATATACCCTTTTGCCAAAAAAATCTATATGAGCATATAATATATAGGTATCGCTAAATATAAAACGGTAGTAGATATCCACAAAGCATGCGGACTGTTAAATGAAGTTCCTAGCATAAAACGGAAATTATGTTTACGAAAAAGATGGCTGTTCTTTTTGACTATTCTCTACTCTTTCCTTCAAAATAAATCTTTAAAAAAACATTTGAAGAAGAGCATGGTTTTATAAATTAATCATAGCAAGGTTTCTGTAAGGTTTGTTTATGTTTTTTTTCAGTTTTAATGATATTATTGATGCGAGACATGTTTGTTAGCTAGCATCATAAAAAGCCAACAACAACAAGCTAGCTAGCTAGGAATTTATATATGTAGCCATGTTCTTTATACCTAGCTAAGTCTCCAGTTCATATTTAAGTGACCAGCTATTAGCTGCTGTAGCTAGCTAATGTTAGCTTTAAACTAAAGATTCCCAGTATACCTAGCTAACATGTGAATTTAATGTTGCTTTTACATGTAGCTAGGTACTGTAGTTTATCTTTTAGTGGTCTTTGCTATGAATATGGCTGTAACTTATTTGACTTGACCTTTTAAGCCTAAATAAGAAGATAAAAGAAGCTACAACACCTTTTAAGAAAGTATTTATAATATTTAAGGATAGTTTAAGGACTCTTTTTTATGCAAATATATAATGTATTTTTCACATTTTGTGTAACTAAACTTACATCGGTTGCATGTAATATGACAAAAGGATTTTTATTTAACATGTAGTATTTCTGATGTTCTAGATGTTCTTACTCAAATGTTTTTGTTTATGACATTTCGTGTTATTTAAGAAAACTTTAAACCTTTTCGAACTGCATGCTAACACCGAATTTTTTAATTCTTAATTGATAGAGGTTTTTGACATTATGGGGGAAATTTACGAGCTTTTTCACATTTTTTGATTTTGTTGCAGTATTTACATGGGTTTTTGATTATTTATTTATTTATCTTTTGGCGGGAGGCGGGGGAAGGATTTACATGGTTTTTTACATTTATGGTAAAAAATGTACAGGGAAGGCTGGGGTGACTTTTCATTTTTACACGGTATATATAATATATACAAACTGTTTTGCTCAAGGATCATGCAATATACCGAAAGAACTAATTTTTGTAGAATTTAACTTGCAAACCTTTCATGTTTTTATATTAAAATAAGAAATTCAAATATATATATATATATACAAAAAGTGAAATTCCCACAAAACCCATCAAACGTTAACAACCCTGAAAATTTTAAACATTTTCCTGATTCTTTTTTTGGTTTGCGAAATTCTTTTCCTGCAAAAATTTCTGAAAATAAAGTTCAGAAATTACTTATTTTTAAAATGTAAATTTAATTTGTTTCAAATTGTGGTTTTGACATTTTCATGTAAGAGTTTGTGAGCAAAGACATAAATCAGTATGCCAAAAGAACTGACTTTTCTTAATTTAGAATTACTAAACACAACCATTTTTTTACATTTACTGTAAACTTTTGTGCGTATGGCTATATTTAATACACCAAAAGAGCTACTTTGTTGATTTCGATTTTATACTCTTTGTAAGCTATTTTTTTCTTCTTTTTGACATTTTGAATTAACTTATTGTTGTAGAAGGCATATAATATACAATATATGCATGTAAAAAAATGGAATTTTGCAAATTTCTGTTTTACCACTCAATTTTTACATTTTATATAAATTATGTGGGACAGAATGGTATGAAAAAGACCAAAATAACAATGGCATGACATATACTGATAGAACTGATTTTTGTTGTGTTAGATGTTATATCTGAACCTTTTTGACATTTTATGTTAATTTTGCGAGGAAGGACCATATATACACACAAGAAGAATTCGATTTTACACCTTGCAAGCTGTGTTTTTCTATATTTTGTATAAATTCTTACCGGGAAGGACTCTCTGCAATATACCGAAATGACTGATCCTTCTCGATTTAAATTTGATGTGTTCCAAATCGTAGTTTTTTGAAATTTTGTGTAAGATTTAATGGGTAAGAACAAGATGCAAAATGTCAAAAAAACTGATTTTTGTTGAACCAGAAGCACTCCCTACAACCATTCTTTTTTTTACAGTTTGTGAAGCTTTTGTGGAGAAAGAGTGTATGCAGTATCATCGAAATAACTGATTTTTGTTGCAAACTTTTTCAAACTTTGATTTTGTTATTAACCTCTAATCTTTTACATTTTGATCAAACTTTTTTGGTCCAAAATAAGAGACTTTAGTATTATTTAGAATTTGTATTTTGTGTTGCAAATTTGGTGCAAAAATTGACATAAAATGAACTGTTAGATTGATTGTTGTTGTTTAACCATGACTCATTATAACTGAAACTTTTTTTTTGCAATTCTTATTTGACTAATTAGCCAAAAATATTTTATGTAAACATTTGTGACCGAATACTATGTGAGATTTGAAATTTTGTGTAAGACTTTATTGTTGGTAAAACAGCATGCAAGTTGCTAAAGACTGATTTTTATTAAGTTCCGGTTTACAAACTGTTTTTTTGACATATTGTCTAAAGTTTAGTGAGGAAGGACTGTATGCAATATATCAAAAAACGTTTTGTTGCATTATAATTTATCCTTGCAATCCATTTTTTTACACCTTAGATAAAAAATTCTGCCAGAGTCACAATTTATTGTTTATTTTTTACATTTTGTGTCAACCTTTGGCAGGGTTTGCAATAAACTAACTGATTTTAAGATATATATACATTGAGAGAGATTTGTGTTTGACATTGATCAGCGATTTTTGTATGTGACATTTTGAGTGCTTTAAATTTTATGGGTGAGATGTATTTTGAAATGCTTTGGTAAACTTCTATCCGAATAATTTTCGCATTTGTCAGAAAGTCAGAGCAAGTAATTTTAGTAGATTTAGATTTTAAATGTCACATATATACTGCAGTTGTTGGACACCTTCATTTTTTTGGGCATTTATATAATAATGCAGATTGTAAGATTCGCACTGCTGTATTGTTTGTTTTTTGATGGACGTATATCTGTTACATGAATTAAATGAGAAATACAGTGGATTCTTCCACGGGAAACAGCTAGTAAAATATTATTTACATCAGAATCAATCACAGAAAAAAATGAAAATTTTTATTTTTAGTCCAGTGTGACCATATATAAGTATATATAGATATATTTTTAGGTATATACAAAATTTAACCAAATTTTAACTCTGAACCCTCATTATTCAAAAGTTATTTACAATCTGGAAAGACGACTCCCATAGCAACCACCCCTTGTCCGAATAGAGTTAATATTAAATTTTCCAGGTGCAAGGTTTGACAATTTTATGTCCTATAAGTATTGTTTCCTTTAGATTTAGCTTAGGATGTTAACAATTTAGCAACCTCGAGATTTTTCCCTGTCTGCATGGTTTTTAAATCAGAAAAATCAAATTGAGTTTAAAACCTAGAAAAAATCTCTTTTGTAGCACTTGTTGGTAGGACAATTTAGGTGAACTTAAACATGCGAAACTGTTGATAATTTTCAGCTGATTGTCTGCCTGATAAAAATGTGACTCATCCCTAAATTTTACCAAGAAAGTACTTGAAACGTTAAATTGTGGATGTTAGAAGTCTGAAAATGTCAGGGCTTTTAAAATATTGTAAAAACTATCATCTTTTACGATCTCCAGATTCCAGTCACTGTGTTAATTACAGACCTGGATGTCCCATGAAAACTTTTCTTAACTCCAATGCAATTTTGAATGGGGTGTTAAGCGTATCTTCAACAAATAAAATTGGGAAATCTGTATAAATAATTGGGGTATGCACAAATTTATTTCTGAGAAATCTGATTTTATCTTTCCAGATCGTAGGGATAAACTCCAACGTGCAGTGAACATAAAACTGATATCAGTGTGTGTAAAGAATGGACAAACACGTGACTATGGCGTTGTAAGCAGTTTGAAGGATGGCTTTGGTTTCATTAAATGCACGGACCAAGACCTGAGCATATTCTTTCATTTCAGTGAAGTTTTAGAACAGGTATGTTTGGACATTTTGATAATTAGGGATTAGAGTAAGTTTGTTTGTTTGTTTGTTTTGCTTTATTGTTTTGTTTTGCGTAGAACTATGAGTGGTATCCTACTAGTGTCTATACTTGAAGTAGTTATATTTGATTTTTTAGTCTCACATCATAAACAATGGTGACGAAGTTGAATTCACCATAGAAAATGTAGGTGACCTATTCTCTTAGCCTCACTTTAGATTCATCTTAGCCTCATCCTCAAAGGAGATTTATAGTAGTAACGGTGAAAAGTTTCGCTTTTGTACATGCTCAGAGTTCTTCCTGTTTGATTTAGATATGTTTTAACTTGTTTTTTAAAATTAAGACTCTCTGTTTCTTCAATATTTTCCTACTTCTGGTGTGTTTCGTGTGTAGGATCCGATATCAAGGCGCCAACATGCCACTCGTATTCGATTCCTTCCCAAGGGAAGTGTTACTTTCGAAACGGTTTCCACTAAGAGACATGTAGGAGTTATTGAGCAAGTCGCACCTGAAAGAAACTTAAAGAGTCCAAGTAAACATAACAAGTAAGATACTTTCGGTCTTTCACTTGTCTTTTTGTTATTGTGCCGTTCAGAGCTTTTGAAAATTTGGTCCTCTATGCTTGTCGCCACAACCGTCCGTTACAAAAAAAAAATAAGTATTTCACTAACTATGTGTTCCTCTTTTTAGGGAACAGGATTTCGGTGTTGTTAAGTGTTTCTTGGATGGTAAAGAAACAGATATCTACTATCGCATTCGGGACTGCAGACCACGTGAAGTGCCACGCTATCGTGATAAAGTTGAGTTTGTGTTGGTTACAAAGAAAGCCAACCAGCAGCAACTGGCGCGCGACATCTCTGTGCTTGAACGCAACGAACGCAAATACCAGCGGGGATATATCTGCGCGTTGAAGGACTCTTACGGTTTTATCGAAGTTGAAACCCATGAGAGAGAGGTGTTCTTTCACTACAGCGAATTTGACGGCGATTCCAATCAATTGGAGCTCGGTGATGAAGTGCAGTTTGTGGAAACGAAAAAGACAGAAAAACGGAGCGCTGAAAACGTAACTAAAATAATGTCTTCCACGCTAACAGATGAAATCCTACCTAAAGTTTACGACGGTGTGATTGTAAGACCAATGAGAGTAGTTGATCCTGAGGTAAACCTATACGTAATCATTTCGCGATTTTTTAAGGCATTTTTCTGTAGTAACTTTGGTTGGATGGTCACCCCTTTTACATGTGTGTTATATTGATAGGATATTGATTTGTAGCTGCGTAACAACATAGTGGTTTCCAATAATACAACGTATCGTAACATATTACATTTGGCTGCAATGATTGGTTCAAAAGATAATTATTCTTAATATTTTTTGGATTAAATTGTTGGTACACGTACTACGAGAGAAAGTTGAATTCAACCCTATTTTTTCACCTATCGACCAGAAGGTCAACCTTGTCTAATCACGTTAACTGATTTCAGTTCACTTTGCTTGACACGCTTCAGATATATTTCTTAGTAAAGAAAGTTTTATTCAATTTATTTAAACGCATCTCTTTCTAAAATGACTTTTAGCAAGACGAGTATGAAGGTTTGGTGCAAGTTCTAACTAACAGTAACAACAGTACCACGCCCAAACCTGATGGTGGTGACGAGAAAACCCCGCAGAGTGAAGAACCCGTCTATCCTTTCAGTATATCCAGTTTAATCGAGAAGAAAGAAGCGCTGCAGACTGGTAACAAGGTTGGTTAGAGCGTTACGAATTCGTCTCTGTCATTTTACCGTGGCCTTGGGTTAACTCCAAAAGCGACTTCTACCGACGTCGCAAAATTTTAACGACGTACTAAACGTTATTCCTAAATTTGGCGACGTTCTAAAGGTATAATGTCCTACCTTCACCAGTAAAATTTCAGCCATTCGCCAAATCAAATCCACTTCAAAAATTCATTTAAAAATTCAAAGTAACTTCGATCAAGTGGATTTTGAGAGAAATTCTTTCGATTTTAACTAGTATAATTTTAAAATGTTTTTGGTGACATGTCGGAGAAACTTTTATCGTGGCTCCCTTTAAAAATACCATCTAGAAATAGTGTAATATGGCCGGTGGTAACAATCAATGCAGACGTTTTTACTTGTCCAAATTATTACCAGCTTCTCCATTTCAGGTGACGTTCCAGCTGTGTATCGATCGTGTAACGCGTAAGAAACGAGCTGCTAGTTTATCGTGTAAACGAAACGTCATTCGCGGGAAGGTGGAATCAATCAAAGGCCAGGTACCATTTTAAAGTGATAAACTTAATCCGAAATGCTGGAAACCTGCAGTATTCATTGCTGTTTTTTCCACAGGCTACATTGTGTCCAATATAAACAATATATCTGGCATTATTCTAATTTCTGAAACTTTCATGGTGTAATTTTAAATTATAGATAATTTCACTGCCTTGCAAGATTTTCTTTAAAATTTTAAAGTTTCTAGCTAACTCGGTGAACTGCGTTCTTCAGATGTTACTATTTTCGATGTAACTGCAGCAAATTGTTTATAATGCATTTCGTTTTTTGTTTTGTTTACTTGACAGTTTGGTTTCATCTCATACGATAGTGATGACGGCAAGAGCGTGTTTTTTCACATGTCTGAAGTACAAGATGATCATGGTAAAGATCTTAAGGTATTCGGACTTTTTTGCACAGAACTTATTATGATATCTTCAGTTGCGAGTTGTATATAGCAAACTGTCAGGGTTGCGACCAAAACAGGGAAATCAGCCAATTTGAGATGTTCTTAATGTGCTTAATCTTTATGCTACTAAGATGATAGTGTTTTCTAAATTTAAAGTTGATATGTCTGGTGCAACGTCCCTGACTTGTTTTACAGAGCTCCCAAAATAAAGGAGTTTTTACCGCGCTTAAATAGACACTACATACAGTTAGGTATGTAAGAATAAGGCTGATATATTCCACAACTGTATTGTAAAGTGGTTTTTAATGCGTTTTTTTTTAAGTTAAAAATGGCTTTTCTGGAAAGAACGTCGGACTTCATTTAATTCTGCTCGAGAATTACTGTATGATGTTGCACTGTTGAAGATTTGTTACCATGTTTCTTCTGTTTATGTAGCCTGGTGACGATGTTCGTTTTGTGATTGTGCAGAATCATAAAAACGCGAAGAAAAGCGCTGTTCGCGTGTATAGAATTGTGTAAGTGTATGCTAACGCTTATTTACCTTTCCGTTTGTTCATTCGTCCGTTTGGTAGGTTTGTTATTTTTCTTTTGCTTTGAAATATTGTTTTTTTATTTTAGGGACGAACGACCTGAACATTTGACACGAAGAAGAAGTAAACGCTTCTCGGAAAGTGGGCAGAGCAAGTAAGGCCATAATTCGCAGCCACTCTTAATTCCGTAATCTAAAGCCCGCTCTCCGTTAAGATGTTTTCACCACAGCTGCCAGCGTCAGTATCTTGCAGCTTTGAAAGATGGCTCAACTTTTAAGCATTAAAAGACAGACATATTTTCCAAGAACTAATAAAATTCGGAAAACGCTGCCATCGCTGCGTCCAAACAGTTGCAGCCATGAACGCTTTAATGTGTTGTCTTTTGAGACGCCGGCGGCTTTTAATGTGTCGTCTTTTGAGACGCCAGCGGCTTTTAATGTGTCGTCTTTTGAAACGCCGGCGGCTTTTAATGTGTCGTCTTTTGAGACGCCAGCGGCTTTATACCTTAATGCTGGACTAGTTGTTAGAACCCGTGGAAGAATCCAACGACAAAATATTTATGACAGTTGTTAACCTTTCGCTCTGCCGGTCGTCTCACCTGAGTGATCTTGTGATGCAGTTTGTCGTGTGTATTCCTGAATGATCTTGTGATCCAGTTTTATTCATCCGGCTACCAATTTTTGTTTGTTTGTTTAGAGTAATCATTCTGCGACAACCAAACGGCCCCGATGGATCGAAAGGATTTACTCTTAACCGGGATGCTGATGTTATCAAGGAGCAACTCTCTGCTATTGAGATCAACAGCGAAGGGGAGCAGCTTTCTGAGAATGACATCAAAGAAGAAGAGAGTTCTTGAAAATGATTTTTAGTTCTCACTTTTTATAGTTGTATATATGTATCTGTCTATTCCTTTAATCTCTCCACTCTGTTGTTTTTCTGGTGTTAATTTTCTTAACCACATTTGTGTACCGCCCTCTTTTCTTCGTTCTTTGGGCGTGTAATCTGGCTTAAATTTTTTTTCGCATTTCGGCATCGTTAAGCAAAAAGTGTTTCCTCAACTGTTCCTTTACTGTCTTTGAGAAAATATATGAGAGAGCTTCTCTTTTCCATCTTTTTTCAAAAAAACTTCTCTTCAAACACTACTTTTTTCAAGGTTTATATAGATTCAAGGATAAAACGAAAACATATATCTTCTTCAGATTTTATAATTTCCGTGTTCAAACGTCGAGTTTTGAAAAAAAAAAGTTGTATAAAAAATATATTTACGTGTAGTATTTTCCACGAATTTATACTACGATGATACCTCGCAAACATCACTTGCATATACGCCACAAATATATGCTTCTGATGTTTCCTTGTGTAGAACGAGGGAGACTAGGGCGAGTTTGGTTAATATTCATGCTGTTATGATTGGTTTAAGTGAGCGTCGTTCTTATTGACTCCTAACACGTGACTTATTTTCTCACATTTCGATAACCAAGTTTTATCTCTCGTATTTGCGAATGAATTAATGGTGCATAATCAAGAAAACAAAATAAAATATTAAAATTTATAAACAAGAAACTGTTAAAATTTTCGCGGTTCCTGCTCGATTTTTGAATGAGCTGGGACCCGCAGAAATTGTAAAAAAGAACGTGAAAGGAAAAAGCTGGTGTTAAACAATGAAATAAAACAAACAAATAAACATCTTTTTTGTCTTTGTTTTGTGATAACCCACGGTTTTATTTTCCCCGGAACCGGGTAGCAGGAAAAGATGTTTTTAAATTTTACCTGTAAACGTCGAAAAGAAGTGTACCTTATCAGACAAAATTGACGATATTTTCTCCAGGTGACAAATATTTTAGCCGACGACAAATATTTTTTTCCGATAAGGTCTACGTTTAATAATTACTTGCCTATAAACCCCGAAGCACATTTTGCAGGGTGGTCCCGCCCATAATCTTATAAATAACAAAAAATTTAGACTCAAATTATTGAATCCTCTTAAAATCTCCTAATATTGTACAATCTGGTAGCTATCCAATATTTTTTTAAATAGTCTCTTTTTGTTATTACGTTTTATATGACAAAAATTTAAACATAACGTTTCTCGCAACAGGATTGATAAATACATATTTACATATTGCAATTCGAAACGAACAGCTTCTTTTAGACATTGAAATAAGGAAAGACTTGATGTTGACTAAGCAAGATCTTCTATCTTTTCCTAAAATTTGACCTAAAAAACCTAAATACTACTAAAATTTTCTGAAATTATGTGATCACCTTTATTTTAGGTAAACCTCACAAAAAGCCAGTGTTGGTTTTCTACTGCACATTTTTCTGAGTGTTAACCTAAGTATAATTTCAGGCTACCTTATAGTCAGAAATTTTCGCGACAACTAATTTTCGCGATTTTCGCGATTTTTGGGCATTTTCGCGAAATTAAAATGCCGCGAAAAAAATTTAATTGACGAAATCGCGAAAGTAAAAACCGCGAAATATTTTCTTTTTTTCTTCATTTTTTAGACTCCACAGGGTAGCAGACGTAAAATTTTCGCAACAAAATAATTCTGGTGATACCCAGTTTGATAAAACCCGGGAAAATTAAGGAAGAAATGCACTTTTAAACACAATTTTAGAAGGCGGTTTGCCTGTTAACCTAAATGGCATTTTGTGTTATAAATCATCGATCTCCTTTTTTATGAAATTTCCTCTTTTTTTAAACTTTCCTGTCTAACTCTTACACCTATGAAACCTCTTCAGTTTTAATTCTTTTATCCCTCTAGTGACATTCCTAACCAGATACCAAAGGCCAGAAGAGGTCGGAGGACATGGGTCTAAAAGACAGTATGGGATTTCTTTTCGACATTTTCCTTAACGTCAATGCCATTATTTAGGCAAACGCCGAGGCGAGTTTGAAAGGTTGTACTATCCCCCCTTGATCAAAAATAAAGGTTCTTCCGCTACCTTATTGATTATAACATTGACCTTTTATGAAAAAAAGCTTCCTTTTACAGATGTCATTATTAGAGTAGAAAAACGTACTTAAAAATCATATTTTGTTTTTCCTCCACTCCGTAACTCTATGAAATTCGCGAAAATTAAATGTCGCGAAAAAATTTCAAGGCAACGAATCGCGAAAATAAAAATCGCGAAATTGTCCCAAAATTTTTATCGCGAAATTAAAATGTCGCGAAAATTTCTGACTATAAGGTACTCATAACTTTAAACTGAGATTGTCGGTAGTCAAAATTTTATGTTCATTGTGGTAGAAATAATTTTGTGCTGGTTGAAGTGTATAACCTGGCTAAAATATCAATATATCAATCAAGCCGTTAAAAAGCTGGACAGCAGCGTTTAGAGTAGTAGCAGCCCAATGTGAATTTGACTTCACTCTCAAAAACATAACTACCAAAACCACAAACCAGCCAAAAAAAAAATTCGAATAAAAGAAAAAAAGATTGTCTGATTTTGTTGGCTACCACATAAATTTCTGTAGTAAATAAGGTGATGTCGACAGGCCTGCGGCTCCTTGCCCGAAGATTTTTATTGCGTTTATTGAGAATGCACGTTAATTAGAACGTGGACATTAAATTTTAGAGCATTTACGGTACACAATATACTTAAAAACTAATTTTGTCAGTGCTTTGGTTATTTACTCGATGTTTTCGTACTAAGAAATATACCTTAGCGGTAAAAAAAAAGTCGACAAAAAGTGACTAATATTTTTTGCCGACTAAAATTTTTGCCGACTTTTTTATTACCGACCAAACCTTTTTGCCGACATTTTTATTTCCGACCTAACTTTTTTTCCGAGTTTTTTCCGACCACCTTTTTGCTGTTTTTTCTTCATTGCTGCTAATTTTTATCAGTTTCATGCAATTATTCTTTGTTACTGACTAAATTCAAAAAATTAGTCGGCAAAAAGTGATTAAATTCAAAAATTTAGTCGGTAAAAAGTGACTAAATTTTGTCCAAGTGACTAATATTTTTGCCGAATAATTTTTTTTCCGACCTTTTTTTTACCGATAAGGTAGTTGCGAGCCTACCAGAAGATGCACGCAATATTGCGGTTATAACAGTTCCCTTCTGGAGAATGCGAAGTATGTATTTTCCGCTGAAATGTTGAACCAATGGCTTACTTTTTGAGATCCTTGAATTTCCCCCGGGGCCCACTTATTGGTCGGGTAATAAATCGTGTATACGAAATGCATCTTCCCAGCCTGATATTCTTACAAGCTATGTTCTTATAAAAAAGCATGTAGTGAAATTTTGTTGGATAAATTTTAGCCATCCTTCTCAATGTGCTGAAAACACCAAACTTCGTACGTTGCTCATATATGGCTCTAACTACTCAAAATCTGTTTCCTTCTCTTTAGTTTTTTTTTTTTTTCGATGAAAAAAATAAAGACAAACATTTTCCAAATTTCCAAATCTCCTTCATCTTGTAGTATTTCACATTTAAATATCTCGTGGTGGAGTTGCTTCATATTTTCATAAACGCACTTACACGCAAATAATACCCATACAAATTGATGGCTTTTTCTTTTTGACAATCTTCACTGCAAACAACATTCATTCATAAAAATCGATTAAAATGACGTCTTACTGCTGACGAGCTTGTTGAAATTGTCCTGATGAATGTTTATATTAAAAACGCAGTTATTTATGTGTGCACCATTAAACATGTATTTAAAAGTATCAACATTTCTTGATGATGAAACTGATTAGGTCCGACATGTGTTATTGCTGTTTACTTGAAGCCGTGAGATCTGATTTTAAAGATTTGGTTAGACGTCGTTGTTAAGAGTTAAAATAGCTGTTTTCCTGGCAAGTGTTTCGAAATTTTGGATTTACAGCAACTTAATTTTTGAGTATGTTTTATGTAGCTAGTTATGTTTTAACAATACTCTGTTATTTCTTTCTATTTATAGCGACCATTATGGTTGCTATGAGAGTAAATGTTATACCATGCTGTATAAAGCTCGTTGTGTAGGCTTAATAGCCAATCAGCGATGTGGATTTCCCGTATAAAACCAGTTAAAAATAGCCATCAGGTTACGAAAGATAATATACGAAATTTAAATTATAAACTCAGCCATAAATCTCACAGAAACATGACAGTATCCTTAACATAGCCTGCGCGTTGGATTATACATCGGCATATTACTTGTTCTACAAAACATGTGCTCAAATTTTTAGTGCTGACTGTTCTTTTTTTCTGACAAAATTTCCGAATTAACAAAGCACCAATTGGGCTGTTAAAATTTCGTAGATGCATTACGCACGAGGTATCCTGCAATATTCCAGCATTAGCTACGATACTATTCGCACTGAGGGTTTCGAAATTTAGAAAATACGAATATTATTATTATATATATTAAAAAAACTAATTCGGGTAAGGTTCTTCGCGTGATCAAACTCGAGTGAATGTAGGGGATTGATCAGAATATATTGTAATACGCAATGTATTTCGTATATATCATAAGTTTTATTTTTTAAATTACAAAATTTCGAAGAGCAACGAATATTATATACAAAAGTTAAATGTTATTTCTGCAAAATGTAGCTACTTGGTCGAACTTTCAAAAATGTTAAGAGCACAAAAGATTTTTAAGTAATTTAAAAGGATAAGAATTTCGCTGAAATATGAAAGAATCCGAATTCTGTTTGATAAAACTTACTGGCTCTCTCTTATAACCGTTTTACAATAGTTGTTTTAAACAAAAGTTAAGAAGCGGTAAAACTTCATAGAAATAAAAAAGTGAAAGAATAATTTCGTCCTTCTCCCATCTATCTAGTTACATAAATCCTCCAAAGCCACCACCAGCGCCTCCAAAGTCGTCACCAAACCTCGGTCTTCTTAAAGTGTCTGGATGTTGCCTACGACCAGGGTGAAAATCGTCATCATCTGGCGACATGGGTCCTACCGGATCGTAGCGAGCACCTGGTGGCCTCCTAGCGTTGCTTGGGTTAGGCTGTCTGTCGCGCAAGATATCTGGATGACAGGGAGACGATGGGTCTAATCCCGGTTGATTGGGAAACCCACTTGGATGGAATCCGCCGGAAGGGTAGAGATCATAACGGCCTCCTGAAATTCATATCGAAATAGTAATATCAAGACAACAGTTCTCCAAAACAACATAAAAGCGCGGTCAAGTGGGCAAGCTAGTACAGGGTTGAATGCAGCAATGCAGCAAAAAAGTAAAGGCTTAATAAAAATTTTTAATTACATGTACAACGCCCCGTAGAGTCGTTCTTAAAAAGTGAGAGCATCAATGGTGTTGTGAAGCACCCCAGCAGCAACCTTGGCAGCCAACGTTTTCAGAGACTCACTGTATATCATGAATGGCTTAAAATGTATATCAACCTCCTGTTTTAAAAGGTAAAATTCAAGACACAGAACAAGAAGCCTTGTGAATTGAAGTTTTTAACAATTAAAAATTAACATGGGCAACTCGCAGTTTTCAACAACCTGAATTTTTTTAAATTAAAGCAGATCTTAAAAACCAATTATCACGGGGAAAAATCAATGAATATCCATATATTTCAAAATTTAAAGTTAATTATTATAGTGTATTTTCAAATTACATACAAATAAATAAATATAAAATCCAGATTTTACATATAGTATTCTTAAAAAAATAAAAACTTTACCCTAATTCTATATATCTATATTTTCAAAATATATATATTTATTTACAAAATAATTTTTAATTAATTAGTTATATCGGCTACTTCGGTGTCATGGGCACAAAAAATTTACCTTTTGTTTAAAGTTAAAAGTATCTTCAGTTAAAATGGAAATAATTGGCATATGTTTTTAGACTGGTGTGATGAAATATTTTCGGAGACGATAATAAACCGTTCTTGAGATCATATCAGTTTTAATAAAAATACATGTTTAGAAAATTATAAAGCGATTCTGATGACGGAATAAGTCAGATAGAATCTAAATACAGTGGAACCTCTAATAGCGGCCACTTTGGGGGACCCAGCTTAGTGACCGTTGCATTAGAGGTGATCGATGTATGGAGGTTTTATATGAATATCCTTTTTTTATCAAAAAGTCTGGTCGAGAGAGGTGGGAGGAGCTCAAAGAATGATTCATGATCAAAATAAACACAAGTAAATATATGTATCTTATCAGTACAATCTACAATCATGTTACAACTTTTTACTGAAATAATCTGTTACTTTTTTTTGTGAAACATTTTTTAGCCTAAATGCAAGGGGACATGTGAAAGCGTTAAAGTGGCTAGAGCAAGTTACGAAAAAGATCCTTTCACATGCTACTGACCTCGGTAGAAAATTTCAAACATGATATATTATGAAGAAATATACCTATTGTAAATAAAAAAAACAATTGTTTTTATTTTTCCTTTCATTTGCTTGCATAAAGATTTTTTTTGACCTTGAAATGTGAGGTGAAATTAGACATTGGGACAATAGAAAGTGGCCGTTTGGCCGTTGATTGGAGGTGACCGATGTATGGAGGGTTTTTTATAAGAGTTTGACCATGAATTCGGCAGGGACTTTCTTTTCTGATGTATGCAGTTGACCGTTAATTCCACTGGGTTCCACTGTAGTATGTGTACTTGGCCTGGTGTCAACTGCTTTATTCAGGACAGAAAAATGGATAGTATGCTTTAAAGCGTAGCGCTGGAATATCCGAACTAAATGCTGACGGTGGCTGTTTCGATAACAGCGATCTAAAAAAAAAGAATACAGTTTTTGTCATTAGTTAAATGTGTTCTCAAAGACTTTCTACATTAATATCTAATTTAAACAATAACATATCAAATAATGACAAAAAAAGCAACTTAACCATTGCAGATATTTAGCCATGGTAACACTTTCTCAGGCTCATCATTAAAATTATAAGTGCAAAAGTCTAGTAAAAGAACGATATTGTCGTTAAATCAGCTATAGGATGTTTTTAGACCAGTCTAATGGAATTCAAAAATGATATTGTATGACTAGCTGGGCACACTTTTCATATTCACAACTAGCTGCTGGATTGAATTTATAATCTGTAGCTAGCTAAACAGCTTATATAATTTTTTAGCTTGAACAAGAGTCATAACAGCTGAGCCATTCATTTGTTGTGCAATATTTCGTTAGTCACAGCATGACAATGACAATTGTGTTATAAACTTAAAGTTTGGTAACAAAAACTCGAAGTGAAACTTCGCCCACAAAAACCGGCAAAAGTTATGTGCCACACTACTTGCTTATGTAACTACAATCTTTGCCAAGTGTTGAGACACTTTTCAAAATTCTAGTTACTCACACACTTTCACCCCCGCACCCCTCGGACAATATCGCGTTCAAGTTTTTTGAACACAAATGTTTGCTGCTATGACTCTCCGACATTTTGTGAAGGGGGGAGGGGGTAAAAAGAATCTTAATTCTGTATTTATCGCCTTTACTGCCACTAATGGTCAGTTTTTGCATTTGTCTCGACTACTTTTGGCAAAGATTGTAGCTAAGCTATTTATAATTGTGAAACCTCAACTAGTAGCTAATTCTCTCAATCAATTAACAGTTTTACAGATCGGTGCAGGCTGTTAACTTACCAGATAATTTAAAAGTTGTTGCTCCGCTTATCGCAATGCAATCACCATACCTGAACAGAATTGTTCAGTGAACTTTCAAGCCTACTTTTGAGTGAAAAAAGTAGGCAACTAGATTGTGTTTTTTTCGAATTTTCCGTCCTTAAGAATTTCACAGCGCGTATCAGTTACTAAAAACAGTTGTACTTTTTGTGACAATTATGATTTTTTGAGGACAGGTTCATGCGTCTCAATATTTATAAAAAATCAAGGAAAAATAAGGCAAATGCAAAAAACAATCACAGGCTATATCACTTGCGCTACTTTTTTATGCTTCTTGGCACTTTTTTTAATGTAGGCTTTAGCCTGCTTTGCTTAAAACTGTATTCGGCCCTGTAGTGGCTACATAGTTCGCTTCGAAATCACAAGGTCGGTGATTCAATTAACAGCGCGGACATGTGTATCAAGTGCCATTACTCCAGTTATTGGCCAACCCATGCCATGTAGAGGAAATTAGGTAGCCAATGCCGATGTGGTATCTAATCTATACAATTAGAACACATATTCGGAACATTCGGATAATAAATATTTAGAAATAAACAAACACTATTAAAGACTAACTATTAACGTAAAGATTCGCGCTAAAGGTTTGCATTTAACCGGAACGGCAGGTTAGGCGCCTGGCAACCAATCGTTACAAAGAAAACTTACCGATCATTCCAGGTATTCTTGGTGATGGGTTTGGGTAAATCAAGTCTGGTCCCACATCAAACTCCGGTCGCAATGGTGTGCGTGGAGCTCTCAAGCGTTGTTCTTCTCGTAACAGCTCTTCACGTCTCATTACGTACATATGTTTGACTGTCTGTAAAAGAATTGTGATGTTATGAGTAAGCTAAAAACAGCAAATATCTGCAGAAGCAAAACAGTGAAACCTCCATAAAGTGGACACTTGCGAAACAAAATGTTTTCCACTTTATAGATGTGTCCAGTATAAAGATACCACGCTGTGAGACACTGTTCAGGACAAATCAAACATAGAAGGGGCTGTTGCAGAGGATTTCCGTCTTAGTGAGATTTTAATGTATGTGGTTATGGCCGTGCGATTAAGTGTGGTTCATACTAAGCCATATCTTGAATTTCTTTCTCAGTGAAATAAACGTCTATATGTATTTTATCTTTACACTTGCTTTGCAAACCATGCGAATGAAATTTTTACTGTGTTCGCCTTTAACATTAAAAACTCATTCCATCCTTACCTGCTTATAGGAAGTACCCACAGGATTAAAAGTGTCTATAGAAAAAGAAGGAGACAAATAAAATTAAAGAACTTTTTGGATTCCTTCAGAGTCAGACAATTTTTTAAACGCAGACACACTAGGAATTTTTTTTTTTTAAGATCAAGTACATACTAAACTCTCTTTGTAGTATTCGTCTCCATATCGACTCATCGCCACACAACACACGCAGCTCACGTGCCACCTGTGACATGCGACAAATACTGACCACATCCAAAAAACACAGCAAGCGGAGCTAAGAGAATAATAGATGTAAGGAGTTGTCAAGTTTATCATTGAAGAGAGCATGTTTACCAAATCGAAGATTCGAAAATGTATTGTCATGCAAAGACCTGGACACAGTTTTTTATTCATCGTGTTCTCGCACTAAATTTATTACATATATCATGTGTTACAGCGGGTCACCTTCCATTCGCACAAACGGGAAAGAGTTTAGTTTGTGCGACCAACAACCAATTGAAGTAAACTGACAATACTAAGTATTTCGGGCTTCTCTGAGCTTCCAGTCTGGATAGCCTGGAAAAAATGCTTGGAAACTAGTAAACAAATTACCTGAACTTCCTGAGGAAGAGTAGTAAAACTCAATATATTACCATTCATACCAAGTTCTAAACAGAAGGGATATCTTATTGAGCTGTTTTGTAAGCGTAAGATCAAAACATTAGAATTCAGTACACTGAGAATCGACTTTTATTTTCAGCTTTTAAAGTGCAAATTTGGTACGTAATTTGAAAATCCTTATAAGGGTTGTGCCTAGACAATTTTCAAAAAATAAATTATGGGGTTTTACTAAGAAATCTGGCTCTCCTCTTTGTCAATATAAGACGTTAGGGCAATACAAATACCCCATTCGCTTTAGTATTGCAATTTTAGGAAGCATAACGGAAATGGAGCCAAATTTGTAGATAATATCAGCAGAAGTTCAAAGTTAACGCGTAAAAGAAAAAACAACAAACAAAATAATTTTACATATTCGATATCGAATATTGGCAGCAGCTCTCACCCGTGGTATAATTGTTTGATTTTTTTAACATGTGTGTTAATAGCAGCACGCGTGGAGAGTGCATTCAAAACAAAATACAATGCAACGAAATCGTTTTGAATTTTGTTAACCTTTTCTTTGTTTTATTCGAAATTACAATTCGAATGATTTGAACATTCGAATCGTTTTACGAGAGCTTGTTTTTTCTTATGAAAACACTATCGACGTTTAAAATCAATCTTCTAGATTTTTTTTTTGGTAAAAGGTTGATGACACTGCATGAAAATTAATTATTACAGGGTTTGTAGCAGTTAACCAAATAAAAATTCCCTGACCTCGCCTAACCAAGTAGCACGAAAATGAGATCATTTTCCTCACAACTATGCTAAAAAAGATTGTGAACGAAATGTCCCTTTTCATCACTGGAATGAATCATTTCCTGACTTTTCTTGACTACTCTAAGGACAGAAACTTTCGCGGGCAAAAACTTTTGCGTTTTTCGATTTTTTTGTCATTTTCGCGAAAGTTTATGCCTTTGGAAAATATAAATCGCGAAAGTTGTTTCACACGAAGTCATGGATATTTTTTAAAATGTGAATTTCAAAGAAATAATTTCAAAGTTAGTTTATTTTTTCTATAATTAACAACTAGAATAACATTTTGTGTTTTTACTCTTCTTGTGCTAGTATGGTTAATAGGATTACCGCAATGTGGTGATTTGGAAAATGAACAAATATGCTGAAACTAAAATTTTCTAAGGGAATCTAGAATCTAGAAATTGTAGGAGTCCAAGAAGTAAAGTACATGGTCTAACATTTTTAAAAGTAGTAGTCAGGCGTCGTACCAGGACATTATTTTTTTGAGAAATTAATTTTGTTTTTGCAACACACTGTACCTGCTAACATAACTACTCACTTGTTCTTATTTCGTTTACAATCTTCGTAGTAATCGAGTCTTTTACTTTTCGCGACAGTTTATTCAGGTTGGTGTATATTTCCTCTGGATGGCCTACAAAATGCGAAACGCAACGTAAATTCAAAACGTTCACTAAGAATCACCAACATAAATTTTGTCTCGTCTTATTGATAACTTGAATGCAACTAACATTCTGCTATGCGTTATTGAAGATTTACTTTTTGGAGAGCACAGCAAAATTTGAAAATGGTTGGAAGAAACCTTGAATGATAGGAAAACAAATGAAACAGCAAAGTCTCCATCAACACATCAACAGTCCACAACCGAATATCAAGTTTACTGTTAAACATGAAAAAAATACCAACATCGCTTTCCTTGACACACTTGTTCTATAAATTCCTTTATTTTCTTCAATGTATAGAATTTTAGACAAATATCTTAGTTGTAGGACTTGCAACAACTTACAGCTGCTTTTGCATACACTAATTCTTTTTATTCTCTAAAAAAAATGAATTTGTAACAAAAGTCCTCTAAAATGATGGGGAAAGTTCTTTAAAATCCTCAAAATACTTTTAACTTTAAAAAGAAAATCTTATGACCACCCTGTGATGTAAAGAAAGAATAACTTCTTCATTGGAACGAGCAAACAACGCCGTCTGCGTGACGAAAAAGAAAAAAAAAAGAAATTTGACATGTCAAAAATGAATACAAACAGTAATTACGCTGCATGAAAAAAAGATATCCAGAAAATATTGTTTAAAAACTGTGATACCGTATGTATAGGCGAAAAGAAAAGAAAAACAAAAATTTAACTAGAAGGTTCAAAAACATGCCACGTTAACAAACGAAAACTTGGGTGAAAACTGAACCAACTTAATTAGAATGAAAAGATCATAAGCAGAGTAGGAAGGACGGCAAACAAAAAACAATGTAGTATGTGACAAATACATAAACACGGAATTCCGTACCACCTCCCCCGAATTTAATCTATATATTATAAGCCGTTGTCTGTATCTGCGCAAACTGAGCTGTCTAAAGTAAATAAGCTGTCGTCCCTTGCATGCACATTTCAGCAACTAATGACAACGCAGAATCGCCAATAGGAACCCCGCCCGTTTAAGTGTCGAAGTTATTGTAAAATAATGTACTATATCTTTGCAAACACAAGTTCCACCAAAAGCAGGATGCCGGGTACTAGAATGTTTGTTTTCTCACTAAATGGAACATCGTTCTCGATATACGTATTTCCCCGGCGTATCCTAAGAATTCTTTTTATTTTTTGCAGTGGTGACTTTGATAATGATAAAAGCAGCAAATTTCTTTCATAGGTTGGTTGTATTTAGCCGTACAAGAGACATCATCTCCTACTAACTTTCCGAAATTTAGTTACCAGCCTTACGGAAAAATGATTATTTAGCCGTACAAGAGACATCATCTCCTACTAACTTTCCTAAATTTAGTTACCAGCCTTACGGAAAAATGATTATTTAGCCGTACAAGAGACATCATCTCCTACTAACTTTCCTAAATTTAGTTACCAGCCTTACGGAAAAATGATTATTTAGCCGTACAAGAGACATCATCTCCTACTAACTTTCCTAAATTTAGTTACCAGCCTTACGAAAAAAGAAATAGTTGTTGCCACGAAGGTCCGGAAACTTCCCGATGATTGGTGAAGGTTAATTCAAAACGTCACCCACTATAACGTTTTGTTCAAGGTATAATAAACCTTGAATTATATCACAATGGTAATGTAAAAATCATTAATACCTGCTGGAATCTCTACACTGTTTACATAATCTGCAATTTTAAGTTTGACTTGAAAGACACCACTGTCTTCTTCATCCAATGTACCTGAATAGAGTATCAACCGATCACATGACCAAAAATTCACAATACAAGACACAATTGGATGGTCAAGATATTACAATATCATCACAATATTTCTATCAACAAAGATAGGTGGCAACGAAGTTAGGCACATGTCAAGTATTTTAGGCTTGCTTTCTAGTGTGCTTATGTCCTAAATCTTTGTATGTGTGTGGAAGATTGCATGTGATATCATATGCCACTCCTCAGAAAGCTTCTTTAAAAACAGGGCGGATAAATGGTAACACTACAAATTGCATAATAACAAGTTCAAAAGGGTAGTAACATACAAACTTTCCTTTCAGCAGCTTATTTACACACACGAGACTAAATGTTTGACATTTAACTCAAAAGCTATTCCTTTTAATTAAAAATATACTGGCTAATTATCGCTTAAATATAAGGGCAACATTTAGCTCGACCATTTAGACAAATTATTTCCACAAAATTTCATGAAAACTTCAACTCTCTCAAATTTCAGTAAATTTCTTCAAATTTACATTTACATAGAATCAGTCTGCTCAAAACAGTGAAAATTCAACAGGATATCATTTCGCAAAAATTAATCTCATTATCATCCACAAAGAAACCGCATACCTGTAATAAGGACTGACTTGCCAGTTACAGAAGCAGTCACACAACAATCCATGTCTCGTGACGTATTATGTGTGTAGTTTAGCCGATATAAGCCCATTTCAGAGTTTTTCCAATTTGATGGCAATGCGATAGCTGAGCGACGGTTTTCAGCTTCAGCAGAATATGTCTTGTTTATGCGTGTAACCTGCAAAAAGACAGCTTTGGAATTGACAAAGCAGGTTGTTTTGAACAGGTAATTATAAAAGAATAGTAAAAATCTGTTTAAAGGAATGATTTAATGTGACAAAAAGAATATAACAAGCATTAGTAACTGGGGGTGTGTCACATGAAGATAAGAAGATGAAAGGACAGAAGAGAACACCAACCTTGTTTTGAAACCCAGCTTCCAAAATTAGCGCATGTGCAGCTAAACATAAATAATCTGCCTCTGTTTCACACTCGACTTGATTAACCAGCCCACGAAAAGAGTCTGTAATACCGTCTTGCAAAAACAACGGAGGTATTTTACTGCGTGATTTATTAGTAGTAAGTTGACGTTCTGATTTTAACTTTTCAGCATCCATATTTTCTGCTGTTTTAACATTGTGCATGATGTCTTCTTTCTTTTGCTCGTTAATGCCTTGCTTGTCATCATGTGATTGACTCGATGACTGGTCTTGATTACCACCTAAACTCGCTTCCCCAAGCATGTTCAGCAGTTCTATGGCATCATTTAAGTTAGTAGCACCAAACGTTAACACTGCTTTCTCTGCAGAGTTCTAAAAAATAATTTTCATTTCTAAAAAATTGTACAGTAATCATCCGAAATAACATTCTCAGATCACAAACCTCTAAGCAGCCTAAATTTTCAGGTTTTCAAAAGGTTGTTTACTAAAAGAGGCCCATATGCTTAAAAATTAACCCTAAAAAAACATAATTACCTTTTGAAAGCCCATCTGCAATAGTTGAGCTACTAACTGTGAGCTGTCATCCATTTTTTTATCAACAATGTGTAGAAGATCACCTGATACTAAACCCATACTTGATAACGTATCTGCAACAGATGACGTCATTTCGTCTTTACCGTTCAGTGAGAGAAACCACTCACTATAAGCAGATGTTATTGAAAAGTCAATAAATGTTTTGTGACCGGCATTTCTGCAATGTAAATAGTTCCAGAGTTTCTGACCGTTGTATTTTTATTCCTCATCAATCATGTTCTTTTTTGTTAACTAATGCCATAGCAACAAAAGTATCAAAAATAATTTATGTGCACATAATAGGTGATATTGTCCATAATGTGCTAATTTGAATCCTTGTAGTTTTATTAGGTTTGGATTACACAAACTCACTTAAAACCCTAGTTCAAACAAGCGTTATCAGCAAATCAAATTTTGAGTAAAAACCACACAAATTCCAACCTCATACGTACCTTACTTGACATATTGCTTGGCATTGTTGCAAAAGATCTTGTAATGTACCTTCATCAGGCACATCAATGGTGGTGCGAGTAGAATTATATTTAATTCTCAATTTCATATTTAGGTATCTAAAACAATCACAGCCATTGTCTTTAAAAACGTGTGGACAGTTTTTATACTGCATAAGGTTCAATGCTATCTAGTAAAATCTTTATGTCTCTTACAACAAAGTATAAAGAAGTAAAAAGTTGATTAAGCAAAATTATGAGACTGTAACAAAATACAATAATAATCTCTCAATTTTTAAGAAAACAACAATAATTATGATAAGGTTTATTTATAGACTCCCACTGATTGTTTTTGCATAGTACGTCTGTTTTACATTAAAAGTTCATTAAAACATGCTTTAGGTACACTATCTCTTTTGAGATCAGAAAATATATAAATTTGAAATAGTGAAGACTCGTGACAGGCTGAAAATGCAAAGAATCATTTAAATCCTAAATCTTAAACTAAAAAATTAAGTTCAAGATTTTGTTTAATTTCCAAACTGGTCTGGTCACCCTGTGAAAGTAGCGATCAGGACATTTAATAGTTTAAGCCATCCAGAAATGAACAGAATTGTTCCAATTTGTGGCTCGTCGAAACATCAACAAAATGACAAAATGCTGCAGGAACTCAAAATTTTTCAAAAAGGGGAATCTTTGAAAAACCAGTTTCTTACAGTATACATAGGCTCCTCTCTGAATACTGTTTTTTTTAAGACGTTGAAAGTGAAAATATAATAACTTCTTCACTAAACAAAAACACAACATAGAAAAATAAATTACTGCAGTAAACAACTCAAGAAGATGGGTAAAAAAAACTGTCCTCTACAGATATATGTTACTTCATTACTCCAAAAACTTAAAAAAACACAAGCATGCTTTCTTGTTCTGCATGGGCGGTTAAGAAGGTGTAATATGCATTGGTAATAAGAAATGAGATAACACAACAACTATTCATTGTACGACAACATTTCATTGTACGTTTTTAGAGTCTGTGTTTGACATGTTATTCCTCCCAGCCGAGTTTCTAACATTACACAAGACTTGTATATGTATTATTTGAAGTTGAAAAGAGAATTAATACCCAAAAAAAGAGTAAAAAAATAAAATACATAATATATAATATAAAAAAAAATTATATTTTTAGTCAATACTTTTTTAAATGATACACCTAATACCATCAGAGAAATGAAACAACCTGATATATTGAATTATATATTTATATTTTTATGCTTAAAATATGCAATCACTTATTCTCAAAGAATAGAAATGTAAAAAACAAAAATAAATTTAGGAAAGTTAAAAAAAAGAGATTTGAAAAGGTGGAAATTCAAAACAAGACTACGGTTAGTTATTCACATTAATTTGTCATTTTTCTTTTAAAAATATAAAAAAAAAAAAGATTGAGCAATTTTACTGCTTGTTTTTAGGTATACAAATATATATACAAAAAAATAGAAATGTAAAAAAGAAATGTAAGCGAGTAGATTTTACAACTAAATCAACAATTTACATACAGGAACATAAATACCAAAGAAACTCAGAGCTCTTTTGTCTTTTTCTCAATAAAAAGCACACAGGGGACTCTGACATCGCATTTTTGACATTCTTTGTTAAATAATTTGATTGGTTATCGAATGGCAACTCTAGCTACCAGAAGAAAGCTTCCAATCAGCCGTTGTACAAATGGCAGACACAGGAAAACATTCTCACCACTAGGAATGTATTGTATTCAGTTGTAAAATGTAAGGTATTGTTTTTTAAATGTTAAATCTAACAAATAAATAATAATCACTTCCAATGTACAAAAATAAACAGCTATTAAATTCCACAAATTCGCAACTACAATGACTTCAAAATAAGTCTTGCAATTTTTCAAACGCGTACAGCAATTAAACCTTTTGTTTAAAAGTTCTGCGAAGCTAACTGTGTCCTGTATTTTTAACATTGAACAGACTATTTTATTTGAATTTCCAACTGTTTGAGTTAGAGGCAACAAAAACATATAACTTGACAATGCCAGTGGCTTTGAGTTTGTTTGAGACAGTAAATGTTCAAATTATCAAGCTGTGTTAAAAAATGACTCAAGTTAATTTAAGTAAGAAAAAAAGACTTTTAATAAACTGTACAATGAGCACTTGCTAATTATTTTAGTTTATTACATACATTAAAATTAGCTAATCATCTTGATTGATCGCAAGAATATCTGATATTACTTCAATCAATGCATTATAATAATTTTTCGAATACCAAAACAAAAGGAATCCCCACTTCCATGTCATCCAACCCCAAACAGTGACAATAAACCATCCATGTATTTGTACACCTAAATCGAAGCATAACATGAGAGACGCAGTTGTATTGCAGTGATGTGGAGAGTTCGCCACTTACAGTATGAAGAGTGGTGGCTTCAATCCCTGCTGTTAAGTCTACACTATTGCAACAACAAGATATAGATGCCTCAAACTATGACGGTTTTTTTTGCACAGCAACACAGATAACTTAAAAATAACTAGGGAATTCCAGGCTTTGAAAAACTCAAATTTTGTCACATGTCTTTTTGTGTACCTCGTATGTTGCTTAGGTTCACAAGCATGTACCTCATATTTTTGTGCACAGCAAAACCTTGTGACACACAGGTGTTCGCTATTCCTGTACCCCACCGGGCCTCAATATCAGCTGTGTCAACTTTCATTTTTAATAAAGCTATAACATATGTATACATGAATTAAATATAAAAGAAGACACATGATCTTTAGAAATCTGCTTTCACCTTTAAACTTGGTAAGATGCAATTCTTTTTTGTAAATGGCATTAAAATGGCCACATTGATTTTCATGTACACCGTTTTTCGTGCACGTTGAGCAAAGTTTAGCTGCACACCAGGTAGACACTTACCAACGTGTACCAAATTTTGTACCTAAGCCCTGGAATTTAGGGCATTGGGACTCTTCATGATGTACCAAAGGGAATAAAGCATAATTCTTTCTTCTTACAAACGTTTTGTGTGCTCGAGCACACAAAACGTTTGTAAGAAGAAGAATTAACTGTGCACACTTAATTAAAAAAAGAACCAAAGCCTTAAGTTCAAATTTCTTTGGAAAATCCCTATTAAAAGGGCATCATAGGTTGTTATTTTTATGCAGCTTTCCTTTTTCTTATTATGTACACAAAGACAAACTGCAAAATTTAAATAATATTTTACTGGAGAAAAACCCTACCTGATTCATGTGTGAGAATTCCTTTACACAGATACCCAATGAATGCCCCTGTTCCCAATACAGAGAAAATAATTCCTGTATACATCAGACGTCTAAATGTCATTGGATCCATTGCATATGTTATGTCTTTCCACACAGATAAATGTAAAACCAGTGTTGTCAACGCCAATACACCAGACACAAATGCCCATGCTGAACAATGGTAATTCTGGTATATAACTGCAAAACATAAACTCCCAGAGAATCCAAGTAAAATACCAATTATAGCAAATGCAAAACGAAGGCACAATGACCAGCCTTTGTGGTGATACAATCTCATCTTTTTTTTTCCTTTCTAAAAACATACAAACTAAAAATATAACTATACCCTACAGGATTATAAAAGTACTATTTATACTTTGAAAACTTTTAATCTTATTGTTTATGCTTACTTAAAACAATGTAACCATAAAAACACATAACAAAATGTTAGCAGGAAGTATTACTCAGCACACTCCACTTAATTAGCTGAGTTTGCTTTATAATGTCATCCTCTGCAATTTCTTTCAAATTAAAAAATGTACCATGCTTTTCATAAGGACCATTTAACCCACTCATCTTTTAATTAAGATGTAAGTGATTTTGAACAGCTAGCTCCTTCAAATTAACTTTTTCATCCAACTAATTAGTAAAAAAGTGATTGGAGCAATGTTTATTGCATACCATTACAACAAAAAATAACTTAGTGCATATTTCTGATTTAAAGTACGATGTTTAATATCCTAAGTGCAAATTCTTATTTTTATAGTACAAAATATTAAAAACCTTTCCATGAAGCTGGGAATCGGGCAAATAATTTTTTCTGTATTTTTAGTCATAATATAATTTCCTGTTACAGTTGAGGCACTCAAAAATGTGTCATATTGCACTGTAATGTGTAACCGGCACTTCAATTTAGGCTATTGTCCAAAATATAAGAAAAAAAAGGTGAAACACATTACATGCTAATATAGACACTGAAGATACTGATAATAAACTTCAGTACAAACGCTTCTGGATATTTTGGTTACCTAATTTAAACAACGAAATATATACAACAATACATTTATTTAATCATACCAGAAATATACAGTAGTCTAAAAAAGCACTTCATTCATTCTACAGACACTAAAAATTTCTAATTAGTATAAAACAGATGCATGGTCTATCCCTCCTCCATAGAAACTTGCTCTTTATCAACCATTCCATCTGGCGGTGTGCTCTCTAAAATACATAAATAATTATTAGTTCCCAAGAAACTGAAGCTATTAATCTCACAGGGTAAAAAATATGAAAAAAATGGTTTGTCAGGAAAATAAATCACGGATTAAGTAGTAGAAGAAAATGTTATTTATAATTAAAACTAATTCTATATGTCTATATTTATAGTTGACTGGTATAGAATTTACGTTTTGATGGGTCATGTCTAAAGACGGAATGTTATCCTGCCTCAGGTAAAATTTGACCTGTATAATTTGTTCCACATTATTTGTTTCTACCAATTAATGTATCATCATTTTTTTTTAAAGAAAATTTTAGTAGATTTTGGAAGACTCGTGAACCCTGAATAACTAGGAAAACTTTATCCAGTTTCAAAGGAACAACACCTCAGTGTATGGCAGAATAGTTTCAAATAGTTTCTAATAAGCAATTTGCAAATGGAAATAATGTCTTTGCAAATATTTTTTTTAAGTTTTTGAAATAAATTTATTTTTTTCGATTTTTGTTCGTTCTATGGTCTTAATATTGGTTATTATTATTTTTTAACTAGTTTCCACGGAATATCAACTGCCATACATATTTCCAGCATTGCTATTTCGTGCAACCTTGCCTACCTGTTAACATGAAGTAATGAAATTAACCTGAATAGGGATTATTACTACGACTATAGGTGCGATTAGAAAGGGCTTCTTCGATTAAAAACCTGTTTTTCAAATTGGCTCACAGACAGCAAGTATTACAATTAAGATAAAAAGTTAGACCAATTAGTATTATGAACTTCTTAATTGGAGCCACAAAGGTTTTACCACTACTCTTTGTTTTCGTCAAATCATTAGGTTTAACCAATTTGTGTTAAGCATGAAAAAACTGTTTAGAGATACCTGTTGATAGATTATTTGATAATTCATTATCATTATCATTGACTTCATTTTCTTTCACGGTTGTGTTCTTCTCCTTAGAAGGTGTAGCTAGCTCACCAACTTGTGTATTACTTTTTGCACCATCATCGTTAACTTTCTCCTTACATAGTAACATACTCTCTAAAGATTCCTGAGGATTTGTGTTGGTTTCATTTTTAACAGCTGCTTCATTGTTTGTTGTATCACTTTCTACAACTCGTTCCAAACTAGTATTAGAGGCCTCTGCTTCTTCATCAGGAACAGACTTCTTAACTGGTGGTTTTATTTCAGTCTCAATATAACCGTTTTGATTAGTCTCTGGAATGTCTTCAACAAGTGAACGCCTAGGATATGTAAGAAAAAGTTGTAGTTTGTTTTTACCAATTTCAACAAAAATTTATTCATCTTTTACCTCAATAAAATTATATCTTATATCTGATAAAAATGTAATTTATATTCTTCTGATATTCCTCTAAAGTTTAAAAGTTTGAATACCACGACAATAAAATAAGTATCTAGGAGCTAACGTCTAGAGGCCTACAATATTGATTTACTTTGTTTCTTTATGCCTCTTCGAATGACCCAGAATAAATGAAATAAAACACTTACTTTAAAATTGGTCTTTGCTCGAATGGAATATGATTTATTGTGCTTACAACCAGTATGTTCTGTGCAAAAGAAAACACAATTTTTTATAATCGAGAATAAATATTCAAGATGTGATTAATGTTTAATTGAAGAAAAAACAACAAAAAAGGTGTCAATGTGACTGAAGATTTAGAATTGAAGTCACTGTTTAATACCATCGTGTTGAAATTAACAGTTGACATTTCAAAGACAAGTATATGTTTAGTGACACTGCAAATGAAGATGAACAAACAATTTACCTTTTCTAGTCCACGGAAGAATTTTGCAGTTGATTTATAATGTTTCTTTGGATTTGTTAACAATTCAGAAACTCTCTGAATAGTAAAAGGAGCACTAGAAAAATAACATGAAAAAATGAAATAAAAATTTAAAGCTTTCCAAGAGAACTCATATCCCTGCACCATAAAAATGTTTGATATAAATACAAAAAAATTTTTTTTTGCAGCTACTACTGCAACAAAGAATCTTACATTATTTATTTAAACATAAGCAGCGTCCTAAAAGCAAGATACAAAAGGAACACACTCATTCGTTCAAGACCTAGGTGTGTTATATGTTGCACATGCAAAGTTAACATTGGTTTATACAGGAAGGCTGTAAAGAAATTTAGCTTGGCAAAGTCATAATATGTGACGATTCCAGGGAATTTGATAACAAGCTATTTAGCGATAATTTTTCATTATCGATCACTTATAGCGCCTGATCGCTAAGCAAAAAGTTTTATCGATAATGTAGATTAAAAATATGAAATTATCGATAAATATCGCTAAGGGATTTTCTTTTTTTATTTATCGCTATTTATCGCTATTTTGCTACGGCTAAATTAGCATAAATTAAAATAATAATGACAGCGGTACTTGATAAATGCTAGCGAGCTAAGGAAGCCGAGTTTTGATCCCTTGTTGCGAAAAGTTTCATGCGCACAGGGAAAAACACCATGTCTGAAAGCTAAATAATTCTTTTTTTTTTTTTTATAATATAATTAAGTTGCAATATAATTTTATAATATAATTGCCCCCAACCCTTACTAACATTAGTAGAAATGGAAATAAAAATACTAAAAATTTCAGAATAAAACTATGTAGCGAATCAGGGACTTTGGGGATATTTGATCTGTGTTATTTTCTTCTTTTTAGATAATTATTATAAGGAAAGCAATCAGAAGATTCAAAATTGACCAAGAAAGTTTAGCTAGTTACCTTGATTTTTAGTCAGGATAACTTTTATTTTTTATAGGATCATAATCTAGAGAATAAAGCAAGAGGATAGCCGTCGAACATGTGGATAGTTATGTGTTTTGTTTACTTCAACAGCGCGTTTTCATGTAGTTCTTGCTCTAGGAAACTGTATCACTTTTTCTTTTCAAAATAAAGTTTGTAACAAAATCAGTAAACCAAGGAATTTAATAGGGCGCGCGTTTCATGTACTCTTTGTTACAAATAAATAAAATGTGTCACTTTCTATCCCAGACAAATTTTTCTGCTTAACTTCAAGAATGGAAGACCATATCAAGAAGGACATGGGGAGAGGATGTTACCTATGAAGCCAATGGCAACACAGTTGTTTTTCTAATTTAAGAAACACGTTTATAAAGAACACAATACTGACACTTAACGTCCTTTTAACTGAACATGTCCCTTTCTAATGGTAAAAATAAAAGAAATGCTTTCCTCCTTATCGAAGATAAAAGTTAAGTACACACTGACTTTTTAGCACTAAAAGTGTTAAGCAACATTTGGTTTAAATTTCCATGTTCATTACAACATAGGCAATTAAACACGTGTTCTAACCAACGACCTGTTGGTAACACAAGGTAAAACTAAAATGAATACATAAACATTTCCATTTCATATTATTTTGTAACGTAAAATGCAGAAACTACGGATGTAAATACTTTCCTCATGATATATTATAATTTATAGTTAACAACAATTTCAAAGTTTAACATTTTATAAAAAATATATATATATATAAATAAAGAAATTTTCTAAAATTTAAATTGTGCTACTTACTAATAATGTAAACCATATCAAAATTATTTCTGTACAGTGAAACAACTTTACATCTTAATGCTCACACGCAATTATCAAACATGAGAATAAATAATGGAATTTTTAGACAAACATGAAAACCTTATTTACGTTTAATTTTGGGTGGTAGCATTAAATCAACTGAAATTGGTAAATAATCTTGTTCTCAGGTTATATTTTATCAATTTTAAGAAAATGTGAAAAAAAATTTGAAACCAGAGGCCGCATGTGGGACTAGATAATGATCTGCAATAATATTTTAAACCATTTATAGAAAAAAGTAATGATAATCATCTTAAATCCAAAAATGTTACTTCCTAGTATTTATTTATAAATAACTGTGTAAAAAATCAGAAAATCGCGTGTGACCAAAAATAAGAGGCTAAATTTTTTTTTTGGGTAAAATACATTACTATAAATATATAACTCAAGAGTGGACCATGGGAACCATCAAGATTTCTGAAGCACACAAAACTCTTCTCCACCATGTAACACCATAATTCTAAATATAAAGGAATATGCAACGCAAATTGTCGCCCAAACATAGGGTATCAAAATATCAAATTTCTGACCACACCATCTCCCATAAATGAAATGTCCGATACAAGATTTTACTGGCACTCCAAAAAAAATATTAACAAAAAGTTACGTAATTCAACAGGTGTGGGAAAAATTAGTTACAGAATGACCATGCACTAGCTTTATTGTGTCAGTGTCTAAAAATGATATTTTTGGTACTGCAATTTTGTGTAATATAAAGAAATCTCCCGGCATGCAAGCAGTGAAAAAATTCTAACATGGTTAAAAACAGGACTTTCCAGGTAGTGTTTTGTATGTTGTGTGGTTTGTGTAAACAGGGCTTTAAGTGGCACAAACAAAAACACCCCCTAATTTGGCTGTATCAATTTGCATTTAAGCAGATTTTCTTATTTTATTTGCCGATATAATATAATTTTTCAGACTGAAAGTTTGGCAAATTAAACGATCACAACTAAAATTATTCCAAAGCAACAGCCTGAGGCTAGCTAGCTAGCTCTCCCTTGATCCAGACTTGTTTTAGTTTTAAGAAAGCTATAAATTCACTGGTGTGGGGACTTTTATACAAAAAGAAGCTTGTTTCTTACTTGTCATAAAGTAGCTAGCTAATTCAATAAGGTTTTGTTCCTGCTTTTTGTTGAAAGTTTGGCAAATTATAAACGATCACAATTAAAATTATTCCAATGCAACTGTTAGAGGCTAGCTAGCTTCTGTAACTCAGACTTGTTTTAGTTTTAAAAAAGCTGTAAATTTATTGGCGTAGACTTTTATACATAAGTTAATTTAATAACGTTTTGTTCCAGAGCAGCCATTTCATCTAAAAGAAGAATCTAAAATAAAAGGGGTCTGGACAGCGCCGCATGTTTACAGCGTGCGATATTTTGCAGAACAAAAAAAATTAAAAGAGACTAACAAAATTATTTTTTTATTCTTTACAGCGACAAATTATATTTACGATTCTAAAAAGAATATTAATACACTTTATGAAAACATCAAGCAAACAGTTTTTGCTGTTTTGCAAGTTATTTAATCGACAAACATTAAAAGAATGTTGTCTAGCTTTCTTTTCGCATAATAAGCTAAAAAATTTATGCGTCGGCCATATTGCACTATTATCGATAATCTGCTGAGAAAGCAAATCAAATTAGCGATAATTATAGCTCAGCATTGTTTATCGCTAATGACCTGATCGCTAATCCATTTTATTTATCGATAATTCTGTTCTTTTTTTCATGAATTATCGCTAAATAGTGATCGATAATTATAGGTTGTTATCAAATTCCCTGGAATCGTCACATATAAAGAACAGAAAATTTTCTATAATTAATAACACCTTCAAACATACCATATAAATTTGTCAAAGATTTCCAATAGCTCATTGCGAAAGTTATCTAAATTTTTTATCTCAGCCTCGTCTTCAGTTCCATCACTTTTCAGAGGTGGAGTGGACTTTAAAAATGCTGCTGTGACCTAGACAAAACAATGATGACAAGACTGCAACAAACAATAATTTTTTACCACGTCATTTCAAGATCTATATAATGGAAAGAACAGGTTAATAAATTTGTGTATTGATTGATCATTGTTGACATCAGTAAAATTTAAGTGATGACTGGTTTATGTGGTCCTTCTTTTCTTGCCTGTCAGGATGCACTTGCATATACGGAACTTTGTACAATCACAACTTATCTTTAGAATCATCAAGTATTTTAGTATTCTACAATGATCGTGTTAATGCAACAAATTTGAAAAGGTTTTATATATACAAGCAGACTATTCTGATAAAAACAGAAGAAAACTAGAGGATAAAATTTTACAGAAAAATAAGATCAATCCTCAACATCAGCATTTTCTATAAAAAGAGTATAGTGTAATGAACTACTTTACCTTGTCAAGTTTGTACACATACAATGGTTTCATGAAATGCCACGGAAATCTAAATGTGTAAAGTACAAAAAATGTGTAAACAAAATAGATGCTTTCAATGAGCAATAAAGATTCACGCAACTGATATAAGAACTAGCATTCTCATAGCAATTAAACCTAAATAAAAGTCTGCAAATTTCATTAACAAAGATGTATTTAATTTCAAAGTTCTGAAGACACAGAAAAAAGGTAAAACTGTGGTATGTAACAAAAGATTCTAAAACACTAAAAAGTGTAAACAAAAGTTGGCAGACACCCCCTGCAGTGATCAAAAGATGATAAACATCAAGATCATTAAAAACAAATGATTTTAGCATTATACACAATTATAGTTCTTGAAGAAATTTCCAGCAATTGCGTCTAATTTTTAGCAATTTCACCAATACAACTTTTAATGTGTTGATAATGAAAATATTACAGGAGAACTCAACCCAAAAATTATTTTGCGAATATAAGTTTTTTAAAGACGTAGTCAGTAAAAAAATCATTATATGACAATTTGCTTATTCTATTTTTATGTTTTACAATTTATTTTTATGTTCTACATTTATTATTAATACTTTTTGATTCATTTATACAATGAATGATATCAGTGAAAGTTCTAGCAGTTCCTTAAACTCTTCTGAATCAGAATATGAAAAGAATGTGCCAGATATTTCCTCCTTACATCCATTTGCCTTTGAGCCAGAACACTTGAAAGAAGAACGAGAAATGTTAAGTAAAAACAACTTAGATGAAAGTATTGTGTGGGAAAACGATCTGAATGCAAGTGAAGGATCGTGGGTTTAATTCATATCTTTTTTTCCATCTGTAAAAATGGTCAATTATATGTAACATAAATAATAATAACTTCACTTTTCTTTGTACTATTTTTTTCCATGTAAAACTTTGCCTTCTTACAAATATTTTAATAATGAAAAAAACTCTCTCTTTCGCAAATATATATTCGGGGAAGACTCGCCTTGTTATGTATTAATAGTTCTAAACACATCTGTTGGTATGTGCATAAAATGTTTCATTTGTAAGACGTTTTATAACAAAAATTTATACATAATTGTATTTTTAGGAAACTCGTGCATCACATTAGAAAAGATTTGCAGATGGTTTTTCAACCTGTTCTTGAAACCACTCTATCTACTTTAAACAGGCTTATTTTACATTTAGCTAAAATTGTGTATGTTATAAACCCCCATCTTACAAATAATATACATAACAGAACACAAAAATATTCCATTGAGAACAAAAATAGTTTTTCAAACTTTGGCAGCAAAACATGGAATAAAATCTGTTAGATCACAACCAAACTAAACACATAAGAATGGCACGGTGTTGGGCATATGGACATGATCAAGAATATGAGACCATTTTTGGCTAGTTTGTGGACATTGGGATAGTGTGTTAAACTTTTATCATTAACCTGAATATATCGAAAATTAAGTATTATCTTATTACATGTTGTCTTCAAAAAATGATAAATCTTTAACATTATGGAGGTCCCATTTCATTCTGATCAAAATTGGATAAGTTATTGACATTGAACTTGCAAACAAAAAAATGATAAGAAATTAACAAGAACATTTTTTTAGAAATGATAAAAAGTGGTTTAAAAGCTCCATATGACATCTGTAGCAAAAATCTTTGGGACAGAGCAAAAATATGATAAAATTTTAACAAATTCTGACATATTTTGACTCAAAAAACAAAAAAGTGATAATTTTATAACAAGTCAAAGTTCAAAAATTGTTAATTTTTATCACATAATTGCAGGAGCATAACAAATTTGACAAAACTCTTTTTTAAGCAATCCTTTTGAATAACATCTCTTCAAACAAATAATCTGAACTAGAAATTAAATACACGAACAAAAATTGATAAAACTTTAACAAAAATAGTACTTTGATATTATAACCAGGCTTAATAGTATCATTAGGACCATGTGTTACTATTGTCAAATACAACATCATTAGGATAGAAACTGACAACCAATTTATATACAAACAAATCTCAAAGCAGCAATACCAAGAACAGAATTAAAAAAGGCACCAAAATGATAAAATGTTAACAAACAAAGGCTGATACTTTCTTAACAATTGGAAGTTCTGTTATTATTTTATCAATTTACTGGCCTTGGAGACAACTCTTTAACACTTTTGTAGACATAAAGGAACACCTTTAATAAACTAAAACAAAACATGAACAAAGCAGGAACTGAAGATGAACAAATATTGATAAAAAATTAACAAATTACTATGCCGTCCGAAAAGATCTACAGTAAGGAAAACTAATTTCCTAAATGGAAAATTCAAAACCTGCAATGTCGCCTTGACGCTCATTTGAAGAAACATGTTAACAAGTGTGATCAATGTAACCAACGATTCAGAAAAGTTGAATTGTTCAATGAACATCGTTTACATTGTGTTGGATTTAACAGTGACGTACAATTTAGACCTTCTTTTACAACTGTTAATGATCATTCTCTTAACACCATTGAAGAACAGTTAACCCTTATGACAATCCAACCAAATCATCAGAATGTGCCTTCAAACGATCAAGTAGTTCCATCAGATGATCTAATGTTAGATTCTAGTGCAGCTATCAACAGTTATGAGATTTCTGATCAACACGAACACGAAAGCATTCAATCTGTTCCTTCACTTGATGAATCGGGTTCATCATCACAATCATCAGATAGAACTTCATACTGGAAAAGTCAAAAGCAAATCAAACGCAAATCTAGAACCTTGGAAGATGTCATTCAGTCTCTGTCTGCAGCACATTCACCATTGAAAAATCAATTGATACAAAATGTTGTGCAAAATCATCCAAAGTCCATTGACCCATTATTGAAACAAAATGAAAATGACTCAAAGTTTGAAAATCTAGTGTCAGATGCTCTCTTAAAACATTTGAAATGTCTGAATAAAGAAAAAAGGTTTCCAAAGTTTCATGAATGCCTTAATAATATTTTTGGTGATCAATTGACAAATGATGATTTATTGGAGTGGCTTTCAACAAAACTAGAAATAAGACCCTCTAAGTTCAAAAAGTATGTTGCTAAGTGGAGGGAAAATAAATTTCAAGAAACCAGGGGCAGACAAGAACAACTTGAGATAAAGCAGAAAGTCTATGATATCTGGTTGAAAAATGCAATAAATTCAACTGACGGAAGAAATGGCAGGAATATGGTGAGAATGAGTAAAAGAAAGTATATAGCCCAGTATGGGTCACTCAAAAACGAGAATGTTGTCATCGAAGAAATAAGAAATAAGCGTGGTCAATTATATTACTCTGCCAATCGAATGGTGGCAACCTGTACTGTCAGGTCAATTTTACAACAGGCATCACAACAAGGTATTTCAGTGTCATATGGTACTGCAATATCTGTTCGCCCATTTTTTGTCACTTTTGCAACCGAGAAAGAAATTGCACTTTGTCTTTGCAAAGTTTGTTTGAACTGTAGAATGCTTCTCGAGCCCTTAATGGCCCAAGCTAAAAGAGATAATGACAACGTAACAGAATCAGTTTCAGAGTTTTTGATGTACTCATGCAAATGCTCTAAATCACCAAATGGATATTTTCAATGGAATTGTGTTTCCATGAAGTGCAAAGAGTGTAAAAAGTCGAAGCCAATGCCTCTAGAGTGCCAGGACTCAGAGAAAGAAACAAAAGTGTACCAATTTGAAGTTACAAAGAAGCCGTACAAGAAAATTAATAAAAAAGGAGAGGTTGTTGAGAAAGTATCAGATAAAACTGAACGTGTAGAGCACTCTTTATCGTTCAAAGAACTATACCAAAAATTAGTTGCATACAAGAAGATTTACACTTCCCACAAATACCAAGTTTATAATAATCAGTTTCATTGGCCAAAAATCCTTTCAACTTGTGACCAAATTGGTGAAATTTATCACATGGATTTTTCAGAGAATTTATCACAACAATATAAATACGAACCACAATCATGCCACTTCAATAAACAGCAGTACTCGCTACATTGTACTGTGAGGCATAATGGCAGTTTGACTTCACCCCATGAGTATTTTTATCACTTGTCAGACGACATGAGACATGACTTTGCGTTCACCTCTTCTGTTGTTCACCACTTATTAGAACTTCACAATCCGTCAATAATCAGGTTCAAATCTGATAACTGTTCAACACAATACAAAAGCAAGTATGTCTTCAATGAATGGAAAACCCTTTCAATTAAAACCCAGAAAAAGGTCATTGTTTATTATGGCGTGTCTGGTCATGGCAAAGGCCTTGTGGACGCGATGAGCGGGTTTGGGGTTAAAGGCCCATTGCAAAATGCAGTGATCACATCAAACTTCAGCTACCACAATGCTACTGACATATACAACTTCCTGATTGATAAATTCCATAATGATACCAAAAAACACTACTTTCTTCTTGATCCAGAAGATATAAGCGTAAAGCGTGGTAAAAAATCACCATTGCCAATCAAGTCATGCCGAGAAAAACATATGATAGCATTTTTTCCAAATGGTTCAATCCAAACCAAAATCAATATTTGTTCATGTGCTGAATGTATCAAAGGAGAGTTTATAAACTGCTCACACGAATCTGGTAAGATAATCTACACTAATGATTGTAGTGATGACGAGGATAGTGATGATACAGACTACGAGGAGTGTGAAACAGAAGATTGCTGCTATGATGAAAGTGTGGTGACAGAAGAGAATGAAATTAGAGCTGAATGTGTCATAGATGCTGTAAATCCTGGTTCATTCATAGCCCTTTATGCATCTCCTCAATCATTTGAAATTTTTTATTTGTGTCATGTTGTTGATGTAACAGTTGCTACAGAAACTATGTCTGACGACTATGGCCATATTATTGAAAAAGGGGTTAAATATTTAATATGTAATTATCTTGAAAAAAAAGTCAGAAAGGAAAGGACGAATTAATTACAAGATGTTGAAGAAATTTGTCTTTGTTTTACCAGCACAAGTTGTTTATCCTTTTGTTACACTTGGCGATGATCTTTCAATGTCAGCTGCTGATTATCAATGGCTGACTGATAGTATTTAAAATTGATATCATATCATTATCTTTTTCTAAAAGTTCCATTAGGTTTATAAAAGTAATATTTTGTTAGTTTAAAATTAGTTTATTTAAGTTGTTCCTTTCCGTTTGCAAGTGTCAAAAAGTGTCAAGGCCAGTAAATATATAATATAATAACAGATTTTCCGATTGTTTAAAATTCTCAGCCCCTTTTTGTTGATATTTTATCATTTTGGTGTCTTTTTATGTATTTTGTTGCTTTTAAATGGCTTACTCCTCTTAACAAGTTTAGTGCAAAGTTTTAAAAATTCATTGAAAATATACTTTTAAAATAACAGCAATAAATGTTACAATATCAGGTTTTGATTTTTCCATTTAGGAAATAGATTTCCTTACCGTAGATCTTTTCCAATAGCATAGTAATTTGTTAATTTTTTATCAATATTTGTTCATCTTCAGTTCCTACTTTGTTCATGTTTTGTTAGTTTATTAAGGGTGTTCCTTTATGTCTACAAAAGTGTTAAAGAGTTTTCTCCAAGGCCAGTAAATAATAACAGAACTTCCAATTGTTAAGAAAATTATCAGCCTTTGTTTGTTAACATTTTATCATTTTGGTGTGTTTTTATCTATTTTGTTGCTTTTAATGGTTTACTCTTCTTGAGATAAAAAGTTTTGTGCAAAATCTTAATAATTCCTTTAGTTACTTTTAATATAACAGCAACAATTATATTATTTACTCCTTGTAAAAACTATATGCCAGCAAACTATAGTTATACTAACTATATTATACTACATACTATATACTATAGCAGAACTTAATGTTTCTAGTTACCTTTAAAACTCAGGCACAATATAATTAAAACATAATAAATGAAGAATCTTTAAGTAATTCTTCAGCTCTTTTAATGTTAATTAGACACCTTTTGGAAACTTAACGATTTATCGTCAGATGAACGACTAGTGCACCCAATAGCTGCTTGGGATATTGTACTAATGCAAAATAAACTTATGTAAATAACATTTTTCTGACTGGCTTGCACATGCGATGGTCTGTGATATTAAATCTTCTGCACACATTTTAACTGGGTCAGGAGTCAGTGGATTACCTGTACCATGTACAGCTAATCCACTGACTTTCTTCTTCATCATCATCATCATTCTCGGCTTAACATCCGTTTTCGATGCTAGCATGGGTTGGACGGGGTATATTAATGACCCTCTTCCAATCTGATCTAGACTGTGTTAGATCTAAACTCAACTTCCTCTGTATCAAGTCTGTCCTTATAACCTCCTGCCAAGTCTGTCTCGGTCTGCCTCTGGGCTTTGCCCCAGGAACTATCAAGTCTCTACACTTTCTTACCCAATTATCCTCCTCCATTCTTTCCAAGTGCCCCAGCCAATTCAATCTTCTTATCTGGATAACATCTTTAATTCTACGGATACTTAGCCTGCTTCTTAGCTCATCTGAACTCTTTCTGTCTCTCAGACTGGCGTTACACATCCACCTAACCATTCTCATATCATTCCTTTCTAAACGGTCAAGATCTTCCTGCTTCACTGCCCATATCTCACTACCGTACAACATAACACTTCTTACACAGGCCTCATACAACCTACCTTTTACCTCAATTGACAAGACTCTGCTAGTCAACAAAGGCAGTAACTCTCTGAACTTTTTCGAAGCAGAACCTATCCTGCAAGTAACACTTCTTCCAACACCCCCTTCACTGCCCAACATATCACCTAAGTAACAGAAGTTCTCAACTATCTCTAACGAGCCACTGTTGTACATCATTAAAGCTGGAAATACTTCATTCTCTATAATCTCACCTTTTCAACGCTTGCATACAAACTGAATATCAGCTGTTAACCTTCCACCAATACTACTGCACTTCTTATGTACCCAATGCTTGCAAGTCTGACAAAAAATTGAGTTACTACCAACCCCTTTCCTGCTAACTCCACAAGGCCACTTTCCAACTACAAGGTCACACTTGGCTGCAATGCTACTAATCATGACTTTAGACTTTGCTGTGTTCACCCTTAGCCCTTTCTCTTCTAGTCCTTTCTTCCACTTCTCAAACTTTTCAACTAATTCTTCCATCGACTCTGCTATGAGAACCAAATCATCTGCATACAATAACTCCCATGGACAACCTGTTCTGAACTCCATCGACAGCGCTTCTAAGACTAGAACAAACAACAAAGGACTAAGTACAGAACCCTGATGTACACCAACATTTACACTAAATTCATCACTAAGTGAATCTTTAATCCTGACACGACTTCTAGCATTGCTGTACATAGACTGTACCATCGTAACTAGCCACTCATCCACACCTAATTTTCTCATAGCCCACCAAATAACTTTACGTGGCACTCTATCCAAGCTTTCTCTAAATCTACAAAGGCAAAATAGAGATTCTTTCTCTTTCCTAAATATTTTTCCTGAAGCTGTCTGAGTAAAAATATTGCATCTGTAGTGCCACGCCCTGGAACAAAACCAAATTGCATCTTATCTATATCAATTCTTTCTCTAAGTAACTTATCAATCACTCTTTCAATAACTTTCATTACTTGATCAACCAACTTCAAACCTCTATAGTTACCTCTTTCTAATGCATCACCCTTGCCCTTGAAACAATTCACTATTACACTCGACTGCCACTCACTCGGAATAGCACCATCCTTTATAATCTGATTAGCAAGACTTGTAATAAGCTCAACTCCAATATATCCAGATGCTTTTACCATCTCTGCAACAATACCTGATACTCCTGCAGCTTTGCCAATCTTCAATTTCCTAATAGCCTCCACTACCCATTCTGTCTTGATCTGCATAGCTGGCCCTTCCACAACATCATCATCAGACAAATTATCCTCATCCCAATCAAACTCAGTGTTAAGCAACCTCTGATAATAATTCTTCCAAGCTACCCTTTTCTCCTCCTCTGTGCTAGCCAAAACACCTTCATCATTACGTATACACTTCTCACCTACAACATCTTGATTAGTCTTCTTCATTTGCTTTGCTATCTTGAATACCTCATTGCGCTGGTCTTCCCTTCTTAACACATCTGCAAATCTGTTTCTCTCTGCTTCTGATTTTGCCTTATACACTGCTGTACGAGCACGACGCTTAGCTTCTAAGTAAATATTTTTACTACCACCTGACTTCCACTCTTTCCAAAGTTTCCTCTTTACCTTTATACACTGGTCAACCTCATTATTCCACCACCAGGTCTGTCTATGTCTAGCTGGTCCTTTCGTCCATCCACAGGTATCATCAGAAGCTTCTAGAAGACAATTCTTCAAAGTAGTCCAAGTACTTTCAACATTGTCACTATCACATTGACCATTGTGGGCTAACTGCTGAACTTTTGCACTAAATTGTCTTGCTACAATCTCTTCCTTCAGCTTCCAGACTTTACGACAGGGCCTGTACTTTCCCTTGACTTTTTAACACTCTTCAAGATAATATCACAAACCAGCAACCTATGCTGGGAAACACACTCTTCTTTCTTGACAATAGAAAATGATTTCTTGATTTTTAGCTAGCCACCGATCAACTTCACATAATTTTAAGTAGTAGTTACAAAATAAAATTGATGACCCACCTACGACATTTTCATGAGTTAAAATTCCTAGCAGTAAACATAGCTGAAACTTGTACTACTTTTCTTCTGCACAGCAACCCAACACAGCATCTTCCGTGCGACGTACAGAGCAGAGAAATTTTGTTATTTTACTTTTTTACTTCTTTCTTTAATTTCTAATGCTTTAGGATCGCTCATGCACACAAATTATTAAAGCTTAAGGCGCGCAATTCCCCATTGATAGGCCTGCATAATACTCACATATATTGACCTGTTTTTGCTACATCTTCCAAAATATCTTCCAACTGAGAGACTAATTCTTTGTTCTCGGAAGTAGCAAAATCTAAGAAGAAACAATGCAGAATAAATTTCTCAATCCTCAAAGATAATAAAGAGGATTTAGAGTTCAATTTTCTTTTTTGATCAAGGTGGCAGTAGGAATCCCCGCTAGACAATGCACATAGGTATTCCTTTTAATATATTCCATATATAAACAGATTTTTATACAATGATGGGATATATCACTGTGGTGTAATTTTTGAATATGAAGCTTTGTATCACCTCTCTGTTCTGGCACTTTACTGTTCTTTTTACACTATGCCAACACTTTTTGAATTTTAATATATTGTCCAGTTTCTGGGGTCGGTATCTTTTAGCCAGAATAAGGTTCTCATCAAGTATACTACATCCAGCAAATTTTTGCATGACTTATTGCAATCATGGCTTGTCATTGTATGAGATTGAGGAATACATCAAACAATCTGTCAGAATTTTGTTTAAAATTATTCACCAAACTTACCTTTTAATACTTTAAGTTGTTCGTCTGTCACCTCAGTTAGATTAGTCATTTCCCATTTATTTATATATATTTTTTTCCTAGTAAAAGATCGAGTATAATAAACTTAATAACTCGATAATCCTGGGATTTAGCAAACATTAACCAAAAACATTAACCATAAATTGTCTATACATTTCAATCTTTTATAAACACAGATTTCTTTTCATATCTAGTGATTCTTACTGAATGTAAACAAACTTTTAGCATGCTACAGTAACATTTTGTCAACAAATATGGAGCAATATCTTCATCACCTGTGTAGCTAAGTAAAATAATCAGGAAATTGTATACATAAAGGTTCATGTTAGCTTTTGCCTACTCTCAAACTGAAATACTTATTTATTAGTATGGCTTTATGTATGTGGTTAGCATTTCAACAAGACCATTCTATTTCTGGAAGGGAACACAAAGGTGGTTCCAGAATGTTTAAAATTTAAAAAAACAAAACAATGGCCTTATATGAGGATTGGACTCTTCACATCTATTACATGCGATAAACACTACCAACTTAGCTAAATAAACCGTTTCACAGTGTAAATCACACATGGGTGAGGTACATAAATATTTAGTGTGGTAGGTAAACATTAATTTACTGTGAAGCTTGATATGGAAATGTGCAATATAGCATGAAAAATACACTTTCTTGTAAATTTTTTTTCACTGCTGCTCTGTTTGTTGCTTACTACAAGCAGCTATAATATTTTCGTAAGTTTAGCAGTTAAAAATTAAAATTGTGGGGATATTCAGGATAATTTTTCTTGTGAATAATTACTGGTCATGCTTACCGTAATACAATACTTTGACTCTACGGCTAAAATTTAGAATGAACCCCTTTGCCTTTCTAATAAATATATATATTTTTTTGTTATAACATGGCCTTTGTTATGTTGGGGGTTCCTATTGTGACACTTTTTGGCAACTTTTGTAACATTTATTGATATGTGTTCAAACTAATTCAAACAAATTTAACAGCGGTAATTGTAAAGTTGCTTGCAATTAAAACTTTGCTTAGCAAATATTGTTGAAGAATAAAGTCCAACCTTTATATAACATTATTGAGATTTTAAACAATGTGATAATCTGTCACAATATCGACAACCTACTACAGCATGGTTGCTTTTTCCAAAACAATAATAATTTACTTACGGAACTGACACTATGACAGTGTGTTGGGGGAATCCTACAACCACAAGATACTGCAATTGTGGGATAACATCTTTTTTTTAAATTTATATCTAGATATTGCAGTATCAGGTCTTGTCATGAGGAATCACCCCAAGCGATGCGAGTGATTTCGGTTCCCTATTTTTTAATTTTTTTTGGAAGTCTTTCACTGAAACTTTAACCCGTCACAGGGCATTTTACCTTTGACTGTTGCAACATGGATCCCAGGTGATCATTTATTTTTTCCATGACTTTCCTAACCATATGCATGTGAAACCCGCAAAATATAACTAGCCTCGCTTGTGGACATCGATGTTGCGATTAACGGTCACCATTTTAAAAAGTGACCCTCTTTATGATTTTATGACCGTCACTACACCAGACTACACTACACTCTGCAAGTCTCTACACTTTCTTACACAATTATCCTTCTCCAAGTGTCCCAACTACCAACTCAATCGCAAACAATTACAAACATGACAAGACCTGAGTAAAGTACCCCATGTTTTTAGAATGGGAATCAAACGATTGTTTTGCTCAAAATACATAAACAGGCTTTTTCAGGAAGATTTTAGCACACATCAATTGTTTCAATTCAGGGTGCTACATTGAGCAACTTCTTATTAACATTTTCCATGCGCTGTCAATATCACACCTTAACCCTTTAAGCATCGAGTTTTTTTTGCGAGTTACACCGTAGCGTCAGCTTTTTTTTTAAGAAAATTGCCATTTTTTGCATTAATGATAATAACTTTTTTTATAACAATACCAAGTCATAGAAACAAAAAGAAATAGTTATAAACCTTTTAAAATGTTAGGAATAATGTCAATTATCAGTTTAATATACTTTTCAGGTGTGATACACCTCAAAACATGGTACAACACATAACGCTTTATTGCATTTTTTATTTTTATTTATCATGAATCTTTTAAAAGGATAATTGGTATACCTCTATTGAAACATGTAACATTGTCAAAACTCGCACCAACTTTCTTTTAGAATATTATTTTTTTGGCACATAATGCATCTTTTAATTGGATTTGTTTTCTTTTTAGTAGCTGGGATCAAAGGTAAAAATGTCTCTCTGTTAGACGGAAAGGATTTCCGTCTAGGTCGTCCAGCCCTGTGCTTAACTGACGACTGCATGTTATTACCATACTTAGCAACTATTTGCTCTACAACTTTAGAACAGAAGTTGATAGCACTAAGTTTTTCTTTCTTTCGATGAATGATGTGTACATTGAAAGTTGATATGTTTATGAGGCGCATAAAATGTTTTTTGTACTATTTATTTCACCCTCTTTCGCTCAGTGGGATAAGAGGTGGTCATTTGATCACTTTTATCCATACACCGTCCATCATTTGATTGTACTCATAAATAACTGTCAGTATTTTTTGCCTCCACACCACACTGTGTTACTTTTGTCTTAGTGTCAGGAGTACAAGTACTTATCATAAAAACATCTCGTTTGTTTTTTCTTTCGTAACAGCATCTAAAACGTCAGTTGTTTGAGTGTTCAAAATGTTACATGTTTCAATAGAGGTATACCAATTTTCAATGTATACACAGTGGTCTTTATGCAAAAGATTTTCCATAAGCGTTATGACTATTTTCATGGTAGCGGAAATCGCCATTGTCAAATTGTGATCTCTTCTTTAGAGTATTGTTATAGTATATTGTTTCCAGCTAAGACAGCCTTTCCAAAGTAGCAGAGATTTGTCTATTAATATGTCACAAACATACTTGAGTAGAAACTTGAACCGATCTACAAGCATACTTAGAATTGGGTAAATTTTTGCTGACTTGTTGTAATCATCACCCAATTGTTAATTATCTACAAAATGTAAATACTTTTCCAAAAGATTGAGTTTGTTTTGAGATATAACATGTTTAAATCCAGGAGTCTTGAAAAGTTTAATTTTGCTGTAGTACAAAATGTTCTTTCTGTTTATACAACAAACCGCGGTAAATCAAAACAGCTAGATATCACTGTACTTCAAAAGCAGTATTTTTTTCCCATTTACATATTCTTGATGTTTTTTTATCTCCTTGTTGCCAATTGATTGTCTAGCATACAAATTAGTTTAATGGACTATATGCTATACAATTTCATCAGTGACTAAGTTCAAAAATGTCTATTGGTTTGATGCTTGTAACAACAGGGTTGGTACCAAGTTGACCGTCAAATGTATGTCTCCTTAGAGCTTGCGGAGGTTTCTCTGGAGTCTGGTTTTACTCTTCATCAACTCTTTTAGTTCTTTTTTTCTTGTTTGAGACTGGTTTGTTAGCCAGTGCTCGTTTTTGCGATCCAACTGAGTTGTAGCTGCTGTGAATTTGTTGGTTTCATCGGAAATAGCAGCTATCTCTTCCCCTGAAGAGACATCTGTAGCACCCACGACATTTTCAAAATCAGAGTCACTTAAATCTGACAGGTAATCGTCAGATTCTAGCATGTAATTTACAATAATTTCATGTGTTTGGTGCAGCATTGTTGAGGAGATAATCAACAAAGTTTGCATCACCAACAATAACGGCAACCAGACTTTTTTAGCGTGGAATTTTTTTGAAAGTCAGGAATAATCTTTAAATCAACTCTATGACTAATTAAGGGGTTAATCTGTTTGCATGTGTGCAGAGGTGTGCATGTGCTATCACACCCCTTTCCTGAAAAAGCAGGCATAAGACCACTCTATTTCTAAACAGCAGGATGGATCTTCTGACATCCAATTCATTTTCTAATTAAAAAAAAAAATCAGTCACTTCGGCCTTAGCCTTATCTCTGTCATAATCTAGAACCACTAAAGCAGGTGTGTTTAAAGGTTGTGAAAATAGCGCACAAGCTTGTGCAATCAGATATTTGTAATAGATCCTGCAAAAGATGCCTTGATTTAGAAAAAAAAGAAAAAAAAGTTTTAGATATATTTCCAGCAATTGGAATATCCCATAACTGTAGGATTTCCTGACTGTTGGTGTATTAAAGGGATCCCAAGTTGGACTTACCTGAAAGATTTTCATAAGAAATTCCCACCAACATATTTACTTTTTGTTAAAAGTTCATGTAACCCCAGATATCATTTTTTAAAAATTTGTTTTTCTTGCACCTTGACAGTCGCTTCGATCTTCTTGTTCATTAAAAATTTCAGACTAACTCCAGTCTTTTTTTGTGGCACGCAACCCTGTTATGTCATATTTATGTACCGCTCAAATTAATGACTTTCATTTGATATAATTAATGACTTTATAGTCAAAAACAATTAATTTGCCTTCAAAACAAAGTTAAAAAAATTCAATTTATTTTCCAAATCGATCTCTGTAGGAATGATGTTTAATTTTTTGAAAAAATAATTCAACATGATATACTAGCCGTCTAAGCAATAAAACGAAAAAAATAATATATTAGCAGCAGGTATGTGCATGATTTCTTTTATTTGAAATTGAAACAGGTTGTAAAAATTAATGATCTACCTGTTGACCTGGGCGGGGTATGATGCTTAAATGAGTATTGCCAACCTTGTACCCAACAATTCTTGGGGATGAGGTTGCCTAAGTAACTCAGTAGAATATTAAAAAATCAATAGAAAAGAATACTACTTTAATTCACCCACAATACAGGAAAAGACAGAAATTTATGTCTAATTAAAGTTTGTTTTCTTATGATATTTTTCCAATATGTAGTGCAAACATCGAAGCTGCTGGTTTTGTCCTAAGAACATTTAGATACGGAAATGTGGGGTAACCAGTTTCAAATTTAGAGTATCCCAAACTTGTCCCCAGGCCTGGCTCTGAACTGCTCTGTACCTCCATGATAACCCCTTTCTAAAGCATACATCATACATTAATGTCCAACAAAACCCTCATAATTCAGCATTTTTAGCGACGACAAATAACTGCCGTCGCAATTTTCGCACTTATTAGAATACTGTGGCAGTTTCTAAATCACCTCATCAAAATTTAGCTGAGGTAATTTTGACAGTCAACAAAACACAAAAAAATGTTTTAGCTACCTCCTACAGTACTGGAATCAGGACACCTAACATCATGGATCGCGTATGATGCGCATCGAGCACGATTCGCGATACTGTCGCTATGCTAAAAATTTTTAGCATTGTGTGGAAGTCGCGATCCATCGTGGGGTCGACTTTCACGATCAACATTGCGACCATCATGATACATATTTAAACATTATAATAATCACTCAGGCCTCGTCAGGAATGGCGTGCGATCGCACGCGCACACGCCCACATACGCCATGTTTTAATGTTCCCATGCTATCTTTGCACGCCAAAAAAAAAACTAAATACCTCAGGCGTGCGCTAATCGCACACCAAAATAAATAATATTCTGTTCAATGAAGGCGTAGGGGAATAATATACAGTGCCGATCACGAGTAAAGCTACACATCTTTGAGAGTGCGAGTACAAATAAATGCGAGTAAAATAATTCAGAGTGAGAGTATACAATGCGAGTGCGAGTAAAATAAATAAGAGTAATCTTTTTAATAACGCAAGTACACAATAATTAAACTACTCGCAAGTAAATCTTTAAAAATATATCATGTTACTTGCGAGTTATTTTAAAGAAAAACATAAGACATTAATTTTAATTCACCATTTAATTTTTTTTTAAATTTAGTTGCTCTTTTTAAATTAAAAAAAAAATAACAAAATAAATTTTAAAGTTCAACTTTTCGTCTCTTAGGCCTAGATTAGACACATCATTTTTGCCGCGCAAAAGCGCGACATTGGTATTTAGTTCGTCACGGCGTGGAATTATACGCTGCGTTAAACTAAATGCCATGCATTTAAAATATCCGTGGTTTATTGTTCCACTCCATTTCACAATAAAAGTAAAATATTGTAAAAGACTCGGTGTGACCATGACTAACATTGACCTTTATTCAGAAACAATATTAGATCTTTCTCTACAGTGATGACCACGCTTCGATGATCACACTGTTTTTTTAAAAATAAAACACAAGTTAAAGATCAAAATAACAAATATGCTATTAGTTGAATAACACGACAAAAATATTTTTATTTTAATTACTAAACTTAGTAAACTAATTATGAGAAAAGATAAAGAAAATAAAGATTAGTAAACACAGCTAAAACCGCCATATTGCACGTTCGATTTGTTGTTGAAAGTTTCCGGTCTGTGTATTTATCAAATTTGGCGCCATTTGTTCTCCTCTACTTTAAGTTAGTTTGTTTACGTTCATACAGTATGCTCTCCTCGTGCTTCAAACAAATTTGCGCGGGACATTAAAATTGAGTCAAGTGATATTACTGCGCATGCGTAGTTTTCACTTGAAAAATAAAAACCCGATTTTTTTTAGTTTAGCTCGACAAAAACTAGCCATCTAATCCCGTGCCTCACTTTTGCCGATTGAATCGGCAAATTCTGATGTACTTTTTGAATAACGTCAACCTAATTATTTACGTTGAGTTAGACGTTGTCTTTTTGTCGAACTAAATAAAAATGAGGCGTCTAATCTAGGCCTTACTTCTTTAAATGCTTTCGCTACTTTCGTTATATGAAATCACTTCCAGCATGTTCTTTTCAAGCACAGAGTCAGCATGATATCTAATTATAGTTATGGTGATCAATTGCCACATGCAGACTTTGCTTTCTGAATATTTTTCAACAAACATTGCTATATAACTCAGACAACAATCTGTATAATTTTAAAATATCGCCATAGAAACAGGACGTCACAAAGCTTGTTATCTTTTTGTTTTTGGGGGGATCTTTTAAGATCGAAGCAACAATAATAACGTCAGGGATTTTTTTTATAAAAAAACAGTTTAATGTTTAATGATATATTTTTTTTGAAAAATCTAAAAATAAAAAATATTTAGATCTAAAAAAATATTTACAAGAAAGTTATTAACTGAAAGAGTTTTATGACTGTAACATGCATGTTTTATAATTTTTCTTCGTCCTGTTTCTACATCGTAAAAATTTTTTTTTCAAAAATAATGAATAATGAACGCATCGCACATTTTAGTTTCGTTGCAACAAATTACCTGCTTTTCAAAACATGGCAAAATTAGTGTTGCTGTATGCGAGTTCTATGATTACTCGGCAAAAAAAATGGAACAAAAATGAGCACATGCCATTGAAAATTATGCCGTGCGAACATTGCACGCCTCGAAATGATTGAAAAGTATCATGACGTGCGAAGCTCGCACGCCGACATTTTTCTTCCTGACGAGGCCTGATCACTTAATTAATGTCATGAGAGAATAACGCCATTAAATATAAATAATCGTTTCTTTTGTTTGTTTTTTTTAAATCAAAAATATTTTCGTCGTCGTAAGCTTCTTTCTTGTTTAGACGACTCCAACTTGATTAGTTGTTCTACGGGCCCGACCAACCCTAATTTTCACGAAAAAAATAAAATAATATCAAGCAAAAAAGTTTTAAAGAAAAAAAAATGAAAACAAACAAACATTTTCTTATCCCATCTCGTGAAAAAAAGATTATTATAATTGTCGTAGCACCCTCCTTCGTTATGATTATTATATATATTTAAAATTACGCTTGCTAAAATCTAATACTGCAAGACTTGAAAGAATAACTTGCTGTATAAATTTCGAAACAGCGCAAGTATAACTTGCTGTATAACTTTCAAAACAACACAAGTATATTCTGTATAACTTTTGAAGCAGCACAAGAATAATTCTTGCTGTACAGCTTTCAAAAGAACACAAGAAAAATTTTTGAAAATAAGTTTTTGAGCATGCAATATTTTAATCTTTTCACCTTGAGTACTAGTTACATTTTTTTAGTGAGACGAATTATTATTATTTTTTCTTCCCCACTAAAAAATATAAACTGCATGCGTTATGCGAAAATACATAGAAAATATGCTTGTCGTAACACCCTCCTCCGTTGTTATTTTTTATTATTTTTTGTTGTTGTTGTTCCGACCATACATTCACGATAAAATTATTTTTATTTCGCCGACCGACCATAAGCTACTATCTACTTCGCCCGTAGAACAACTAATTAAGTTGGAGTCGCCTTATTTCTAAAATCCAATTTCTAATAAAAATACAAGATGAAAAATAATTTTTAAATGTAAAAAACAAACAAAGAAACAAGATTATACGCATCTATTGTTTAATAATTTTAATGTTATTCACGATCCATCGCGACAATCACGATTAATGGTGACAATCACAATAGCATCATTATTTTTTTATACATCGCAACTATCGCGAAGTTTTTCGTTACCATTTATTCTATTGCGACAATCACGATTAGATCGAGGATCGTTCGTGTCGCGCATGATACAAGCTCACGATGTTAGGTGTCCTGATTCCAGTACTGTATATTGTATGATCCAAGTACTGTTTATATGTTTATGTTATGTTTACATTGTTTAGATTAGGAAAGATATTCGGCCTTTGTGCCTTTGAGTAAACAATTTGTCATTTCTCATTCTGCACATTTGAACATGGCGCTGCAAGATAACGAACAGTGGAAATCCTTCTTCACTGCAGCTGGCATACCTGGTGCCACCGGTGACACTTATGCAACCAAATTTGTGGAGAACCGCATCACAGAAAACTCTCTGGCTGATCTCACCAAAGACTACCTTCATGATCTTGAAATCAAAGTGGTTGGCGATATCCTAGCAATTCTCCGCCACGCCAAATCACATGCACCCCCTACTACCGCCTTGAGTACATCATCGTCCCATGCATCAGTGACATCAAAAACAGTCTTACAGAAAGCACCGCATGCCTCCTCTGATATGACCAACCCCCAGTTTAGGAAATTTCGTATCGACTGGGATGTATTCAAAAAAATAGCAAGCATACCGCATGACCAAGTTACCATCCAACTCTACAATCTTTGTGACGAGGGAGTTCAAAACGGTATCATCAACACACACCGGGACTTCTGCTCTCTCTCTGAAGAAAATATGCTTCAAGCAATCGAATCTATCGTTACCAGAAAATCTAATCCAACTGTGCATCGAATGACATTTGCTAACATTCACCAATCAGAAGGTGAAAGTATTCAGAACTACCTGATACGCTTAAAATCTACTGCACAGGACTGTGAATCTGCCTGTCCTCACTGTGAAGCAGACATACAGGAACCTCATATAAAGGATCAGTTTATTCGTGGACTTCATAACGAGGCCCTACAAACAGACCTTCTAGCAAAGGCCGGATATCTCAAATCTCTTGCTGACATAATAAAGCATGCTAAAGCCTTCGAAGCTGCACTTCGCGATCAACTACATCTACAACAACCATCTGACCATCTAGCTCGTATATCTGACTACAAACGGCTAAAACAAGGACAACCAAAATCTTCTAAACCCTGTTCTGGTTGTGGATCCTCATCTCACAGCTCACTTCAACGATCTGTATCCTGTCCTGCCTGGGGAAAACAATGCCTAAACTGTCAAAAAACGAACCATTTTGCCAAGGTTTGCCGACAACCACAAAGCAACTCTGCTCATGCAAATGCTCTTATTGCTCATGTCACATATGACCATGACTCTGACCATTATGTTGCTGCCACGAATGCCAGCACTACAGAAATTCCAGCTGAAATCTCCATACATCAACATTCACCAAGCTCAACACACTCTGTCATGCTTCCCATATTCCCTGATAGTGGAGCAAGCATTTGTTTAGCTGGTCCTTCTGTACTGGATGCACTAGACATACATTCCAGCAATCTTATTCGATGTGACAAAATGGTCACTGCTGTTGGTGGATCTCAGCCGAACTGCCAAGGCTGGATTCCCTTGCATTTCAACATCTCCAATCACAAGACAGTGCAACCCGTATATATCTGCACAAAAGTTAACAAAATATATTTCAGCCGACAAGCATGCCTGGAAACCAACATCCTTCCACCATCATTTCCCTATCCAATGCAAAAAAACCTGGATAGTGCTGAATCTATTGCTGCATGCAGCACGAGCAAACCTAGCAACAACAACTTGCAGAGCTTGCCCAACCTTCCAACACGTCCTGCCAAACTGCCTTTTGCCGCCTCAGTGGAAAGCATTCCGAAACTTAAAGAATTTATCATTGAGCAATCTGCATCCACAGCCTTTAATACAGACACAGCACTCCCTTCAATGGACACTAAACCAGCACATGTTCACCTACAACGAAATGCTGTGCCATATGCAAACCATGTTCCAATCCCTATACCACACCACTGGAAAAGTGAGGTAAAAGCGAGCTTAGACTCCGACGTCAAAAAGGGAATTATCGAACCAGTACCCATTGGCGAGCCGGTGGAATGGTGTGCAAAAATGGTAGTGGTTTCGAAAAAAGATGGCCGTCCACGACGCACTGTAGATCTACAAAACCTCAACAAACAGTGTCGGCGTGAAACTCATCACTGCCAATCTCCATTTCAACTAGCATGTCAAGTCCCACCACAAACAAAAAAAACAGTTCTTGATGCTGTTGATGGTTTTCATGCTATTCCCTTAGATGATTCCAGCAAGATGCTCACCACATTCATTACTGAATGGGGTAGATATCGCTACCGACGTCTGCCACAGGGCTATCTTGCAGCAACTGATGCCTACACCAGACGTTATGACGAAATTATCAAGGAAGTTCCCAACAAAGTTAAGATTGTTGATGACACACTGTTATTCGATACAGACATAGAATCATCCTTCTACCATACTTGGGACTATTTAACATTATGCTTTAGCAAAGGCATCATCTTCAACAGAACTAAGTTTCAGTTCTGTCAGGATATTGTTGACTTTGCAGGACTAACAACAACACCTGAGGGTATAACCCCATCTACTCACATTTTATCAGCAATCAAAAGTTTTCCGACCCCAAAGAACCTAACAGATGCCAGAGCCTGGTTTGGGCTTATAAATCAAGTTGCCTGGGCCTACTCCACATCTAGCACAATGCAACCATTCCGAGAGCTGGTAAAGTCAAATTCTTCTTTTTACTGGGATGCTCAACTGGATGGCATATTTTGCAAATCGAAAGATGTCCTACTTAGCCAAGTATCAGATGGCATTAAAAGCTTTGACGTCAATAAAACCACCTGTCTCCAAACCGACTGGAGCAAAAACGGCATTGGTTATCTCCTGCTCCAAAAACATTGTAATTGTCCAAATGACAAAGCTCCCACCTGCTGTCACGAGGGCTGGAAACTTGTGTTTGCTGGATCCCGTTTCACAAAAGGAGCTGAAGCCAATTATTCACCAACTGAAGGCGAAAGTTTAGCAATCACATGGAGCCTAAATCACGCTAAGCTTTTTGTCCTTGTGTGCAAATCCCTTATTGTGGTCACTGATCACAAGCCACTTCTGGGAATCCTATCAGACCGCCAGCTTGACACCATTGATAACCCACGGATCTCCAAACTCAAGGAAAAGACCTTTGCATACAACTTTTCAATACAGCATAATCCAGAAAAATGGAATCGAGCTGCTGATGCCTTTTCTCGGAATCCAATAGTCACTCCAAATTCTACGGACAACAACATATTACGACCACCTCTGCTTGACACTGAGCACCCAGAATTGCCTGACACCGATCAACCTGCTGTTGTGTATCAAGATCAACCTCTATCAAGGCTCCCGAGAGCACTACATCGACTGCGAAGTCACAACAAACCAGGACTTACAGAATAACTTAAACTACGAATACTGAACCTTTGTCTCCTATAGTGCATGGGGAGATGTATGATCCAAGTACTGTTTATATGTTTATGTTATGTTTACATTGTTTAGATTAGGAAAGATATTCGGCCTTTGTGCCTTTGAGTAAACAATTTGTCATTTCTCATTCTGCACATTTGAACATATATTAAAAATATTTTTTTACCGGAGGAAAGTAATATATATGCAAAAAAAAAATAGTTAAAATTTAACTATTTTTTTTTTGCATATTTTTCTGCATTTAATATTTACGCATTTAATTATTGCGTAAATATTAAATGCAGAAAAAACGGCATTTTATTAAATATATTTTAGCGTTTTCTGCAATGATTTAATTTATCCACAAGTGTTGACAAACTGTTTTTAATGATGTAGTTCCAGCGCAAAAAAAAATTCATTTATCGCTAAGTGTTTGTTTGTGCATTGGCGTAGGAGCCAACCGAACTATACTATGGAAAACAATTGCTTTTTTTCGTTGTAATATCTTTGACTTTTTTTTACACACGTGTGATCGCACTAAGTCCTAGGGACTTCTCATCATCATTCATCATTCTCGGCTTAACGTCCGTTTTCCATGCTAGCATGGGTTGGACGGGGTATATTAATGACCCTCTTCCAATCTGATCTAGACTGTGTTAGATCTAAACTCAACTTCCTCTGTATCAAGTCTGTCCTTATAACCTCCTGCCAAGTCTTTCTCGGTCTGCCTCTGGGCTTTGCCCCAGGAACTATCAAGTCTCTACACTTTCTTACCCAATTATCCTCCTCCATTCTTTCCAAGTGCCCCAGTCAATTCAATCTTGTTATCTGGATAACATCTTTAATTCTACGGAGACTTAGCCTGCTTCTTAGCTCATCTGAACTCTTTCTGTCTCTCAGACTGGCGTTACACATCCACCTAACCATTCTCATATCATTCCTTTCTAAATGGTCAAGATCTTCCTGCTCCACTGCCCATGTCTCACTACCGTACAACATAACACTTCTTACACAGGCCTCATACAACCTACCTTTTACCTCAATTGACAGGACTCTGCTAGTCAACAAAGGAAGTAACTCTCTGAACTTTTTCCAAGCAGAACCTATCCTGCAAGTAACACTTCTTCCAACACCCCCTTCACTGCCCAACATATCACCTAAGTAACAGAAGTTCTCAACTATCTCTAACGAGCCACTGTTGTACATCATTAAAGCTGGAAATACTTCATTCTCTATAATCTCACCTTTGCAACGCTTGCATACAAACTGAATGTCAGCTCTTAACCTTCCACTAATACTACTGCACTTCTTATGTACCCAATGCTTGCAAGTCTGACAAAAAATTGAGTTACTACCAACCCCTTTCCTGCAGACTCCACAAGGCCACTTTCCAACTACAAGGTCACACTTGGCTACAATGCTACTAATCATGACTTTAGACTTTGCTGTGTTTACCTTTAGCCCTTTCTCTTCTAGTCCTTTCTTCCACTTCTCAAACTTTTCAACTAATTCTTCCATCGACTCTGCTATGAGAACCAAATCATCTGCATACAATAACTCCCATGGACAACCTGTTCTGAACTCCATCGACAGCGCTTCTAAGACTAGAACAAACAACAAAGGACTAAGTACAGAACCCTGATGTACACCAACATTTACACTAAATTCATCGCTAAGTGAATCGTTAATCCTGACACGACTTCTAGCATTGCTGTACATAGACACCTAATTTTCTCATAGCCCACCAAATAACTTTACGTGGCACTCTATCAAAAGCTTTCTCTAAATCTACAAAGGCAAAATAGAGATTCTTTCTCTTTCCTAAATACTTTTCCTGAAGCTGTCTGAGTAAATTTGCTATTTTACCACGGCAAATAATTACCATCAGTATTATGTTTTAAAAATATATATTTTATACGTCGGCAAATGCTGAATGCTGTCTCGAATTACAAAGACTGCAAACCCCCTTAACCTTATTCATTTAATATCTTGTTTGATTGCTTAGCTGTGTGAGAAGATATACAGCAACAATTGTTTGTTAAGAACTTCTGTTTTACTTTGTACACGAAGGTACCTGTTCTGGCTATAACAGTCAGTAATGTCTAAAGCACTACATAAATATTACGTAACAGGTCACATGCCACTAAAAAAAACTAGAGCTAGAATGAAAATTTTTAATGAAGAAGGTCAAAGATAGCCAAGATGGCAGTCGAGCGAGAAGAAAAATAAATATTTAAAAAGCTATATCTAGAGTTACATAAAGTTTTAACAAAAAGTGAATATATATATATATATATATCATTTAGAATTTCTTATGCAAATCTTTCAGGTGAGTCCAACATGTTAAAGTACCTTGGGATCACGAGGGTGCTGACTCGCCGGAAACGCCGCAAAAACCAAGGGGGCTGTCGGACGACTTCCGGCGTTTTAAAAAAAACTTAAAATTTCGCCCGGAGAAACCCGAATCAACCCGAAACAACATTTTTTTAAACATTTATTTCCATATATAAACTTATTCTTTTAATGTCGAGCAGTGGTAGTGGAAGACTGTTTTTTATATCATTTATTCGATAAATAGCTGTAATAAAATCCCACAAATAATAAACTGTAAGTACGACGACAAAATAGCACCTTCCACCTCGACAAAATTTAAATGAGAACAATGAACTCGCCCGCGTTGCATTACGGGCGCTTTCGGACGGGTCCAGGCTTTTCTGGGCGGTTACAGACAAAAACCCTGAAAAAAACAACGAAAAGACGCCCGCAGCCGGCCGGCCTCACATATACAACGTTTTCGGCGAGTCGGCCACCCTCGTTTGGGATCCCTTTAAGTAAACTTCAAAGATTTAATGAGAAATTTAAACATTCCTTTGTTTTGTGGCCCCTTGGCCTTCTGGAAACAACTGACTGGGTATGTCCCTGAAAAATATTGATGTTAAAAAACAAAATATAAATCACCACCACAAAAACAACAATTTTGGCCTGTAAGTGTGGTGTGAATTATGGGATACTTGTTGACCTATAGCTCATTTGGGGATTGATCTAATTTTGTAGCTCAAATGAGAGCTTTAAACACTCTAGATCTGTCTGTGTGGTCCCTCCTGGAAACAATTGACACGTTATATTCCTAGAAATTAGTGAGGTAACCATCATACATAAATATTATCTATTAAAGTTCTCTGGAAATAAAGACGTTTCCTGTGCTCTCAAAACCTTAAAAGCACATTGTGTCTTTAATAACCACATCAAAATCTATCACTAGTAATGAAATACAGAATACTTCTTTCTTTCCTTCTTTCGTTTTGTACAAAACCTTTGCTAAAACTGACAAAATTTCTCTTTCAAATCCGCACTCACTTTGAACATTTTGCGGGAAGTAATCGGTTTTCGGGCGATACACACGGGATGTATTATCATTACGTCACTTCTAGGAAAAATAAAAATAAACATGGCGACTGAAATGGAAGAAGGAACCTTCTTTAAAAACGCTGACGATGACTTCATTTACGGTGTTACCGTTGCCCAATCATCTTTACAAATACGTCTTGGTATGGAGAGTGTTTTTTATATTTATTCAAATTGTTATTATGTAAAAATCATGTTTAAAGATTTAAATAATAGGGTTTGTTTTAGTTTCGTTTTGGCTAATTTTAAAATTCCAATGGTTATTTTCCGCTTGAATGATCTTTTATTCTTCCCCATTTTCCTTATAATAACTGTTCAATTTATAAAATAATTCATATAGTTTAACAAAGGCTATATTTCAAAGTTGGCTGGCAGTTTTTATGTGTGATAAAACCAGGTCCAATCCAAATTACCAAACAATATCATGCAGTATGTCACTTTATTTTACCCCAATCAGGTAAAGAGGCAGCATCCATACTCAAGTTGCAATAAGAAATGTCAATTCAAAGTTTCTTTTCAAACCTACCTACCCATCACATCAGAACCGTCAATACATGCACAGCAACTGCAATACATGAAAAGCATCCATGCATGATAGCGCTAGCGTTCCCTCTACCTCGTTGGGGCAGCAGTATCCGCGTCACTTATTTAATTTATTTACAGCCCTGTTTTCTGGATATAAGCACCGCTAAAGTAGTCTTCAAAAAACAACGCAAATTTAGAATGTATATATATAAAATTTATAACTAAAAAAAGGAAGCATAAGAATATCTTTCAAATTTTATTGTATATAGATTTTCATTTTTTCTTCAGTTAAAGTCAAATTGCCATGGAAGAAACATACTTGTTCTTGTTCCTGTTTTTTCATATCTAGACATCGAGATAAACCTTTCCGATAATTTCCTAATTTGCTGTGCGGAGTCAGAGTACCGCGCATTGATAAAGGACATTGTATGGGCTGAGATTAACCGAGAAAACATTGTCCTCTTCACAAGACTAAGGAAAGTTATAATTGATCATGTAAAAATGTGGTTCTGTAGGTCCAAGGGAAGCAACATTGTGGCTTGAAATCGCATGTTCTCTGCTTTTTGTAAAATAATGCAATTAATTGCTTTTGGGTATACAGAATAATAACACCAATTTGATAGAAACAATGTATTTCTATTGGAATGAGTAGATCAACACGTTCAGTATGCGTTGGACTATTTGTAGAAATTTTTATGGGAATGGGTAGGAATACAGGTGCCTACTTCATGCTATGTCACATGCGCAAACATATAATGCATATCATGTGTATCGTGAATATGCATTATAGGCGTCTTCATGCCCTGAGCATCAGGAGCCTGAGAAAGATGAGATGCCCTGAGCGTCAGGTGCATCAACATGTCCTGAGCATCAGGCACATGCTAATTATTGTGTTTTCATTCATACCCTTAGCGTCAGGTGTATGAGAGAATTGAGATGCCCTGAGCATCAGGCGCATCGACATGTCCTGACCGTCAGACACATGCTAATTACTGTTCTTTTTATTCATACCCTGAGCGTCAGGTGTTTGAGAGATGCCCTAAGCGTCAGGCGCATCCACATGTCCTGAGTGTCAGGCACATGCTAATTAATAGTGTTTTTATTCAACCCTGAGCGTCAGGTGTATGAGAGATGCCCTGAGCGTCAGGCGCATTAACATGCCCTGAGCGTCAGGCGCATGTTTCCTATTCAAGTGCTGCTGATTGAGATGCCCTGATCGTCAGGCGCACCTCAATGAGCGTCAAGTTTGTTTCCAAGTGCACAACTAGAACGGTAAATATAGTAAACACATGTATACATGCCCTGATCGTCAGGTACAATGACTTGTATCAACATATTACTTGCCTAAATGGCTGACGAAGAAAGCCCAATATACCCACCAATTAAATTAGAGGCTACCTACAGACTTGTTGTTTCTACCTCTGGACTAAAACCCTGACATAACATGAGCCAAAAGAAATGCCAGGGAAACTTTGAGGCAGAAGCAATTTGTCTGGCTGTGTTGTGCTGCACCCTCCCATAAGATCTTTGATGCAGTTGTCTTTAGTTGTCTTTAGTTGTCTTTAGTCTTTAGTCCATGATATTTCGGCGATGCCCGCATTCCATTGCACCACAGTGATAAATTGAATTGCTAACTCATATCCACCATTCATAGACTTATTGATGACATAAAATAAAGAAAAAATTAGGTCAAGAAAATTCAATATGTAAAAAAAGGGTGGGAGGGTGGGTAACTGTAAGCTTAAAGTACATCTGAAGAACTTGTGTGAGGTGTTTTTGTTTTATATGCAGCCATTAATAATCAAGATCTGATTTGGGTCCAGTTTCTTTGCAGGCAAGTGACACTAATATCCCTGGCAACCTTTAAGATCAGGTCTATAGGTAGAAACCACTATATTGTATCTATACAACTACAAAGGAATATTCATATTGACGCAATTACGACGCTGTTCATAAACACATTTGTGATAATTTCCATAAATAAAAATAAAATAAGGCTGGATTTTGAAGTTGAGTTGAGATGTTTGTCTCTTTTTCATATTGAGTGAGCGAGACGAACATCTCTCCACCCAGATAAAAAAAGAGAAGGCACTGGGAATGAGGTTGGAAGTTATGTTCTTACTACTAGGCTGAAAAAAGCTTTACAAAAAATAAGAATAATCCCCTGCAAAACAGATTTTATTGGCTTTTATTCAAAAAGAGTGCACTAAATTTTTAAGAGTATTGTGGCTAATTAAAAGCCTTTTTGATAATGCACAGTCCTTGTAAGCATTGGGTACATAAGAAGTGCAGTGGTATTGGAGGAAGGTTAAGAGCTGACATTCAGTTTGTATGCAAGCGTTGCAAAGACGAGATTATAGATATTGAAGTATTTCCAGCTTTAATGATGTATAACAGTGGCTCGTTAGAGATAGTTGAGAACTTCTGCTACAGGTGATATGTTGGGTAGTAAAGGGGGTGTTGGAAGAAGTGTTACTTGCAGGATAGGTCCTGCGTGGAAAAAATTTGAAGAGTTACTTCCTTAGTTGACTAGAATAGTCTTGTCAATTGAGGTGAAAGGTAGGTTGTTGTGTAAGAAGTGTTATGTTGTACAGTAGTGTCTCGCTACCGTACAACATAATAGGCATTGAAGCATGAAGATCTTGACCGTATAGAAAGGAATGATATGAGAATGGTTAGGTGGATGGGTAATGCCAGTCTGACAGACAGAAAATGTTCAAATGAGCTAAGAAGCATACTACAGTACCGCCTGAATGTAACTTTACATGTACGCAATAGTTATCACCTTCGCATGAGCTTTCGGTAGCGTCAGAACTTTCGTTGTTATTGTTAACCTATTGTTAAATACATGAGCTATTTTTACATGTTGAAAACAATAGAGTTCATGTCTTGTTCACAAAATTTAATTAGCTCATGTGAACTGCGTGTGTCCCATTGTTGTATTTAATTGCTATAGTCGTCAAGAGATCAACGAAAGAAAATATAATTTAACAAAGATTTATTTATCTATTGTTTTCACTCACGAACGGCAATGTTAAACCATTCGTTTATAAATTTTTAAAACGTGATAGAAATGCTTTTTTTAGATCGCGTTTTAAAAATTTAAGAACGAAGAACGGCAATAGAAAAGCTTCGTTAGATCGTGTTTTAAAAGTTTAAGTGCGAAAAGCGGCGATAGAAATGCTTTTTTAGATCGCGTTTTAAAAATTTAAGAACGAAAAACGGCGATAGAAAAGCTTCGTTAGATCGTGTTTTAAAAGTTTAAGAACGAAAAGCGGCGATGGGAAATGCTTTTTTAGATCGCATTTATAAAAATTTAAGAACGAAGAACGGCGATAGAAAAGCTTTTTTAGATCGCATTTTAAATGTTTAAGGACGAAAAGCGGCGATGGAAATGCTTCGTTAGATCGCGTTTTAAAAATTTAAGAACGAAAAACGGTGATAGAAAAGCTTCGTTAGATCGTGTTTTAAAAGTTTAAGAACGAAAAGATTACTAAAAGTTTTAAAAAGTAGCAGCATTAGTTTTTTTTAAATATTAAGACCATTGGATTTCAAAAACACAAAATCAATTTAATGATTTAATTTTAACGTGTTATGTTCGTTCATTTTTCTAAAATAATATATTTCAATAGCCTTCGCGATCTTTAACACTTTTAAACAATAACATGCATGTTACATGTGACAACAAAATGATTCATCAAATCTTATTGTTATGACTCACGCACAACGATAACAATAGAATGCAATTAAGTTTGTGTGTAAACAAAAGATATGTGAATGTTCTTTATGTAGACATGAGATCGTTACATGAGGTCGTAAAACTCGCGTACATGTAAAGTTACATTCAGGCGGTACTGTAGGTATCCGTAGCATGAAAGATGTTATCCAGATAATAAGATTGAGTTGGTTGAGATACTTGAAAAGAATGGAGAAGGATAATTGTGTAAGAAAGTGCAAAGACTTGATGGTTTCTGGGGCAAAGCTCAGAGGTAGACAGAGAAAGACTTGGTAGGAGGTAATAAGGACAGACTTGAACCAGAGGAATTTGAGTTTAGATCTAACACAGTCTAGATCAGTTTAAAGGACGGTCATTAATATACCCTATACAACCCATGCTAGAATGAAAAACGGATGTTTAGCCAAGAATGATGACAATAATGATGATATAGATGGGTACTTGATTTGGAAGTGATCGCTCTCCTCTCATTTATAGGCCTTATAGATAGCTTTCAATGTTGACAAAAGTTTGCAAATTTTTGTATGCATATTCTAGTATAAGTAAAAAAGCAGGCCAGGTAGGTACAACTAAATTCCTTTCTTCTTTTAAAACTTTTTTTTTATTTTTAGAAAAAAAATTTTAATGGATTTATTTTATGATTACGCTAGATTAGTCTCTAGCATTGATATGCGGGTCGTGTGCAATGCAAACTATCACTTAGAGACTGGCAACAAAAAACCTTTGTCACACTTTTTTCTACAAAGTAAAGGTTGTCAACTAAATAATTCTGGAGCACTAATATTGTTACTTTAAATCACATTAATTTTTTTCTGGTATAGTTATAATATTATTTCTAGAAAATTTAAGCTGTTAAAAAAATGCCAAAAATCTCTTTAGTATACATTCTGGGTATTTCCCTTTTAATAAAGTAATTGCTGACTTCAGCATGCAATGTGTAAATTCTTGAATCAGCAAAATTTGTTTCAGTTTAAACACAAAGTAATATCTTTTAAACAGCTCTGTAAGGTCCTGTGACTTAAAAAAGTTCTGTAATTTACAGTTCTATCTCTCCTTTTTTTCAGGTTTCATTCGAAAGGTGTATGGCATTTTGAGTGCACAACTTTTGTTTACAACACTGGTTGGGGCTTTTTTTATGTACAATGAATCTGCAAAAAACTTTGTACAGCAAAGGTGAGTACCCTTTTTTACTGAAGTTGCTCAAACTAGAATAGTTGAAGTTGTTTGAAGTCTTAGCACTCATTTGGGTTAGAGAACATTTGCATCTGTTTTTAGCTAGACAACTTTAGTTATGGGTTGAACTTGTGTGACTATAACTGGAGTGTTAAAAAGGCATATAATGCCTGCTATATGAACATTATCTCACCCTTTGACCAACCCTAACCCTAAATGTGAAAAAGCTAAAGTCCAAAGGGTGTAAATTTCACTGTGTTTTATTGTTCACACGAACTTGTAGAAAATATTTGGTTATTTTGACATTTAAAACTAAAAGGTAAAATAAACTTTTTCGACAAAAAGTGACTCAACACCATTACTTTCCTCGTTTTATAATATAATGAAACTTAATAATTAGAATAAGATTTAAAGACATAAATAAAATTATGACTGTCAGCAATGATTTATGCTGATATCAGTATTTTTCCCAAATTTCAGTTTCCCAAGTATTCTCATTTGTAACTGTTTTTTATGACTCTTTCATGCAAAATTGAAAGCACTTATGTATTTTAAATGATATAGGCTACTTTACTTTACTTTTTATAGGCAATTTTTTTTAGTTTTAGGTTTAGGGGGGGGGATAAAAAGAATAAAATAAGTGAAAGAATTAGCAATTTGTTGAAGGATGTAATGACCTTAGACGTAAATGGCTCGTCATCATCATACTCTGAAATTGTTGATCATTTTATTTAAGTCCTAACTTGTTGTTTATTGGGATGTTTGCATCCATTGGATTAATCATTGCACTCGGCATTAAACGAAAAGATGCTCCGATGAACATGTACTTGCTGGCTGCATTTGTAAGTTTTGATTTTTTTGTCATGAACGTTAAATGATGTTTCGTTTTTTTTATTGTTTAAAGCGTGAAGCATAAAATAAGTAATCTCGTATCCTAAGAAATAACCTGAATAGGAGTTTTTTCACTTTGCAAAAACAGTTGTAAGATGAGATTGTCTATTTAAAAGAGTAGGGAGAATTTGTGGATTGTTTATTTAAGAAAAAGGGATATTTCGTGGAGGCATGCTTGTGTATGTGGATTTTTCACAGGACAATTTATTTTCCAATCCACCAAAGATTTATAAACTCTTATGTAGCTGAAAGTTATATTTGGTTGTCAGATTTTAAATTCTAAACCTTGTACCTTATCTATACTTTTCATTTTGTTTGTTTTAGACTTTTGTTGAAGCATACACAGTCGGCACAGTGGGTAAGTATTTTGTATACAAGTTTGTACTTAATTTGTAAAGTTCTGATTTGAGGTGGTATTAATCTAATGTATTTTCTCTTCTTCCTTGCAACTTCATAATTTATTTACTTAGTTCAAGTTATTTTGGCATTTATAGAGCACTTTTAGAAACAGTTTAAAAAATTTTTTGTTCTTCCTTGCAGCTTAATTTCATATTCCAATGAACTGTTTTCGGTTACATGTTAAATTTGATTTTTTTGATTTTTGGAAAGTTAAGTGCTGTTTTATCTATATTTTCTCACAAATAGTTTTGCAATTGAAGTTTTCAGTGCTTGAAGGAATTCAAAATTAAAATCTTAGTATTAGACTACCCAACTTCAGTAAATTATATCTCATGCTTAAAATTCATTGGAATAATGTGGTTTTATTTCAATATTCTTTATGCTGCTACCAATTTGTCTTCCTAGTAACATTCTATGATCAACTCATTGTGCTGCAAGCATTTGGTTTGACAATGGCGACAGTGATCGCCCTGACAGTATACACTTTCCAATCCAAAAAAGATTACAGCACATGGGGAGCTGGGTATGTATTAATTTAAGTATAACACTAGCCTGCACTTTAATATTATTAACTTTTTAAGAAATGACACTTTGAGCTTGTTGAAATTCACCAAAATCTTAAACAACACTAATTTTTGTTGATTCCAGCACAAGATTTTCTGAATGTTTTTTTTTGGGCAGTGGTGTGGATTGTTCCTTAATGTAGTCACTGTGGAAATTCTGAAATTGAATGCCCTTAGCATCTACTAAAATAAAGATTTTGCAACCTAACTGACGTAGAGTTTTTATCAGATGGTGTTTTTTGTTGATTCTGGGAAATAGCCAAAAACGATCATTTCCATATTATGTCCAGGGTTGTCACTGTATAGTCCATGGAATTTTGAAACGGGCAAAGAATTAGGGACATTTTTGACTGCATACAAAAAGGTTAATAAATTTGTTTTATAGGATCTATTAGGGAGAGCATAAAATGTTGTTTAAATAATGTTAAGGGTTATGTCCATGCAGTTAAGGGGTAAAGAAAATGATGTTATTCCAATCCATATATTTTTTTAACATGGGACGACTCCATCTTAGGAAATTAGATTAATTTTCGTCCAAGGTGGTCCCTAGTTTTCCAAGACCTTATTTGACCTGAGAAGTGCAATGCAATGATTTTACTAATATTTTAATTATGGCATTTGTATCAAATTAAAACATTGGCATTATAGTGTGCAATTTGACATGCCATTGTGGCTATTTTAATGTAAAAAAGAACACACATGTTCATTGCATGTGTGTTATTGTATAGATTGCTATAGATTATGACCATTTTTAGGCTATTTTCAATGCTTTGGATTTTGATTCTTGGTGGAATAATGCAGGTACATTGAAATTTTTTTCCTATAATTGGTTATGAACTCTTAACTTAAACTGTTAAACTGGATACATGTTTTCCTGATAGTGCTGAATTACCATAATTTTCAAATTTGTTTATTATATGATTGTCAGTATGTGATACCTCACACTGAATGTTCAGTGATGTTGATACTGTATTTTGTTTTAGCTGTTCCTTCGCAGCGAATTGATGGAACTTGGACTAGCTATTGCTGGCGCCCTTTTGTTTTCTGGCTTCATTGTGTTTGATACACATATGTTGATCCACAAGTTATCACCAGAGGAATATATCCTTGCTGCAATCAATCTATACTTGGATATCATTAACTTGTTTCTGGAGATTTTGAAAATTTTGAATTCTGCAAAACGCAATTGAACACTTATGTTATGTGACACAAAACGAATTTATTTTATTTTTTTAATTTAATATTAGACAACATTTGAGTTGTAATGCACTGCACTGTGATGCATTGTCTTGATAGCATCAACAATGTTCAAACAACAAAATGGTTTGTTAGTGTTTTTGTCTCCTGTCTCTTTAGTAATGTGTTAGTTTGTAACTATTCTAATGCTTTGCACTTTTTCTTATATATAAGTGTATTGGGAAAATTAACACATAACCATGCATATCTTTTTTATTTATCTAGCGTTTGCCTAATCCTGTTCCTATTTCATACATGAAACATTAGATCGGATGAAAATAAAATTAAATTAAAGCAACAAGATAAAAATATCAAAGAGAATTCTAGTCCTCTATTTGTATTTTGTATTTTTAGCTTTAGAAATTTTTTGTTGCAGCACTCAACAGTTTACCATTTATAATATTAGTCTCTATAATAATAGCCTTAGTCTGTCTGTCTGTTTAAAATGGTTGCCCCTGCAGCTTTATTTCAAACCCTATCTGAATAATTTCATTACTTCATGTTAACATAAAATGGACGAAATACTGATGCAGAAAATATGTACAACAGGTGAAGCTCTGGGGACTGGCAAAACTATGGATTTTTCCATGGCCTAACGACTAGTTTATATTTGTAAATATTATTATATAAGGATTTTTAAGCAAGATCCATAGATTGACTTCAAGACCATATCTTAGTATTAGTATGTTTAGATAAACACCAAAAAAGTCAGTTAGAAAAGAGAATCTTAAAAATTAAATTAAAAATTAAAATTAATCAAAAAGGGACAGTATACTGATTTTAAGACTAAACTTGACAAAACCTGAACCACTGAAAAAGTGATAAAAGGTGTTATAAAAACATTGAATGTTTATTCCCCTCCTGGGTGTATTCTCTTTTAAATTGTAATAAACAGTATAGATTGTGAACCTGCTCCGGAAAAATACAATTATTTTAATATTTTATGCAGAACATAGATAAATAAACAATATGAATGCAATTCGTCAAAGCAATAGTTATGTATGGTCGGTACAGGAACCTGTTGGACAGGGAGCAACAGGGACTGTTTTCCGTTGCCGTGATAAGGTATGTTGGTGTATCGCAACAATTTTTTTCTTATCCGTTTAGGAAGATCTATTTAGAATTTGTTTCTTCACTGCTATTTAAATTGTATTTGTTGTTTCTGAGCCTGTTTGTTTCATTTTTTGTCATTGTTATTATCAAATAATATTGCTGCATTTAGAAATATGGTGGATGCTTTGCCGCCAAAGTTTTTAACGCCCATGCTGAACGAAGACCATATGAGGTTAAAAACAGAGAAATTGCAGTCTTGGAGAAACTTTCCCATCCAAATATAGTTCAACTCATTGGTTTAGAGCAAGAGGTAGGCTGTGATGCTGAAAATATTAGAGTACTTTTCTCTTATGCACATTAGGTTGAATTATGCTGTAGGGTGTAAAATTTATTTTTCTCCTTACTTATAAAACAAAAATATGATAATACACATCAAACAAAAAACCTCAAATGGACTGTATGTAAAACTAAAAATAGTATCCCATAATGTGCATTGTTGTAATGTTCCAATAATCCTTACAACTTTGGGTTGATCAGTAGCATAAATCCTAAATCCCAATACCTAGACAAGTTTCGTTTTACTAGGTTTTACTCTAATCATACTTTTTTTAGTCCCCAAAATGTAGGAATTATTTATTTATTTTATACTGGATGTGAAAGCTTTTTGAAACCTTTGCTAGAAAACACCTTGAGATGAAATAAACAAAGACTAGTATTAATTGTTCAGGATGTGATTTAGCGGTATCCCTAAAATCAGTCACTACCATATCAGAAGTTGTGTTTTTTCTTTAAACTGATTTTAAAAAAAAAATGGCTAACTTTACATGATCACATTTTACGTAACAACAACATAGTCATAACGACAAATGTTTGGACACCTATTTTTTAATCTAGCTGGGATCAAAAGCCACAGTGCTAATCATGGAATTGTGTGAATCAAGCTTGCATGACATTCTTGAGCAGCCTGAAAATATTTACGGTTTAAATGAGCATAACTTCAAGGATGTTATCAATGATGTCAGTATGTACCTTTATTCGTTTTTTAAACTTTAAAAAGAAAGTTCAAGAATTGCACAGGTGTGTGCATGGAGATTAATACACACAAAAATGCATGTCGCGTAGAAACTAAAGTCGTGTCTTTTTTTAAAATTAAATGAAAATAAGGAGATTGTAATGCTATAATGTCTTTTCACACATGGAAAATATGACGTTCTGTAGCAAAAATAACATATTTCCATTCTCTTTGTTTTGATTTTTTCAAAATCAAAATAAATATTGCTTTGTAACAAGTTTTTCTAAAAATACTTCTTTTTCATAGTGCTATTTCGTTTTTTTCACAGGAAAAAAATTATCCTTGTCAAATGTGCACCCAAGGTAGAGTTAAATTCATCTAAAAATACCTTTGGTAACAATTTGAATATGAAAATATACTTTTTTGGCTTGCCAAAACACATAAAATCATGTAATAACAAGAAATCTTACCCTTGTCAAATGCACCTCAAATTTGTAACACTTCAAATTATTTGCGATTAATTAGCTTAATTGCATAATCATATCCAAAAGTCTAAGAGTTAAAAAAGTTAAAACTAAAACATGTTCTGTCCCACTCCAGAAGAATTTTAATTGAGTGCATGCAACTTTTAATTTAACGTCACGCATAATTTCTATTTTGAATGTTTTTAGCCAATCGAATTTTAAGACGTAGGGGTGTTTTGTTTAAAAACCCTTTAAACAAAAAGGGCTTGATCTATGAGAATATTCTATCTGATGCCTAACTATAAGCATTACTTTCTCTTACTTTTTAAATTATTAAAATAAATGGGAAAGTCATCTTTCCTGAAATTTTTCATGTCAGCAGTACATGAAAAATTTCTTCCATCTTTAATGGAAATAAATTCTTCAATATAGATATAAATAAAGAAGTTTGGATTAAAAATCATAGCTAGTCTGTTTGAAGTAGCCACATCGTAGATGTGCTTGTTGATCTGTCCAGATAAATCATTCTATCATCTTTTTAATTTTTTTTTAACAAAAGAAGTATTTTTGCCAAACTTGGGCATATTTTAAGCAGAATCTTGTAACCTTAACTTTGTAGGCTTTCCCTTGTTGACTTTGTAGCTTAAAAAAATTTTTAGGTCTTGGTATGGCATATTTACAAAGTTCAAATATTGTACACAGAGATGTGAAGCCAGGGAATATTCTTCGGGCAAGGAAAGGTTATGGAAGGTTAGAATAATTTTATTTCACTTTCATTTTTCTATAAAAACAGTGAGCACACAGAATTAGGTGAACTAACACAATAGCGAATCAAAAAGAACACAAGTAATAATGAAAGCAAATCCATGTGCTTTTATATCTTGTACTTTTTCCAGGTACATATACAAAATCACTGATTTTGGGGCTGCACGAGAACTAAGAGAAGCTGAGCAGTTTCAATCAGTTTACGGAACTGAAGAGTACCTAGTAAGGAAATCTTAAATCTGGTTCTCTACAACAATTTTTACCAAATAGAATTTATGATAAATTGCTTTTGTTTTTTAAATTATCCTAATCTCGACTAACAGCAATGGAGTAATTAAAAAGAACTAGTTTGTTTCAAAATATTTTGCTTTTGTCTGTAACATTTCTCGATTCGATATTTTTAAAATTATTTGAAACCGATGGATGTAAAATACTGTTACACGTTATTTAATTTCGTATTTCCACATTATTATTGCTTTTACATTTCCTCATAGCATCCAGACATTTATGAAAAAGCAGTTTTAAAGAAATCCACGTTAAAAGGTTTTACAGCTGCGGTATGAGCTTTTATAAACCTTTTATAAACCTATTAAGTTTAGGCATGATTTTGTGATTTCCACAATGCTTCTTTTGTTATATAGGTAGACTTATGGAGTTTGGGTGTAACTTATTATCATCTAGCAACTGGCGAACTTCCATTTCGTCCCATTGGTGGGCGCCAAAATAAAGATGTAATGTAAGGCTGTAATATTTTTTGGATTATTGAAATTTTATTTATAAATTGTAATAACTCTGTTGACAAATCCATGCAAATTCGCATGTCTAACATATTAGCTGGGTTGATATTTCTTGCAATCTGAAGATATTTGTTGGGTTTCTTAGAACAACTTGACTTTGCATGAATTTGTGGTTTAGGGAGAATTTGCTTTTTTATGTATGACTTAACTTCTGTCAAAGTTTTTTTCAGCCATCATACTTATGTGTTTAAAACAGAGTTGTCTCTTCCGACATATTGTAGATAATAAATTTTTTAAAAAAAGATTGTTTTTCGATAGAAATGAGTCAATAATTGTACACAGGAAAAGAGTTGTAAATGAAAATAAATAATAGAAGTAATTTTTAGACATGTTTGTGAACATGAGGAAAACCTGTAGTTTAAAAGTAGGATGCACTTTATATTATTGCGTTTGTGCTCTATTTCTAAAGTTGTTAATCAGTCAAGGTCTCTTTAAAACATCTATGGAAAGTAATGAAGCCGTGCCTGCTTTAAAATTTGTCTGCTTTAGAGAAGTTTGATTTAAAATTATTTTAATGGTCATACTTGGAAGAAATTGTAGCTGTTAAAAAAATTAAAGAGGAAAGGAGAATATGTATTGGTAGTTGCGGTAATTATTACATGATGGGCCATTGACTATATACTGGTGTTGCTGTAAAATAATTATCTCAATGGAGATAAGCTCGCCTAAGCAAGTTCTCACTTAACCTGCTTAACTAGATGTGATGAATGTTCAGCTAACTGATATTGATTTTGCTAAATTGTGCATGCTTAATAGCTAAGCGAGGCAAATCCAGTGGCATAAACAAACTTTTACCATGGTTTATGATACAGATAATTATGTATAAACTGAGAATAACCACCTTAACATTGAAAAACCGGCCCAGCTCACCACATGTAAAAAGCATGTTTAACCAATTTTAAAAATTAATGTCCTTTTTAACATAGAAGTCCTATAATCCATCTGATGCATAAGATTTTTCAGTGAGTTCTCATTAAAAACAGACATTGACTTTAAACAAAATATATATATATAATGTGTTTTAGGTTTCGTATGATCACTGAGAAGAAACAAGGAGTAATATCTTGTCACCAAAATCCAGCCAATGGACAACTTGTATTTTCATCAAAATTACCCGAAAGTACAAGGATATCGCTAGGGCTTAAAAACTTAATCACACCCATTTTAAAAGGATTACTTGAAACGAATCCTGAATATATGATCACTCATGACGATTTTTTTCAGAAGATCAAAGATATCATTGATATGAAGGTAGGATGTATGTATAAATTTTGTCAGAAACAATCATGTTCACTTTGTGTCTGCTGGACTTATTTGTTAATCCGCATATTATTTATTTTGTTTTGAGTAATTGTTCAGTTTTATTAAACATAATGTTGTTATGCCACTTTTTGTCTGTGCACATCCTCATGATATATAAACCGTTATTTGACGGTCAATACCAGAGTTAAACATTAATACCAGTAATTCGAACAGTATAACCGGTACAATGGTATTTCTGATATTAATAAACTGTTACTGTTTTCCTAAAACAGTCGCATATATTGTACTACGTCAAAATAGCTATATCTAGTTTAATGACAATATGTGTTAGTCCATTAGTAACTAGAAAAGCATTGAAATGTAGCTTGTATTGCAATAGTATTTTACTACATAACTTTTACTTTAGGTGTTTTATGTGTTCTCCACAAAAACAAGTTCAATGCATTGCATCTATTTGCGACAAGAAGACAAGTAAGCCTGCAACACCTTTCTTTAATTGTTCATCTTTACTGCTAATGAACCCAATCATTAACATTTGTTTGAATCCTGAAGGACTCGTCTATTCGTTAAGCAAATAGGACGGACAGGTAGTTGTCTAGTTATGATTTTTATGCAAGCAAGGGACTCCTTATATTTTGCACGAATACCATTGAGTAATAATATGTAAACACCAATTCTTATTTTTGTTATGTATTTGTTCCATATATTCTGTAAAATCATCGTTGGGTCTACTCAATCCAGAAAATCAAAAAATCTAAACAAAGTTATATACTTAATTAAATGTCTGAACATTTCGAGTTGACAGTTTGCTCACCATGTTCTTTTATGTACTGGTTTTTAATTTTCAGTCATTGATATTCAATGTGTCTTATTTTTCACTAAGTATTTCGAATTTACAAGACGTGTTGGCATCACAAGTTGGGATAAATGCTTCTGAACAAGAACTGTATCATAACAATATGGAGTTCCAACCAGACCTTATGGCGCCTGTTTTGCACTATCCAGACATTACAGTACGTTTCTACTGTTGTTAATGTTTGTTTGTCAGCATTTTACACTTCTTTTTCAAATAAATCCAACAGAGTAGTTGCCTTATTCATTATTGCAAAATGCTAATAGGGAATTCCATTAAATAGTGGAATTTGTTTTGTTGATTTTCTTCTTTTTTTTTCGTAAGGTTTTTTATAAGCTGTGTCAAAAAGTACTCTACTATCAGTGTTCATGTTGAATCTTTAGGTTGACAATCCACTTATATTAATTACAAGTGAAACAACACCATTTCAAAATTTGCAAGAAAAGAAATTCGGTAAGTTATTGTCAAAAATTCAATTTTCATGTGCAAATCAGAAAATTATAATGCGATTCGAGAATATTGTCCTTTTTCTGCATTGTTAATGGGAAGTCTAATTAGAAGTCACAAAAGTATAGCAATTTTATTTTGCGTTTAATTTGTGTTTTTAGCTAGCCTGTCACATCTTGTCAATACGCCAATCAATCCACAAGACGACGCAAATATAGCGAAGGTATAACTTTGCATAAAAGCAATTACACTGGATGGCTTAAGTAATAGTGTTTTAGTTAGCTCACCGAAACTGATTTTAAGAAGGGTGCCTGGATGGAATGCATTCACCTAGAAATTTGTTTTGTAAGAGCCATCTAAAGAAAATGTAAAGCTGTTAGCAGAGTTTTTAACAAGTAAAAAAAATCTAGGATGTCTACAAATAACAACATTTTTATTAAAGCAAGCAACTTTAGGAAAAATATACTTTAAGTGGATAAAAATTCGCATGGATTAAATTTCGCGGTTTTCGCGGTTTTTGCAAAATTAGATCTACACAAAATTGAATTTTGAAAAACTTATTTTTTTTGGAGTTTATCTAAGGGGTAAAGTAAAACAGACATAAGTTTCAATCATTTTTTACGATATTCTTTCTCTGTTTACATGATAGCACGATAAGGACTAAAAATCAATTTTTAATCCATTTCTATTATATTATTATTTTATTATAGTATTAAATGTACTTTTCACATTTCTTAAATGCGTGGAAAATTTTTAATATCTTTACAACGTGGCTCTTTCGATTAGCAGATTTCTGGCTTTTTCTCTTCGTTTTGTTGATACTTCCCCATTTTTGGCAGCGTTTGTTGTTGATTTCAAGGCAGGTATGGAGGTTGTCACCTGTCGTTGGAGAGCATCTGAAATTTTAGGCGCTGTAAAAGAAGGGGCTAGAAATCTGCTTATGTTAGATCCATTTGCTGATATTGATCCTCTTGAAACCGGTGTTGAAGACATGCTTACCGTTGATTCATTCCCAGAACCCGGCCACATAGACGTTATTGAAAGAAACATTGATTCTGAGAGTGAGTTCGAATACCAGGAAGAAGATGACGAAGACAGTGAAGAAGATGAGAATGAGGAAGAAACCAATGAAGTTGAAAATAAGGGGAAAAACAGAAATGTTATTTATTTTCTCATAAGTAAATGTTAAATTATTACATAAATAGTTGTTTTGAGAAGATAAAATAGAGCATCTCCAAATTATGCTGAAAATTTCATTTTTTTTAAATTACCTTTTTTCGCTTGTCTGCAAAATTAAATCCGCACGAAATTTTATCCACTTAAGGTATTGTCTTTCTTCGTATCAATAAAAAATTTAAAATTACCAGGTTTGTTCTCAATGTCGCTCTAAAAATATTTATACAAATCATTTCAAATAGCCTTAACATGGAATTGTAGTGTTGGAATTAAAGGTATTTTTATCGTTTAGGTGTATGCAAATTTAGGGTTTTCGTTGCTACGTCAAGCTGAACTTCTCGTAACTGCACGAAAAGCTATCCATCAAACACACGAAACATTCGAGTAAGAACCACATGCAATTATTTCTGTCTGTTTCTATTTTGTTTGTTTTTTATAAAGGAAACCATAACGTGTCACAACTGTAAAAATATTACATGCTAAGAATTTGAGTTGCAAGTGCAAGTTAATCAGGCCAAGTTAAATCTCGTAGCATTCAATATTTTAAAACAAGCGAATCCGAGTTATAAAATGATGTTGGTCATATATTATAGAGCTTAAAAAGTCAGTTAACAATTCTTTTTAATTTTTTTAGCTTTTTAAAAAATTTAAAAAGAATTGTTAACCAACTTTTTTAGCTCTATAATATAAGTCCAACACCATTTTATACCTCAGATTCCATTTAAGATTTCTTGTTATTGCACCACTCATATAAAAATAGACTACTTGGTAAGATTTTGCGATAATTTATTTCATACAAACTACTATTTATTTATTTATTTTATTTATTTACCATCAAATCGGGTTCCATATAAAAATATGGTTCTTCTCCCTATAAATTAAAAATAAAAATGAAAATTTATTAATATATATTACAATAATACAGTTCTAAAATTACCATAAAACTTAAAATCACGAGGTAAAATTGTGTCGCATTAATGTACAGGGAAATTAGAAAGATGGGCACAAGAAAAAAAAGGTGTAGGCACAATAAAAAAAAAAATGCGAAAAATTATTGAGACAAAGAATTGAGGGAGCCAATATGATAAGCTAGAGTAAAATTATGTCCCAAGAATCTTATAGCTAAGGCTTTATCTAAATAACACGTTTTAGAATCTTTAGAGAAATGTTTGTAGCTTTGTGTTTTTCGAAGGTTTTCAGGAAGTGCATCAAATATTTTTGCTTGATCTTGAAACGTTTTGCTTTCTCCAATGCTAACAGTTGGTTCTCGAGAAGATGATCGGAAATTTCTTCTAGGCTCGTGAAATTCAACCTTTAAGTAGGCTGGACATTCTGGGTAGAATTTCGATTTATGAACAAGTTTCACCGTATTCCAGTCAATCATTTCGTTTACAGGGAGCCATTTCAGTTTGGTATGTCCACAAGAGTAGCATATCTGGACAGCACGTACCCAGCAGTTATATTCTGTATCTTTTGTAATCGTTGCTGCAGGTAATGTGGTATCTGAGCGAATACTACATTGCCATAGTTCAATTTCGATAAAATTAGAGCTTCTGCCAAGGACTTTCTCACATGAAAAGGAGTAAACCTATTAAATTTTCGTAATGCGCACAGGGCTCCATAGGCGGATTTGATGATATTGCTAACTTGTTACTACCAATACCAATTTTAGTTACTACCAATTTTAGATGACTTTGTTTATTTTATTTTTTGCTATAATTGTTCTTCTTTTCTTTTCATATTTCTTTTAATTTAATTTGCTCTGTTTAGATCTGTTCTTGAGAGATTATTTCAAAATACAGAAGAATATGCAAGACACCTTCAAATGAGAGTAACTGATAAATATAGAAGCTTAATAAGGTACCGATTTTTGTTGTTATTGTTGTTGTTATTGTTGTTGTTGTTGTTGTTGTTGTTTTTTGTTGTTTTTGATGTTGATTTAACTTAGGGTTTAAAACCTCTGAAATGAAGGCAGGCTTTCAATTTAGTTTTGCGTCTTTACTGGGAAAGTTTCATGGCACGGGTGAAAACAAATCGCGTAAGTGTTCATTTTTATATATCTATATTATATTTTTTAAATAAATTCCAACATTTGCTGCTGTCGTGTCAATGATGACAAGAAAAATAGTTTTTTTACACTCGTCCTTTTCAAGAGGAGTGTATTTGCTTACTCAGGTTTTTTCTTATCCTGGAATTAAAAATGCAAACTTTCGTCTACCGGTGTATTCACAAATTGAAAATGGCGATTTCAAGCAACGCGACATGCAGCTTTAAAAGTATTCAGGAATTTCTTTTCTAATAGAAGATTTTATTCTTTTGAACTAAATTTTAAGTTACTAGGCTAATTAAAGTAAGGCAAATAAAGAGAATTCTACACTTTGTTGCTCATCTTTTTTATTCAATTTTGTACTTATATCTTTTTTGTATGTTTGCATTTTTTAATATATCCAGGTTCTACTTAAAACGGATGTTCTCTTGTTGTTTTTTTAGCACCACCTCCAGAATGTCGAGAGAAGGTATGTTATTTTGTGCTTTTTGTCAAATCGAGTACTATATTCCACCAACAAATCCTACGTTTTATTAAAAAAAAACTTGTGTATGTACATATTTTAGGGATAATTATGGACCGTGTAACTACCAAAGGTTAATACTGTTAAAAATATGACGCTTTTCTCCTACAGGTCATAATGCATGTTTTTGTAGCCAGTGATTATATTTAAAGAAAATTTTTATTTGGTGTGCAGCCTGTCTTTGTTATGTTTACCGATGACGTAACGCGTATTCATATTGAATGGACTCTTTATTAACTTTCTTGTTCTTATTAGTATGATGACGTCATTAAATGTTTATCAGAACTTGAAAAAGAATTTTTTGATGTGATGAAGAAGAAAATGTTAAGAGAGGAGTGGGTTTCAGATGCTGATTTTTTAAAGACGCAACCATGGTGAGTTAGCTTTGTGTTTTTAGTTGGTTATAGTAAAATATAAATCCTGAAGTCGGTGTCTAACATGTGATAAGATGCTAGGGGTTAATATTTGAGGTTTCAAAGCTCATCGAATAACCCTTTCTCGACCAGCATTTGCAAACACTGCTGTTCAATAATTTCGACAAAATATATCTACATTAAACTTTAAAATTTGTTGAATGGTGATAGAGTGGTAATAAAACTTGACAAAGTGAGCAAAAGATTTTCTCATAAAACTTGACAAAGCGAGCAAAAGATTTTCTCATAAAACTTGACAAAGTCAGCAATAGATTTTCTCATAAAACTTAACAAATTCAGCAAAAGATTTTCTCATAAAACTTGACAAAGCGAGCAAAATATTTTCTGATAAAACTTGACAAAGTCAGCAAAAGATTTTCTCATAAAACTTGACAAAGTCAGCAAAAGATTTTCTCATAAAACTTAACAAAGTCAGCAAAAGATTTTCTCATAAAACTTAACAAAGTCAGCAAAAGATTTTCTCATAAAACTTGGCAAAGCGAGCAAAAGATTTTCTCATAAAACTTAACACAGCAAAAGATTTTCTCATAAAACTTGACAAAGCGAGCAAAAGATTTTCTCAGAAAACTTAACAAAGTCAGCAAAAGATTTTCTCATAAAACTTGACAAAGTCAGCAAAAGTTTTTCTCATAAAACTTGACAAAGTCAGCAACAGATTTTCTCATAAAACTTGACAAAGTCAGCAAAAGATTTTCTCATAAAACTTAACAAAGTCAGCAAAAGATTTTCTCATTAAACTTGACAAAGCGAGCAAAAGATTTTCTCATAAAACTTAACAAAGTCAGCAAAAGATTTTCTCATTAAACTTGACAAAGCGAGCAAAAGATTTTCTCATAAAACTTGACAAAGTCAGCAAAAGATTTTCTCATAAAACGTGACAAAGCGAGCAAAAGATTTTCTCAGAAAACTTGACAAAGTCAGCAAAAGATTTTCTCATAAAACTTGACAAAGCGAGCAAAAGATTTTCTCATAAACTTGACAAAGTCAGCAAAAGATTTTCTCATAAAACTTGACAAAGCGAGCAAAAGATTTTCTCATAAAACTTGACAAAGTCAGCATCATTATATAAAGGGTTGCGGAGCGGAAATGAGTTCCCTATGTTCGCAAGCGAACATTTGCAAATTATTATCTACGTAGAAACCAGGCCTAAAATGGGAGCAATTTTGATTCCATGTGGCGTTGCAGAAAACGAAGAAGTTCTGAGGACGAGATTAAGTGGAGAGAATCTCAAAAATTATCCTTCGCGTCTGGTACAAAGCGTTTGTAGCAAAGATAATCTGTCATCAAACTCAGATTTTCAAAGAAGTTTACGAAAACATGACAAAGAAAATACCCCAGTTTTTTCCGAATCACTTTGATTTTCCGTAATAAGATACAATTTTTCTGTCATTTTTTCTGTTTGTTTAAAAAACCCAGATGTGACGGGTAATGAGAATGGAAAAACTCTAATTCAGTTATGTTGCATTGTTGCATGGGGCGTATAGTAATTTCCATACAAGAAATCTAAGAATTGTTGCATTCACAGCACATAAAATAAATAAAATACATATATCAGAATGAGGCGAAAAGTCCGGACGCTTTGTTATTATTGTTCATCCCAATACGTTTTGAAAAAATAGATTAACATTTTATCATTTATTCATATCCGCAAAGTTAAAAACAAATTCGTTACGAATTTTAAAAAACCTATCTCATCGAAAAAATAATACGCGCTTAAATGCCAAATAGGCTATGCTTCGCTCCGCAAAAAGAAGCAAGTCGAATATATAATGATGACAGATTTTCTTTATAGTGAACAAGAAATAAAAAATCATTGTTTCAATTATTTCTGGATTGGAAAGAATTTTACCTAGCCGCCTAACTTTTTGATGTGTTTCACATCTGTTATCTCTTTATCCATTAACATGGATAAGCGTAACATGTCATATCATAGCATCTCCCCTACAACCTAAGCAAGATGGTACTCCCGGTTTAAAATTTGTTCCCATTTACTATGTTGTTGCGCGAATGCGGTAAAAATATATGCTAGCTAAATATTAAATTAGTGAATCGAAATACAGTGGACTCTCTATAACTCGAACCCCTATAACTGGAATCTCTCCTTAACTCGAACGATTTCGCTGGCACGGTGAGAATTTCCTAATAAACTCTCATAAAAAACTCTCTATTACTCGAACCCCTATAACTGGAATCTCTCCTTAACTCGAACGATTTCGCTGGCACGGTGGGAATTTCCTAATAAACTCTCATAAAAAACTCTCTATTACTCGAACCCCTATAACTCGAATCTCTCCTTAATTCGAACGTTTTTTTTGGTCTCTTCGGGTATTTCCTATCTATAACTTGAACGTCGCAACATGTATCTAGAACTTCATATGACACAAGCAGTTTTTTTGCATTGTATTGGCTCTGTAAACGTAAATCGTGAGTCTTAACTGATTCGAATGTTTCATATCTACATATCATACAAGAAAGCAAACTCTAATTTCGGATTTCTTTTCTTCCAAAGAATAAATCGTTGAGATAAAATATTTTTTATTTTTTATTTTTCCAGTCCGTTCTTAGCCTACAAGGTCGAGATTTTATCCTGTACAAAGAAAGAATTTCGTCCCCATTCCATATAAGGGAGAAAAATTACGCTTAATTGGCCATTTATACAAAATTTATACAAAAACTTGGAAAAACTCCCAACTCTGTATTACCCGAACCTCTATAACTCGAACGGTTTCCGATTCCCCGTGGCTGTTCGAGTTATAGAGAGTCCACTGTATGTAGTACTCTGTTAACACTGTGCTTTACAGGGTTTAGTAAGTATTAAGTATACTCAATATTTCGCCAAATGTTAAAAAAATATTCGTTATTTTGTTCCCATTAACATTTAAGTTATGTTAAAGTTATGTCAAATCTACAACCTACAACCTTATTTAACGAAAATTATATTCTGGTAATTAAAGTTTTTAATAAAAGTAATTTGTGTCCCTAGAATACACCATTGGCTTCCTAAGTCATGAATTGTTAGATTCAATCGAAAGATTTTTACACTTTTTTTACACTTAATTTCTTTCTCTTTGCTTTCAGGCTCGAATCGATATCTGCAGATGCGAAAGTAATTGAAAAAACATATGAAAGATTCTATAAGGATAAATATAGACGAAGCAGTAAGTCCAAACCAAGGACTCTTTAGAGCTTTAGTAGAAAATCTTTATTAAATTTAGATGTTAGGTGTAAAATAGGCTTTAAAGATTATCCTTTACGTAGCCGCTCAACTACTTTTTGATTTGTTTATAGATGCAACAATACTGGATGATCTTGTTCATAAAGCCGAAAAGTAAGTCTTCCTAATTGACGCATGCGCACAGAACATGTCATTTTGATGACTACACTAAATAACAATTGTGGCAAGAATGTGTAGCCAGGACACTAAGCGTCCTTATTTTTCAAGGTTTCCACGATTTTAAAAATCCGAAAAAACCCTTATATAAAACCTTCCTAAAAATCTCCTCAATTTTCAGGGAACATCCATTTGTCAAATCTCCTCAATTTTCAGGGAACATCCATTTGTCAAATCTCCTAAATTTTTCAGAGAACATCCATTTGTCAAATCTCCTCAATTTTCAGGGAACATCCATTTGTCAAATTTTCAGGGAACATCCATTTGTCAAATCTCCTCAATTTTCAGGGAACATCCATTTGTCAAATCTCCTCAATTTTCAGGGAACATCCATTTGTCAAATCTCCTCAATTTTCAGGGAACATCCATTTGTCAAATTTTCAGGGAACATCCATTTGTCAAATCTCCTCAATTTTCAGGGAACATCCATTTGTCAAATTTTCAGGGAACATCCATTTGTCAAATCTCCTCAATTTTCAGGGAACATCCATTTGTCAAATCTCCTCAATTTTCAGGGAACATCCATTTGTCAAATCTCCTCAATTTTCAGGGAACATCCATTTGTCAAAACTCCTAAATTTTCAGGGAACATCCATTTGTCAAATTTTCAGGGAACATCCATTTGTCAAATTTTCAGGGAACATCCATTTGTCAAATCGATCCAAGTTGTCTTCTTTGTTTAATTTCCTTGACATCCTTGATTCTTGTGATTCTAAGTTCTAACTTTCACTAAAATTCTCCTTAAATCTTCCACATTTTTTTTACGTGTTTTCGCCGGTAAAATCAAAAAATCACATAAAAAAATATCCTAAAAGAATTGTTTATAAATAAGTGGGAACCTTGCAAGGAGCATGATGTGAATGGAGAGATAGAGTAGGTTGAAAACATGTGTCAATTTATTTCGATTTTTTTTTTCTAGACTTGAAATTAATAAATGCTATCAAAGAATGCAAGAACAACTTTTGTCGTTAACCTCTCATAAAAACCAACTGCACGACCTTCTTGGCAGATGGTTAAGGTACCTAAATTCCTTATTTAATAATTTTTGATATTTCATTCTTGCCTTCCTAGTTGGTCCTAGTTTTGTCCTTGAGAAGAAAAAAAACAAATTACCCCATTTACGGCGTCGACGCCCTTTTACAGGGTGTGTATGAGGACAGATGAATGGATGGGGTCGGATGGGAGTGGCTCTGGGTTTCACACTGATAAAATATAGGACCTTATATCGTTTTAAATAACTTACATATAAAGAAATAAGTCTAACACAGTTATTTACAATATAAGAAATAGTCCTGCAAATTTTGCCCACTAAAATTAATAACGATTTTTTTGACATTTTACGCAACCTTTTCTCATTTGAAGAACTTGACAACACTTGCTGATTCGCCAATATGCAATACAATTTCTTCAGAACTGTGTTTGCATAAAATCGTGTATGTAGCCCTCGTTTTATTTGTAAATACCAGCATGTCTGGGTGCTCTGGTCTCAAACAAACTACCAATTTGAAACTAGCAAGGGGACAACTACCATCTGAACTTTCTTGAACATTTGAGCATTATTTGTTTAGGAAGGCTCAATCAAAGAAAGAGTGCTTGTTACGTCTAAAAGAAAACTTAACCCTTCTTTTTGAAGAATTTGAAGAACATTTTGAAAGACACTTCACATTGGTGAGTATGCTGTATATAGGGAATTCGCACAACCCCATATAGAAGACGTTCTACTAGATCTAGTGTAATTGTATCCCATGGTAATTCCGTCCATTGTATCCCACTATAAATTTGTAACATTGGGTACTTATGAAGATGTTGATTGTCTTTAGTTCGAAACAGAAGTGAATACGCTGGAAACTGATTGTGTTACGTTCCAGAAACTCGAAGAAAGGTAAGTGTTTATCATCTTTACTTTGCAGGCGTGACATAATGTCCATTTCAGATTTCAATACTCTCAAGTGAGGACGCGTCGTCGTGGGCTATTAGGTGTACTTATTTTCGCGGGTTACATTTGAAAGAATGTTTCGCTAGAGCCAGCCTGGTATCTGTAGTGTTTTTTTATTAGCATGCAAACCTTGGAAAAACTAGTAGATGTTGCTAGACAGCAAGAATTACAACTCATCCAGTTAGAAGAATTCGATTCGGACGAACTATCAGAACTCTCGGTGACACAAACTAACGAGAACACGAACAGCTCACTAGATGCAGTTGAGAAAGTAGCGATATCACATTAATTCACTGGATACAGTGTAAAAATAACGAAACGCAAAAGAAAATTGCCTAATATCATGTGGGAGGTAATGAAATACATTCGCAGCTCACTGAATACGATATTAGAATTATGATAACACATAAGCAGCTCACTGGATACGATATTAGAATAACGATAACACATTCGCAGCTCACTGAATACGATATTGAAATAATGATAACACATAATCATCTCACTGGATACGATATTGAAATAATGATAACATGCACTGAAGTAACGAAAGGATGTCAAAAATCACTGAATTTAGAATTTTAAATACCAGAGATTTTTTATCATACGTCAAAACTAATAAACATATAAGAACCAAAAATTTCAGCCAAATTTCAACAAGCTAAATTTTAACATTTGGTAAACATTTCTATAAGTTAGAAATGATAACTAGTTTAGAGGGAAGTAAAAACAAGAATAATTATTTCATAAAATAAGCCTTTTTCTATCATTATAACATTTCAAATCTGCGAAAGGTTCGTTCAATAGCAGGTCGCGTTTTTGCGGCTGATACAGAGATGGTCGTAACCAAATTAGTTGATATGAAATAAAATTTATTTTAAAACGCCAAAACGTTTAGACTTTAAAAAATAAAAAGTAAATATAGAAATAATGAAATCCGAAAATTTTGACTTTTTTCTTTACAAAAATTTGTTCCGTTTAAATTGTTTGGTTTTTAATATTTTCGAAAATAAAGCTTTTTCGTTTGTCAGTTTTGGCTGTCGTCCAATGAAATAGTTTGCGAGATACGATCATTCGAATTAAATTGTCTTGATTACTCAGTTTCGATTGCGCTGCGTAGCTATTAGTTACAAACGAAATATCTCACCGGTATCTATCCTCATGAATTCACACTAAATTAATATATAAATGGTGGGAAGTTTTATTGTGTTTTGGTTATTAGCTATGTTTGTTGATTTTGCACGTGAAAATTTCACCATTGACACCATATCGCTAATTATTTAAGTATACTAATATCATAATTACTGATGGGGGTTTCTTTTGATTAAAGATTTAATTATTTGTAAAAAAACGTTTTTAATATTATTCAAATTTTGATGTAAAATTTCGTTCAGTTGTTGAAGATGGTTGCTGTTTTCATCTCCGTTTTTTTTTTGTGGAATATTTAAGTATTTCATAAATAGCATTATTTTCACTACGTCGTGCATTTTGCGAATAATAATTTTCGCGAATCATTCATGTTAAGATATTTTGCGAAAATTTACAATTTCGCGAATAAAGCTTTTTAAGATTCTTTGAGAAGAATTGTTTTTACAAATCGCCTCATAGCGTAAATTAACAGACGTGAGGGATTTAGTCTCCATTTTTATTTGAACATAAATGCTGCAACATAAAACATTACTGCAAATTTTCAATGTAGCTGCTTTAAATATTTGCACAAACTTTTAGGATTTCACTTTTTGGTTTTTGTATTTCTATAGATCATAAATAATATTTGATCCTACGTCTCGTTTTGTTGTAAAAATAATGATTCACATTGTAAATATTTTTTAGCGATATTAGAGCATTATATCTTGGACTTTTATTGTTGTTGTTGTTTTTGTTGCTGTTGTTGTTGTTGTTGTTAATGATGATGTTGTTACTTAAATTAGTGCTACGTTGCAGTTGGAAAATCTTGGAATTATTGCAAAAAAATAAAGATGGAATTGAATGTCCTGGTAACTAATCATATTGAGAAAAGTTCTAATAGATGAATTTTTCATCTTTAAGAAATATTCCCTAACATCATTTTGTTAGCTTCGTTTATTGGAAAAAAATTGATTCTAATTTCCCTTTACCGTTGACGGTCAGGTTTTTAAAATGAACTCTTTTAAGATTGTTCGTTTCGATTTGTGAGTATTAATGTAATTACTAAGTTAAAAATCCTGTTGTTTTTTTCTATTAAATCCACGTTTTTGTTTTTGGCCTTTATATTTTTAACAAAGTTAACATTACTGTTCATTTTCAGTTGAGATTAATGGAAAGTCCAAGAAATCAATGTTTTTCATGTGCATGTGCCTAGAAATAAAGTTTGCATCGTGTACACATTTTTTTTTGTATAAGCAACTCGGTTGCTAAGGGCTCAGCCCTGAAAATTGCCAAAAAACTAGGCAACTGCTTAGCAACACCCAGCCCTGAACTTAGCCAAGCAACTTTTTTCCCCAGCAAAATATTTTATTAAAATTAACCAGATGATGTTCGGCAAAACTCAAAAAATGAAAATAAAATGAAAAAGGCCAGACAATTTATCAAAAATTCAGGGAGTGATTCAGTGTTTGCGTGATCGCGTGCTTCCTTTCTTTTTCCAGGTCGATTTTTCCTTAGCAACCTACTAAGCAACTTTAGCCCTGAATTTCTAAAATTCCATAGCAACCCCAGCCCTGAACCAAAAAGTGGGGTTGCTTATAAAAAAAAAAATGTGTAGTCACCAACTGCAACATTTTGTTGGCGGAGTATTAAAAATACCTTTTCACATGGTCGAAAGTTTGTCTACAAGATGAAAATGACAGAAAAATACATTGAGTCAAATACCGGATAACCATAAAACATGAAGATGAAGTTAAGTAAAGTTAGTCCGGCTGTGCACTTCACTCGCCTTAAGGTTACCGTAAAGGAAAAAACTCACTTGATGAGTAGTCTCAGAAAAACCCTTATAATTTATCAATACTTTTATATTTTTTCTTATTTTTGTTTTGTTTCTGAATGCTTGATGAAAGACTTATTTGATGGTGTTATTTTCGTGAAATGTTAATTTTCCAAAAAGAAAATATAATGAAATAAAGACACACCATTTTTTTTATATCGTACGTTTTAAAGTTGCTTCTTTTTCCGAACGCGTAGTCGCAGATTTCTCGTTTTTGCACCATTACATTCAGCATAAATTAAATTGAAAAATGTTCCCGGTTTTTTTTTTCTAATAACGTCGTTATGAAATTATTTGTAATTATAATCATTAAAAAAAATGCATATTTTTTTCTTTCTGTCGTCATAATTCGCTAATCAGTAATTTATACAAAAAAATCCGGGAACCTTTTGTGCATAATTTATTCAGCTTTCCAATACCGAAAATTTCAATGAGCCAATAGGAAGCTTTCGGAAAAAGAGACCACAAACGTAAAGGCATGTATGCGAAAATTTACTAACGAGATATTTGTTTTTAAAGATTTTCGTAGGTGTTATGGAAATGTGTTACCTGAGTATGCAGAAAGATGATAGAAGTGCAAACTTTATCTTTATGCTGAATATGCGTGCACGCGTTCAGAATTATTAATAGACAGAAGTCAGGGTTACAAGAGACAGCTCATATGCATACTTCTTAACTTTGATTTTTTTAATGATTTTTTATGCGACAACATTTATATATATATCGATGGTGAAAGTAAACTATCTAAAAAATATTATTATGCATATTTTTATACGGGAGTTCCATATCATGCATAATGTTTACAAAAAAGATGCTAAACTCATTTTGCACATATTTCCTCGAAGGCGTGAAGGATATAACACCTCTGAAAAGGCTTTTTCTAGAAAAAAGGGATGTTTCAAATATTTTCATGGAATATAAAATTTGTCATTCGAAAGAGAATTTTTTTTTCTATACGTCATGAATTTTTTGCAAAAAACCTCAAAAAAAAATTTGTTTCCTTTACAGTAACCTTAACTTCATTCCTAAAAATAAATCGGCTGCATTCCAAGAACAAAAATATTTTTTATGTTGTGTAACATGGCACAAAAACTACTAAACAAAAGCTAGTGAGATGTGACTCCTTTTTTGTTAAAGGTCACTGATTATTTCGGTGTATTTTTTTTCTTTCTAAAATGTAATCCCAATGCGTCACATAATCTTTTATGTTTCTCAGCAACTGTTGACTTCAGCACACTCAAGGGAACTTTCACTTCTACGCTATCCTCCTCTTTGTATTCTGACTTCAAATCATTTGAAAAAAGTTCGAGTTTTACAAAAAAATATTGTATAAGTGTCCTGACAAAACTTCTCTACTTATTGAGATATTTAAGTTTTCGAAATATGTCTGCCTAAGGAATTGCATAAAGAGCCAATGAACCGAGTTAAAAATTCAAGTTACCAAAATGTTCGAGTAATTCAATATTCGAGTTTTGACTGTACTTAAAAAATTACAAACAGCCTGAACATTTACGTAAAACAAGAAGCATCTAGTGCATTAAGACATTTGAGGTTGACGGTTCTTTATACATTTGGCTTCCTCTTTTCGCTATAGTGAAAAATTCACCAAATTAAACAAGCACAGTGCAGTTTGATTAGAATTATTTTCCCCTATAGGTTCCCCACCCTGGCAAGAGTTCATGTGAGATCGGCCCGGCCCACCAAATATCCTACTTCCAAGCATGGTATTTAACCCTATATCATAAAACACCACCATAGGGAGGGTGTTTTTTGTAACTAATTTCAAAACTGAAGAAATTGTGTCCATTTTATAATGTATATATAGCATATAACTATTGAGCTTTTTAAAATTCAAAATGAGTCTAAGTGAACCATCAGGCTTTGGAGTGAGAAAAATAGGAGATATAAATTCTCCAACTTCATGATAACTTTGTTTGATTACTCCTTTTTTAAGTAACCTGGTGATCTCTGATTTGATAAATTTGTTTTCATCAGTAGAGAAAGAACTGTTCATGCTTTCAGCATTACCAGGTTCTGGTGGTTCCTCAAATTCTATTTTTAGACCAGAAACGATTGACAATACCTCATGGTCTGATCCCAATTCTTTCCATGCAGGCAAACATCTAGAAATAGCACCAGCCTGAAATTTTTTAACCTTTTCAGCCAGCTTAGTTTTAAGGTTTAATATATATGAACTTACATTAAGGGCAGCAGTTATTTCCTGCTTCTGTTGAAGGGCTTCCGATGACTTTGTTGTGGTTTCTTGCCCTTCTCTAAAAAATTCTGGTTATCTTTTCTGGATGTTGTCGTTGAACTAGGAACTTTACTAAGCCTTCCAACATAAGGATATGATTGGTATTTCATGCTGTTGTTGTAGCTATATGCACTGGATAAGGACAAGGCAATTTTCGAGGCTACCTAGGCTTCTCTCATACCTTTTTTTAAATCATCCCCAAGCAGAAATTCATTGCATGGTCTACTCGGGTTACATAGATCCCTGTATTGAGGGTTCAAAGAGGTGCGAACATTTTGTTTTCTTTTATTATTTAGGTCTGTATTGACTGACCCGAGTAATGTTATTGCATCAAGACAATTCATGACAACATCCTTCGAATTCAAGGGATTTTTCCTCTCATCAGACTGTAAAACATTTTCAACCACCTCTATAATGGCTGATGTTGCACTCAACAGTGTTTGCTGTGTGTTGTACAAATTTCTCTCATTACGTTTTTGAAATTCTGAAAAACTTTTGAGATTAAAAATGCATTTGTTCATCTTTGGCACAACCATTTTAGTACAGTTTTCAGGCAGCAAGTGTCTTTTCCCTATCTTCTTTTTTACCTCTGTAATAAGACAATTTTTCCAGGAAATGAGCCGTAACTCTAGTGGCAACATTTTCTTTGATTTTTTCACCAAGGTCTAATGACTGTGGTATTTCATTATCCACTTGTAAGAGGATGTCTTCTGCAACATCCAAATCACGGTAGCTTTTGCCACCATGTTTATTTGGAGTAAATAAATCTGACATATTATCTCCAGGTATAGTGTTCTCAAGGGAATGCCTTGGTAAGTTATTTTCATCATTGTTGTCATTATCATGCTCAGAAGTAGTATCTCCTGGTAATCGTCAGATGGAGGCAGTGGTCTCTTCCTTTGTCCATGCAGTAAAGGAGAGAACTCCTTTCTTATTGCACTGAGTACATCTGCAATAATTGCTTGTCTCATATCGTTGTCTGTGACTTCGACATTTGTTGTATTAGGAGAAGTAACTGTAGTGTCATTTGCATTTGAATTTTCAGCCATGCTTCTTTCAGCTGTATACAGGGACCAAAACTGTCAAAACTTTCAAAATACAATCAGTTGTAAATAAATAATGATATCAGAAATCTACAAAAAATAACCCACAGTAAACTGGTGGTGCAGAAATCCAAGATAAAAGTCAATATAAAACTTTGCTTATCTGTTTTTCTTTTTTCGCGTCCTGCTTGTTTATCGTAGGATTTCGGAAAAACAGGTCAGAGGATATTCGGGGAGCCGGACCGATCTCATATGGATTCTTGCCAGGGTGCCGGAACCGAGTGGGAAAATAATTGGAGTGGTTTTATGCCCAAGAGCAGCTCTTAAGCTCAATTTAATCTACTTTTAACGATGATTTTTACTGATAAGGTAACGAAAATTGTAGGACGTAGGTATAAGAACTGAGTAACAGACGTCATAAAGTCGATTAGCGAGGACTTGGTCAGTGAATATCGGTAATTGGTCAGTTACAATACAATACTTTCTCTAAGTAGAATTAAAAGATTTACATAATGAAAAATTGTTCTTCGTGTCGTATACTAAGGTTACGCTTGTCACAGATCTGTTACACGAATATGTAGAACTTGTGTAACAAATAACGTAAACTTAAATTACAAATAGATATGAGTGACAACTGTCACAGATTTTGGTGATATATCAAAACCTCTGCAACCTAATATTTCGCTTTCAGGTAAAACTATACGCCATCATGTAAATATGCGCGACAAAAAAAAAGTGTGAAAAAAATATTCTTGTTAACAACGCAACAAAAAAACAACAATGTCAGTTTTGTTTCTTCCATTTTTTTATGAAGGGATTCTAAATTCTGCATTTGATGCTATCAAAAATAATTGAAATATGAAGACCTATAAACAAATATTATTTGACACTACTAAAATTTAGAAGAGATAAAAGTCCCTTACTTACAAATAAAACGCTTGAGTAACAAAAGACAATTCTCACTATTTTATTTTTCGCAAAAAGAACAGATTATTCCTCATCTTGTGAAAACATGATTAAGGCATGCTCTGAACAATGCTTCGCTACACCGCTTCTCTGTTATTATTCAGTCGCGTATACTGGATTTTGGATATGTACGTTTGATATTTTTGAATTATCAATATCATCTGGATCAGCATGAGAACAGTGATAACAGGCGTTGCTATCTTCAAGTGAGGGTAACAGAAAACTAGTGGAAAAAAGCCCGATTAAGCCAAACAATCTTGACATTGCCATGCGAATCCCTTCACAAAACGTCACTGAATTTCCTGGTGACATTTGCAAAATAATTGCGCGAGAGAACGCAATTCCACTCAATCCAGAAAATGCATTGAATAAGACTGCACAGACAATTAGAACATTTTGCGCAATCAATTCAGAGATCGTGAAAATACATGGAATTGTTAAAATGATAGGACCAACACAGGCTACAAGGAGACTTCCAACATACGCAAAATATATCTTCTGTCTTCCTTTGATCATTTTAGCGACACAAGTCCACATTAGAAGCGCGTAAACAACACCACAGACAGCTACCGTAACACTGACATGCCACATGTCCCAGTGAAACATTCTGGAAGCAAGAAGTGGAACGAGTAAATCAGTAGTGACACCGATGTAATTCAAAAATGCTGTAGAAATTATGATGAGCATGATTTGATAGTTTTTAAGTATTTCTTTCACAGTAAGAGGAGCTGAAGCGTTGAAATCAAGATTTGCCGTTTGGATTGATAAAGGACTTTCGGCTTTTTTCTCAACGCAATGTAGAGTCATTGAGTCATTTGGAACAGGATTCTTATCCTGACTGTCTTTTTTTCTCTTTTTTCTTTCATTTATTTCCTCGGATTCTCTTAGTGCTTTAAGATCATACTCTTGGGATAGATTTGACACAAAGAAATAAACTAACACATTGGAAATTATTATCAATATTGTCATAAAAATGCCAAAAAAATTCGTATTATTCAAATGCCAAGATCCAACGTAAATGTCTATTTTTTGAAATGCAATGCCAGTTCCAGGACCGATAATGAAGCCAATGGAGTAAATTGTTATGTATTTTGTTAAGACTTCACCTAAAACATCCTCTGGATACACCCTTGAAAATTCTCCTAAAAGAGAAAGAAGCCATGAAAACTTTGTAAAAATGTTGCTAGAAAGAAATATAGTTATGAAACATATTATTTCCGTGTCGTTATAGTAGTTATTTTACGAGTCGGATAAAAGGTACGATTTGGCGTATACGATGTGAATTATGCGACAAATCGTGTTACGTAAACACCTAAAATCGTACAAAAAGTATCGCATGCGACAGTTTGAACATGTTCAAATTTTAAGCGCTCAGAAATTAAATGCGACGATTGAGAAGACGTATATGGATAAAAAGGAGACAAAGCAAATTTTATTTTGGAGTTGCAAAAAGAAGAAGCTCTTTAGGATGTTATAAGTATAAAGATAGGGATGAAAAGAAATTGGGATTCCAACTATTATAAAAACCTTTGGTTTTGGTTTGACGTCTTAATACAGTAGACTCCCGGTTATTCAAACCTGCACTTATTCGAAATTCTCGGTTATTCGAAGCGATTTTCATTCCCCTTGGATTTTCTAACTCGTTTTAGAGTAAATCTCTCTCAGTTATTCAAACTTCAGTTATTCGAAAATTCGTTTATTCGAAGTGGTTTTCTAACCCCCTTGGCTCAATATTCTCTCAGTTATTCAAAATTCTTGACAATAGCTGAAGTAAAAGTGAGAATTTTCAACTTCAAACACTTTTTATAAAAGAAAAATAGTCTTTATTCCTAAAAATAAAACTATGTACAAAGCAATTTTTTTAAAAGTTGAATGCTTTCACCATTTCCAGAAAATTCAAGCAAACAAGGGATTCGCATTCCTTTGTCATCACCCATATTTATCGCCTTACCTGTGACTTTCACAAAACATTATATTTGTATATTTTAACGTTTGAAACACTCGTTGCGTTTAAAACTGTAGAGTAAAAACTTGATATGACTACTTTTTTATTCAAATCCCTCCAAAAAATCCGTCAGAGTGAAAATTGGACCAAAATAAGAAAATTTTCGGTTATTCGAAATTTCGGTTATTCGAAGTAAATTCCTATCCCCCGTGGAGCTTCGAATAACCGGGAGTCTACTGTAGTTACAATTTGGCCCCTTCTTTTCTTGCGTTTTTAATCCATCAAACGCGTATCCGGCTTTTTAGCAGATTTTAGGATTTAGAAATTTTAATAATAGTTTTAAGTTCGCCCCTTCTTTAATACATGTGGTGATCATTACGCAAAGACTATTAATTGTTTCTGTTTTTTTTACAACGACGGCTGGAACACATTCTCTACAAACTTTTACGTATTTTATAAAACTTAATTTTTGAGAGAAACGATCCTTACGCGTGCGTTTAAATTAATTGTCACGGATTTCATACCACAGGGAATTCGATGGTTGTCAATTTCATTTAAAAAGGTTTTAATTATTCCCGCATTTAAATGAAATATGCAACAAACATTTTGACGAATAGAATATGAATTTCAAGATTTATTTCGTTAATTTCGTTTTATTTTCCAGATTCTAATTTTAAACCACTTAGATTTCTTATACTTTAATTCAGCTAGTACTCTAATAGAGATGACACTTTACCTGAAATGACAGTTGCCAATGAATCACCAAAGCCACATATAAAGCGACCAATCAGGAGGAACCAAACAGAGTAATGAAGTGTATAAAATATATTTCCAATCACTGAAATTACGCTTACAACAAATATGAAACAGCGTACGTTACGATTCCTGTCCATAATTCTACTTACACCGAGACTACTGATTACAGCAGCTGAAGCCATTAAAGTCATTCCTGCGCTATAGTATGCAGAAAGATGATCGACCATTAGTACATCTTTTAGGTAAAACCACAACGATATAACAATCGCAGAATATTCCATTCCAAGTAAAAATCCAAGTAAGTAGAAAACGTATGTTGTTAATGCTCGTTTTCGTTCCCATTTCTGGAATTGGCATTTTGCTGCGTCATCGTTTCTTCTAGTTGGAAATGATTCATCTACAGCATCTACGGCTCCATACACCTTTTTACTGTCATGCATTTTTTGAAATCTTTACTTGAGATCTGTTTTTTGCACGTTGGTAAAAAATAGAAAAGAACTATTAAGGAACAGATTTTAGTAGCTAGAGGTTTTATAGTTTCAAATTTAGTGGAACAGATTTTAGTAGCTAGAGGTTTTATAGTTTCAAATTTAGTGGAACAGATTACACTGTGCAAGGGCTACTATGAAATGTAACAGAGATTATATTTACTTGCATAAGCTTTCGTCATAAAGATATATAATACAATTAAAATCAGTTCAAAACAAACTTTTTCGACCCCTAGATGACAGGATTTGAGAAAATGACGAAAAAAATAAAGGGCGTTGAAAATATGGTCTAACGAATAATTTGAACAATATTTCAAGATTTTAAGATTTTATCCACAGTACAAATAAATGTTCATATGTAAATATCCTGTCCAAATATTAGTGAAATAAATCAAATAAATAAATCTCTTATAATAATAAGCCAGTTCCGTGTGTCTGTCTGTCACTTTTGCAAACACGATATTTTTTACCACCCGAATGCGCGAGTTTGTCGAGTTTTTTTGTTTTGTTTACATTTGTCTCTCAACCGTTAGAAACCACGTGATAGAAAATAAGCAGTATGATTCGTTCAAATACGTACTTTCGAACGGGACGGCATTCGAATAAAAAGTTCCGTTAGCGTAAAAACAAACAAACATAAAAATTTCTCGACAAAGTTCTCGACACAAAAGGCGAACTGAAGAAGCGGTTAAAAAATGTCTTATTTTCGACGATCTCTTAGTCACAAAAAAGTGCAGATATTAAAAGCAAGAAAAGTCGAAGTGGAGAAGTAGAAGTACAAAAGTAAAGTTAGAAGCCACGAGAAGTTGCTTCGAAAGTGAAGAGTGCAGCTAGAAGTAGTAAAGAAAAGTTAGAAGTAGAAAATAAAAGCTTGGGTTTAAAGTCGATTTGGATTCACATATAGTAAGAACTTTGATATTTTTAGACGTTATGTTTTTATGTCGCTAGAGTTACGTGTCAGGCAGACTCGCATTTGCCAGGAAAAAGTCACTTAAAAGTTTCAAATTCTTTAAGTTTTATGTTTTACCGCGTTTTTATAAAAAAGCCAGCATTTGTTTACTTTTTTTGCATAATTAATGTACTATTCCCTGGTGCGTAACTAATGTATTTGTCCTAAAATTCAAAATGCTGCATAAAGCTGTTAGCTGGCTGCCAAACAAATGTGCCAGCAAAATAGAAAGTTTTGGTTTGTTGAACTAACTGCAAATGTCATAATTTTTACATTGCTATTGTTTTCCTTTATATATGTTTTACTAAGCATAAATAGCTAGCTATAGACTTAGCTAAGTCTCCCCAGCTAAGTATATTTAACTGGGTGTCTTCTTAGGTACTGTTTTGTTAGCTAGCTAGCTAATGTTAGCTTCAAGGCTCCATCCCATAGCTAGCTCTAATCTATGAGTTTTGTTGTTATTCCTCTTTTTTTAGGTATTTATAGCTACCTTAGTAGTCAAACTTCTCTTCTTTTTTGAACACGAATTATGATGTAACAAGCTAGCTACAAAATCTTTCTCGAACTTTTAGGATACTGTGACACATTTTTATGCCCATAGAGAATAATTTTTTTCACATTACCTGACCTGTGAACTTTACAAGGGGACCACATGCAATATGACAAGTGGAACGAATTTTATAGAATTTAAAGTGTGTGTGTTAAGTTATTTTTTATTGTTTTGTTTCTGACATCCCGTTAAACTTTTGTCAGCCTACATGTAAAATGCCAGGTTTTTTTACAGGGTTTTTTTACATTTGATTGGAAATTTACGTGGGTTTATGACTTTGGGTTAAAAAAAATTATGAGAGGATGGTATGGTTAAGTCAGTTTATATTGTTCGTGTTGCAAAATGCTGTTTTTTTGAAATTTTGTGTAAACTTTTGTGGAAATAGACCACATGCAATATATATACTGAAAGAACAAATCTTTGTAGAATCAGACTTCACTGTAAGCTGTTGTAAAGCTGATGTCTTTATCGGTAAAAATAACAGCCATAGTTTACTAATAAGAAAAAAATAAATTGAGTTTGAAAGTTAAAAAGTATTTATTTGTTAAGCTTTTCGTACATTAAGTACATCTTCAGACTATATAAACAACTTTGTCTTTATATTTCGTATTATAAACTATTGTTTGGGAGAACTAACTGTATGTGATGTAATTTTTGCTGAAAGAAAATTCCATGGTTTCACGTTTTTGTTTTTCTTGAGAATTTTACAAAATTTTTTAGGGATAAATGTTTGCTGATGATAAAAAAATTACTTAATGTTCTGACTGAAACTGATTTTGTTTTTTATATTTTGTAATCTAAACGCGAGGACTGTGTGCACTGAAATGACTGATTTTTTTAAATTTTGATGTGTTTCATAACCTTTTTGTGGAAGGTTAATGGCAATATACGATATGCTGACTGAACTTATTTTTGTTGATTTAGATGTGTTTCTCAAAACCGATCTGTTTTACATTTTGTGTAAACTTTTTTTTATGAACCGTATACAATGTTTGTTGATTCAAGTTCATTCTTTGCTTATTGATTTTGTGACATTTAGGTTTAAAATTGTTGGTAAAGGGCAGTATGGATCATCATACTCTAAAAGAAAATTTTTGTGTTCTTAACTGGTTGATTTTTACATTTTGTGTAAATTTTTGCGGGAGAGGATGGTATGCAACCGAAGTGACTGATTTTTCTAGATTTAAATTTGATGTTTTCCAAACTATGGCTTTTTCATATTTTTGTGTAAGCTTTTAAGGGAAAGACAATATTTAAAATTGTAAAGAACTTATTTTTGTTGATTTGTGACTCTTGCAGGCCTCCTTTTTGACATTTCAGAATAAAATACTGAGGGTTTTCAACATAATCACTTATAAGATGTACATATTTGAGATGCGTTATTTCTAACATTGTTATTATCCGTGTTGTGACTGTCGGTGTTGTAACTGTCGGTGTTCTTACTGTCGGTTTTGTGGGTGTTGTGAGTGTTGATGTTGTGAGTGTCGTTGTTGTAACTTTTTATCAACTAGATTTTGCACCTTGCAAGCTGTTCTTTTTTATTTTGTGTAAGATTTGTGTGGAGGATTTAATGCGATTTGACATTTGACATTTGCTGTAAGATTTTAAGAACTTTTTTTTTTTGTATATGCACTGCACGTCAGCAAAACATCTAAATCAACCTATTTTTTTATTGGCCTTTTGCCTAAGTGGATTTTTCCACGGGCCTTATCGACTAGTCTATATAATAATACGCCAGTTCCGTGTGTCTGTCTGTCACTTTTGCAAAGTCGATTATATTTTTCATAATTTTCTTCAATAAAGTCTATAAAACATCACCTATAAAATTGTTCTGTAATTTACCAAACTTTAACGTTAAACTAATATTAACGTTAAAGGGGAATTAAGCCTCAAACTTAAATAGCATTATTTCGGTTAACAATATGTTCATTTCTCAAATTCTGTTTAAAATTTTGAAAAATAAATATTATTTGGATTGATTTTAATATAAAAGTTTCCCCTTCTATGAGCGCCATTTAAATTTTCTGAGGTCACGGCTGATTCTGGAGACTGTTATATCGTGACGTATCTTACGCTGAAGAAGCATAACCTTGCGCTGAGCGGAAGCAGCGAGATATGGAAAATTTAAGCTCCTGCTCTGACTCCCCTATTTCTAGAATATTCAAGTGACTCTAGTGAAATGTCAGTAACAAGATGTTACATGAATAAGCCTGAATACTCCAAAGCAGAACTTGAAAAAGTGACTTATGAATCTAGTGATAGCGAAGAAAAAGACGAATTGAATTCAAGCGGACTTGAAAATTTGCATTGGTGTACCTGTACATGTTGCGTTATTTTCAATTCCTTCACTCTTGTGGAATGCAAGTGTTGCCAAGAATTTTCCAATTTATTGAATGACAAGTTGAATAATAACAAGTGCATCACGATGCACAAGGATTTTGAAATTTTATGTTTGAACCGCACAGTGTTAGAGACAGCCAGCATACAACATCGACGATACCAGAAAAATATAACAAACTCTCCACATATACTAATAAGTAAGTCTTTCTTCAAAAAATATGTTTCTCGTAAATATTTTCGGTATCCGGAGAATTGCCCCCCGGTGAATTGCCCCCCGGTGAATTGCCCCCCAGTAAATTGCCCCCCGGAAGATTGCCCCCCGGAGAATTACCCCCGGAGAATTACCCCCCGGAGAATTACCCCCCGGAGAATTACCCCCCGGAGAAAAAAAAATTGACATCTGATCTTCAATTTTTTTTTTTTCAATTTTTTGTACACGCCCTAACAGCTGTTTAAGTGACGATATTGCCTATTATGCAAATAGGAGATGTGTGAAAACAGTTGCAACATTTTCAGAAAAGAAAGGAACGGTTACGCAACACACACAAAGAGTACCTTCCTACTTTTTTTCTGCGTCACCCGTCAAGTAGTTTACTGCTGCACAACTTTTCATTAAAATGCTATATAAGAACTTGCCAGATTGAATTTGTAAAGTTTTCAATCACAATGGAGTTTACTACTACTGAAAAAGGACAAAGAAAACTCATAAGAAACGGATATTTGTATGTATTTCAAAAGCGAATTTGTCTCTTTTATTGCGATAAAAAATGTGTTATTTCGTTTGAATAATGATTGTCCTATTCTTCTTAGATTTATCATTTGTAGCATTGTGAATATATATATATATATATCTTTTTAGAAAAAAGTACACTTTGGGAATGGCTGGGAATGGCTAAAAATATAAGAACAAAATATTGTTTTATTGGGGGGCAATCCTCCAGGGGGCAATTTTCCGGGGGGTAATTCTCCGGGGGGCAATCTTCCAGGGGGCAATTTACTGGGGGGCAATTCACCGGGGGGCAACTCTCCAGGGGGCAATTCACCTAGTACCATATTTTCAAAGACCATATTTCTCATAGTCACACCAAAATAAAACATTCTTCGTATCTTCTTATCTTCTCACTTTTCGCTTTATAATCTTACAGGTCCACGCGCTATGAAAATACACACCATCGCAGAATTAAATTAAAAATAATGTCATTCCTTGAATATCAAGTAAAAACGGAGAAGAGCCCATGTGCCTCAAATAACAATTTGTTTCAAAGAAGTTTTGATGAATGAATAATTTCAATATATTTCATCCTGGTTTACACTATAACTTAAACTTTGATTCCTTGTACGGAAATGAGGTACACCAGTTACTGACAGTACATGGCCTGGGTACATTATTATGAAAGGCTTGGAAAAGGTGTCGCGTGGTGATTCCAGCGTGTATTGTGCGAAAAATAAGGGCAGAATTTCCTGATCCAAATGGAAAGTATACTGGTTTCAAAGAATTTGTTGATATATAACGGGACTTAGCATTTTCAAACAAACAATAACATCAACGAAAAAGCGAAATAAAGTACAACGGACCAGAGTTATTTTTTTTGAATCGTTACGTTTGTTCACATGTAAACAACTTTAAAAAAGACGAAGAGATCAAAAAATTGAAATGAGCGTAAAATACGTCATAGATCTCCATCGCAGATATTGTTTTGATTTTAACATGGCGATTACTGTTGTCAACTTTTATGCTAGAAAAGGGATGTAAATTCAAAGAATTTCAATTATTTTTATATACCATCAAAATATGTAGGGTTTGTAAAAGATATTTCCGAAGAAAAAAAATTTGGGCTTAATTCCCCTTTAAAGAAAGTATATTACATTAATGAAGCCATTACAGTGCACTTAAAACTTTGAGGCCAAATAACTTGGAAACGAGGTGGTGACGTCAATGATTTTTCACCGCATGGGTAACTAGGGACCACCTAGGACCAATTTGGGTAATTTTCCCAAACCTGGGTCCCTGAATCCGTTTCGGAATGGACGGGTTGATAACGTCATCAAAAATCATTTAAACCACCATATCTCCGTAACCGTTTGTCAAAAGTACATGATCCTATACATTTTCTTGATCAGCGTTTAAAGACCTATACGTTGAAGGCAACAGGTATAAAAATTTCTTAAAATTTTTTTGTGTGTTTTCGCGGGTCTTTGCTGACGTCAAGCATAATTTTTAAACCCTTATATCTCATTAACAGTTCATCAAAAGCACATGATCATATACATTCTCTTCATCAGCGTATCGAGCTCTACACAATAGAGACAACGGATAAACTGAATTTCGTCAATTTGTTTTTGCATATGCACTGCTGACATCAGCAAAAGGTCTAAAATAACCAATTTTTACATTGTCCTCCTGCCTAAGTGGATTTCTCCACGAGCCTTATCGACTAGTCTCTATAATAATACGAAGTCTGTGTGTGTGTGTGTGTGTGTGAGGTGTGTGTGTGTTCCCTACCAGATAATCTAAACAACACACCTGCTTTTCTTTCGCGTTCTCAGTAGGTAGCTTGCTAGCGTTCTCTGGACCAAAGTCTAATCAGTTTTTTTACTTCGATTACTAAACTTCGCTTCATCCCAAGGAGAACGAATCGGAAGCGTATACAATTGTTTGATACATTTCCAATCAGTTTTCTTTGTGACGTTATATCATCGTACGTTTTTCTTTTTAAAAAAATATTTCAAACTAACAACACCAACTTCGTTCGACAACAACAGTTTGTTTTTTACATTTTAGATTCGAATTACATTCATATTCGAATCCGATAGATTTTCTATAAAAGTAAGCAACCTCGGTCTCATAATAAAAAAATGGAAAATATAGAAGAACAAATAAGCCTTAAGCTAATCTCGTGATGAGTAAGCATTGGCATGCCTTGTTTGAAATAACTCTTTTCAGGATTAATTTGAAAAAGAGACAACCTTCTTCGCTTCTGTTTTCTTTTTTCAGTGTTGATAAACAACTTGTTTCCGTGAGATACGGCGCGCACATGGAAAACCGAGGGTAAAATTAAATTATTTTATCTATAACGACCCCGTGGGGCTTTTAAAATATACAACAAACCCCCGTGTGGCGATTTTTTTTAACTTGGTAAATTTTAGCGTAAAGCCACGCTTTGGGGACGCAATGCATGAGTCATAAGAAAGTGACCCGTGATTTTAGTACCGCGAACTCACATAGTCACTCACACAAGCGTATTATAATATAGGATGAAAGAAGCCATTGCAATGCACTTAAAACTTTGAGGCCAAATAACTTGGAAATGGGATGGTGACGTCAGTCATTTTCCACCGCTTGGGTAACTAGGGACAACCTGGGATCAAATTGAGTAAGTTTCCCAAACCTGAATCCCCACGAATCCGTTTCGATATAGATAGGTTGATGACGTCATCAAAAATACCTTTGAACCTCTGCATCCGTTCTTTGAAAGTACATGATCCTATACATTTTTTTGATCAGCGTTCCAAGCTCTGCACAATAGGGGCAACGGGTTACTGAATATCTAACAAAAAGTTTTTTGTATTTTGCTGGGTGTGTTTGACATCTGCAGAAATTTTTAAACCATGGTTCATGTCTCCTCATACGTTTATCAAAAGCACATGATCCAATATATTTTTTTAATCGGCGTTTCAAGCCCTATACAATAGACGAAACGGGTACACAGATGTTGACAATTTTTTTTGGTATGTGCACTGCTGACGTGAGCAAACTACCTCAATCAACCTATTTTTTTTATTGTTCTCCTACTTAAGTGGATTTTTTCACGGGCCTTATTAACTAGTAAATAAATAAAATACGACAAAATTACTCTTAATCTATTTTAGTGTAAAAAAAAATTGCGAAAACATTTTTATCAATTTTTAAGCGCGTGCTTTATTGTGTTAATTTCCACAAAAGTTCAAAATCCTCCACGAATAACAGAAAAAAAATATAAAAAGGGTTTTAGATAAATATAGATGTCATCTTCAGGTTAAAAAATAAATAAAAACATTTTACGTGAGTTTAAAGATGGCAAGGATTTCAAGAAATAAAGAAGTAAAAATAATTGTTTAAAAAATTATAGAAGATCATCTTGTAGAAGAGTGTTTATTTCATTATTTATTCATTTATTTTTCTATCTTTTACATTTCACTCACAATTTTTGCATCTGATAGCAATACGTTTTCTTCACGAGAACTTAGTTTGCAAGAACGTTGAGGCTGAGATTTTGACAGAAAAAACAAACATTATAAGATCGTAATTCAGGTGTTAAAAAAAAATAATAACCCTGTCTCTACGTTTTTCGTACAGAAGATCACAAAATTTGATTTTTACGAAGCTCCTTTTCAGGTCGAATCGTTATTTATAAGAAAGGGGGGTTAAACCATGCGTTGAAACTTATGATAGCAAGAGTAGAAACTTTATTAGGGAAGTTGTTAAACGGGCAGTTCTAGATTGCATGTCAAGCTAAAATCTTGTTCGAAATATTATCGAAAAAGAAGGTTCAAATTTTAAAGAACATACAAGTAATCATTTACTCTCTTTTCATAATAAACACATGCACTTTGAACCTGTCAACGTTCACAAACTTTTCACAAAAATCCTCCCTCTCGCTTCCCTCTTCCGCGAGTGTTAATTTTTTTTTTCACCCCTTGCGTTTGCCAATCTTCCCCCATTTATTTATTTATTGAGCAAAGTATTTCCATCATTCGCAACATCCAGCCTATTTCCTTCTTACCTGTAAATAAAGTTGAAAACAAACATATCCGAATGCAAGAAGTCTGTAGTTGGACTGTAGTGACATGTCATATGACGCAATAACCAATGCTTTCTTTTCAAATATGTTTACTATTTTCTAACACCCGCCGTTTTCAGTGCATTTTTAACCCCACCCCATTTTTTCTCAGCTACCTCCCCCCACGTTAATTTCAGTACTTCAGAGTAATTAGTTACATGCAGAAACTTTATATCAAAACTTTACCTTACCTCACAAAGTGTAGCTACACTTTGTTGACAGATAAACTGTTGGTCGAAGCTCTACAGAATATTGCGTAATACCTAATGTTTGAAAGTACAATGTTAAAATTTTAAAAAGGTTGTCTTTTTTCTGTTGAATTTTTTTCCCACCGTATTTATTTTTACTCAAGTATACATTCTTCGTATCATACTTTGCCGCATGCACTCGTTTAGCCCGACTAACTCGTTTTACCGGACTAAAACGAGTTTGCTGTAATAATTTTTTGTCCACCGGGCTAAAAATAGTACGTGACAAATGTTTATATTTTAATTTAGTGTTTTTATATTTGTTTTTCGAAGACTTTAGGGATTACTCGCAAATTAAAAAGTCTACGCTAAAAGTTAATCTGATGTTAAGATCAAAATTAAAAAATGTAATATTTCAGCATCCTCATTACTTGAAATTATAAGCATTAGAACATACGCTTCTGTAAAACGACAAATTAATTTAAAATACCTTTTATTTTCGTCGGGTTGACGTTTTGTGTGTGAAAATTTTAAAGGTTTGATTTCACAGTTTCAGTCCGGATTCGCGGTACTGAGCTATAGCATAAAATATTTTCGGTAGTTTTGCCAGGCCGCCTAGTAACTGGGCCAACCCGTTTCTTTTATGAAACAAGTTGTGTTGGTTTTTCTGATAACAAGTAAGTTATCACTGTGTGTATGCGGTCACTTCTCCTTGATCAATTATTTCATTGTTTATGTATCGTGTGTTACTGTTAAGTGTCACCATGTTCAAATCTTGTTTTGCAAGTACATTTTTGAAATATTTAGAGTGACGTTTAAAGCAGTTTGGTTATTGTTTTCAACGTCAAGTTAAAAGTCAAGTTTTTTAAATAAATTACTGTAAGGCAACCTACTTCCCAGAATTTTTGGCAATCCTGCTCGCAAAGGATTCTAATATCACTTTCTACTATGCACCTCAAAACAAGTGTCTGTAAAAAAAGCTGGTCTTGTTCCTTGACTGAACCAAAAAAAACCTTAAAACCAACCTTGTTCCCGGGGGCATTTTGCATTTTTTAAGAATCTGATAACGTCGAAAAAACCCTGGAAACGCTGGTCACATGATTGCTTATAACTTTTGAAAATTATGCTTGCAAAATAAATTATGCACGTCAATTGTCCTGCAAAAAAATATATCTGCCCTGCGCGGGAGTTTTTTGTAAACAAGAAGAACAAATATAGTGGGCGATTTATAGTAACGCAGGAACGGGTTTACACATTGGCAAACTCGGCATAACTGAGATTTAAGTTTTGTTGCTGTCTATCTTTCTAAGTGCTTCGCCGAGTCTGGACCATTTTGCCGAGTTTTACGGTACCGATTTAATATTTCGTCCTACTTAATATTCAGTTCTACACCGAGCGGCTTCCATCCGGTTCCGTATAATCTGATAAACCCGGCGAGAAGCACCTCTCGTCCATGGCAATCCAAAGGCACATTAATACACAAGATAGCACAAGTTATCCTCTGATAAGTTGTTTTTTTAAGATGACTTGAGTGATCTTACAATCAGCACATTAATGTGAATATTCACGCATTCCAAAATCACATTAATAGAGTTATCTTAAGATAGCACAAGTTATGGCACAAGTTATCTTAAGATAGCACAAGTTATGGCACAAGTTATCTTAAGATAGCACAAGTTATGGCACAAGTTATCTTAAGATAGCACAAGTTATGGCACAAGTTATCTTAAGATAGCACAAGTTATGGCACAAGTTATCTTAAGATAACACAAGTTATAGCACAAGTTATCTTAAGATAGCACAAGTTATGGCACAAGTTATCTTAAGATAGCACAAGTTATGGCACAAGTTATCTTAAGATAGCACAAGTTATGGCACAAGTTATCTTAAGATAGCACAAGTTATGGCACAAGTTATCTTAAGATAGCACAAGTTATGGCACAAGTTATCTTAAGATAGCACAAGTTATGGCACAAGTTATCTTAAGATAGCACAAGTTATGGCACAAGTTATCTTAAGATAGCACAAGTTATGGCACAAGTTATCTTAAGATAGCACATTTTATGGCACAAGTTATCTTAAGATAGCACAAGTTATGGCACAAGTTATCTTAAGATAGCACAAGTTATGGCATAAGTTATCTTAAGATGACTGTATTAATGTGATTTTAGAATGTCATAGAGGAGTGCTCTTCGCCGTAATTAGCTAAATTTACGGCAGTCTTCTATACCCCAATGCCAATCGCATTTAGCACAATCATTGTTTATTACACCGTTGACCGTAGTATCAGACATTCTCGGCAAAAAAACTGGCTCTTCACTTTATTTATTTCACTTTTTTATGGCTTCGGGCTATAAACAAGGACAGGAGGGTAAGTATTTGTTTATGGTGTAGTTTCATCACCGAGACTTATCAGGTAAAAACTATTTTTGTTAGCTCAAAATGAAAAACGTGTGCTACATTAGCTAGATCTGCTAGGTAGCCAGCTAGTTACTAAAAAATCAAAAGGCAAAGCATTTGGGTAATGATTAGCCAACTTAAAGTCAGCTCCTGGATAGTAAGAGCACCCTTTAGTCAGGTTTAAGGTGTGAGTAAGGGAATGAAATTTTTGACGCATTCGTATAAAATCGAATACGAGCTTTTTGATAGAAAAGAAAAAAATATAAAACAATCTGAAAGAACGTCTTTATTCCAAAAAACATTCTTTACATTCATAGCAAACATAATTTATTGTACTCACAAAAACACATTTCTGAATGTTCATTATGTCATCTTGAGAATAATTTTTACTCACTTTCAGACGAGCGAACTTTTATGATAATGCAATTACCGTCATAAAAGATTTTAAAAAAAGCAATAGTTATATTTATGCGGAACTTTTTATATTTTTTCATTTTTTTACTTTTATCTGTGTCCTTTCTTATTATTATTTGTTATCTTACCCATGTTGTTTCGTTATGATCAAAGTGTGGAAGTAAGTAGACATGTGCGCATCATACAATAAGTGTTAAAAATACATTCGTTACTATGGCGACGAATGAATTATACAGAAAATAATAAACTTTTAAAAAATCTTTAAAACTCTTTTTCACAGAGTTAATTTTTTCAGAGAGTATGCCATACGTTTTAATCTCCATTTACAAAACAATAAAAGCTTTGAGGAGGAGGGTGACTTTGTTTTGTAAAGGAATGATACATCTCGGGTGCTTTTTTGAATTAAGGTGTGAATGTAAACCTAACTCGAGTTATGATGCTTTTTGTGATGAAACGAAGGGAATAATTTAGTACTTAACTTTGATGGGAAATATCTTTAAAAGTAAAAACATTCAAAGCATAATTCAAAAATGCTCCCGAGATATATGTATAGTGAATACAAAATTGCAAACAGAATGTATGAAAATCTTTCAATTTTGTAAATGGAACAAATTTTCTAAACAAGGGGGTCATTTTTTAAGGCGTTTTTTTTATGATCTAAAATTATTTTTTTCAAATAATATTTACATCATTGTCTAGATAATTTTATATGCTTTTGGAATATAACTAAGTCAATGCATTGACCACCATTCCATTTTAGTTACACGATTTTTAATACATAGCACTTCTTTCCTTTACTCACACCTTAAAAGTTTTCCCAGGGTTTTGATTAACTGCAACCAGCCGGTGAGTTTGGGCAACATTTTGAATAAAATTCAAGGCACTTCTAAAACACCTAAATTCTGAAATTTGAAAAGGATTGGTTGATGCTAAAAAAACTTAATTCCCTAAGATAAGTCTAAAAACACACTGTAGTAAATTATAAGTCAATATCTTTCTGTTTACCAGAGTTATATCACTTTTTACTTTCACGAAACAGTCTGAGAAGGTATATGTCTAAATTGCTGCTATGGTTAAGTCAACGCACTGTTCTTTTATTATTTAATATGTTAACTGTTAAATGAGATATTTAAAAGTCTTCAAACATAAGATAATATCATTCAAGGTAGCAAGCATAGCAATTTTCCTGGCAGTTTAAGCAGAGTTAACAACAGCCCATACGAAAAGGGCTACGCCTCCACTTTTACTCCGAGAGATAAAATAATTATATGTATATCATTTGATGACAATAATGAAGGGCATTTAGCTTTTTTATACCTTGTGCATGAAATGCCATATTGATTTGTCTTTTGCGCTCCTGTAAATTGACACCCACTTCAAATAGTTTAAGCACCAGTTTAAAGCTTGTGATAAAGATGTATTCTTGTTTCTTATTTTTTGAGAATTCTTCCACCATCAGCATTTCCAAAAAATCTTGAGCAAGAGAGTAAGTTTCGAAACCCTACATGGTGTATGGTGCGCGAAAGCGGAAACAAATACTTTATTTATTTATTTAAATGTGCTCTCTTTTCTTTAAACGAGCTTTCTTTTAAACATTTCTGGATTCAAAGATTTCCCCATATTCCTTGGTTTCAACGTCTACTTTAAATAGTGTACTGAAAATTATTTCATAAATAGCTATCTGTTTTTAATTAATGTAACTGGAAAATATATGTACCAAAAAACACTTTGTCAACTTGGGTGAAGAACAAAGAGAAAAACTTATGGGTTCACTAGAAATGAGAGCCAACGCTAAACGGGAGAGGTTAAGAACAGGCAGCTTTGAATTGGTAAACAAGGCTGTTTTGAACTGGTTTAAGAAGAACATGCGAAGTGAAAATGTCCCGTTACCTGCAATCATTACCCAACAAAAGCGATTGCATTCGCCAAGCAACTAAACGTTAAAAACTTCCAGGCATCAGATAGTTGCCTACGGCGCTGAAAGCAATGAAACCACATTACATTCAAGACCGTATTAGGTGAATCAAAATCAGTTATACCAGACATGGTCACCCGTCGGTGGAAAACCTCTTAAGGACATTTATAACGTAGAAGAATTTAAATTGTTTTGTCAATGCCTTCCAAATAAGACATATCAATTCAAGTCTGAAAAATGTTCTGGTGGAAAGTTGAGTAAAATTCGCATTAATGGGTTGGCAGCACAGCTAATGAAGTTAGAGAAAAGTTCCTTATTGGAAAGACCAGAAATCCACGGTACTTCAAGAACATCAAGTTTTTACCATGCCGCTACAGAAATCAACGCAAAAGCTGGATGGAATGCGATTTGTTTGAAGAGTGGGTCAGAGAGAGGACAAGAAATTTTATGCGGAAAGGAATACGAGTTGCATTGATTATCGGCAATTGCCAGCACATCCGGAAATTGAAAATCTAAAAGCCACAAAATTGTTTTTCCCCACACCAAACACAACTTCTCAGACCCAGCTAATGAAGCAGGGCTTGATTCGCTCTCTTAAAGCAATTTATCGTAAACATGTTGTTCGTGAGATCATCTAATCTATTCAGAAAAATAAATCACTTCTAAATGTTAATTTCCTTCAAGGAATGCAAATTTTAGTTTCGGCTTGGAATGCAGTGACGGCAAAGACAGTAGCGTGTTCAAAGGTCTAAGATATCAATTGAAAGCCAGAACGCTGCTATTGCTGAAGATGATAACCCGGTTAAAGAATTGAAAGAACAGAATGAGAATCTTCGTGCAGTCCAATCCGATCTTGTTTGACACCATTGATGCCGCTTCTTTCACTGACGTTGATGGAGTTGGAGCTGTGCAGCTGATTTTCTTTCCAGACACTGAAATCATAGCAGATGTTTTGGATAAGGAAGGTGCCGGGCAACGGAGATGATGATGGTAATGATCGCGAAGTCGAAGTTGAAGAAGAATCCGTCGAGTGCCCCGACCGACGTGAACTTTTGCAAATGGTAGATTTTCAAATGAAGAGGGGGATGATTCAATCATATGCAAATAACATTGGTCGCATTCTCGACAAGCATTTTGTCCAGGCGAAGAAACAATAAAGATAAATTATTTGTTTTTAGAATTTGTAACAAATTCTTATACATCCTAGTCTTAAGTAAAGAATTTTGAGAAATTATATCCGAATTCTTATTTTCCCCTATTATCCGATAATTCGAACAATTGCAAATTCGAACAAATTTTTTGGTCCCTTGCCTCTACAGTGCATGCGTCGTGCTTTAACTTCCTTTTTTTGTTGAAAAAAAAAGATTTTTTCTTTTGAATCTTCGAATCAATTATTTGAATGTCATGTATAATGTTTCAAAAGAATATAAAGGTACCGTGCAATTTTTTATTTTTACAATTTAGTATCAACTATAGAGGCGGATCATAAAAGAATTTGGTTGAAGCTGCGAGAACAAGATCAGGTTCCGCATACAAAAAGCTCCTAATTTTTTAATGAACCATGTTTTTTAACTGATATGTTGGCAAAAAGGATACAAAACAATGCCAATCTACCAACATATACCAACTCTCCAACACCAGTCTATGATACCGCTGAATTCCAACCAAAATCTGTACTTTCACAACAGCAAGCACCCCAGCCGTCTTGATGTCACCACCATTGTCGAGAGTAAACTAGATTATAAAGAAACACCGCAATCGTTTAAGAAAAAAAAGAGATAAAGAGAAGTAGCAGATTTTATAAACGAAGCACTCATCGCAACCAGTACAAAGGACGGGAGAATGAAAAACAAATGATGAGGGATACTCAGATGTATTATTATGTAGGAGCCTGAAATGGAACCAGGTTTATTGATTAAACGATTAAACCAACTATGTTATCTGCATCCTTCCTTTGTTGTCAGTGTACCATACCGGACAAAACTGTTTCCTTTTTCGAATAATCTTTAAAGCATTAGACAGTATTGAAGTGCTACAGCTTTTCTGACACTTATCACAAGGTTCACTTGTCAATTGTCAGTCGTCGAAGTATTTTAAAGCGAGCAGCTGCAACGCCAAAAGTATTTTCTATGGTAAGACGTGCTCTCGAAAGGTGATATTTTTAACATACGCTCCTTCTGGCGAAGTACTATCATGGGTATGGCTTCATTATGTTCATTAAATTTCGAATTCTAAAACTGGTAGGAATAGAGTTTTAATACTCCATATAATTTAGCACCAGAACTCGATGCAACCTGCCGTTAATTTCGGTTTTAAAAATGGGGGGGAATTGTTGTTCATATAGGAGAAAAATTGTGCTTTGCAGCTAAAAATAGTGACCACTCTTCTGATAAAATTCCAACATGTTCTCCAGAAAATAACCCATCTGGGAAATAATAACCATCAAATGGGGTAAAGCTCAGAAATCATGTTAGCTAGCTAGTACATACACAACAGCTACAGCTCATGAAAGTTAATGGCAACGAGCTTTCTGTACCTTTTCCAAATTAAAGGCTTTTTGCCAATATTAAAGGGATCCCGAGGTACTTTTACAAGTTGGACTCACCTGAAAGATTTGCATGAGAAATGCTAAATGACATATTCACTTTTTGTTAAAACTTCATGTAACTCCAGATATAGCTTTTTAAATATTTATTTTTCTTGTCGCTCGACCGCCATCTTGGTTATCTTCGACCTTCTTCTTCGTTAAAAATTTTCATTCTAGCTCCAGTCTTTTTTAGTGGCACGTGACCCTGTTACGTATTATTTCGGTAGCGCTTTAATTATTACTGACTGCATAGCCAGAACATATACCTTCGCGCGGCAAAGTGAAACGAAAGCTCTCTGCGAACAATTATTTTTTTAAAAAAAAATTGAAATAATTCTGCATAAAGTTCTTTACGAACGATTATTTTTTTTAAAAAAATAGAAATAATTCTGCATATGTTCTCACATAGCTGAGCAATCAAACGAAAAATAAAATGTGCATGATTTTTATTTCAAAGGACTGTTATTTGAGACGCAGGTTGTGAAAGTTACTGATCATTCAACATGTCACACATTTGTGTATGGTTTTTATTTCAAAAGGATATATTTTGGAAGGCAAATATAAATAACAAAATATCAAGGTGTGACTATAAGCCCATAAAAATTTATAGAAAAAGTTAAAGGGGGAAGGGAGAGGGGGCTGCATCACCCCTCCCCCTCCCCCGCGTCGGCAATTATTTGACGTGGTAAAATCGCACATAAAAAGTCCCTAGGCCTTGTGGGATCAGACGTGTAAAAAATAGCCGAAGATATAACAACGGAAAAAAGTATTTGTTTTTCCACAGCATAGTTCAGTTGCCTCCTACGGCAATGCACGAACAACAAACTGCAATTATTACATTCAGGAGAGCGGCAGCGCGGAGTTTTTGCCGACGTAATTTTGTTGTGAAATTTAAATGAATGGTGTTATTATGAAGAACGTAAGGTATAGAGAACATTAAAGTCGGCCCCTTTCCTTCATGCTGACACTCTATGCTCGGCTGGTGCATTACACTGAGACTCGAACGAAAGACGGAAGACCATTTGGAACCATGCCACAAGTCAGTCCGACCTTCATCGTCACAGAGAATACTGCGAGAAGAGTGCGCACCCATGCAAGTTAAATATAACCAGAACATGGGAGAGGTTAGGTGTCCTGTACCTTAATACAGCTTTCGGACGAATGTTCTCGTGATGTAATAATACCAAAGAAAAAACATGTTCAATAAAGTTTAAAAAATCTTTTTAAAAGGGGAAAGAGAAAACAAATATGTTTAGTAATAATAATCGAAAAAAATGTATATCGTATTAAAAAGAAGTCCAGAAGTTCTGTCTCCCACACGACACAGCAGGCAATAAGTCAGCCCTGCCCTCGGTTTTGTGAGAGGAGATGTTCTGCGAAGACTCTAACAATTGAGTCTCCTGTACAGTTTTGCTTTGCATTGAACTGTGCCTGTGACAAGCATTTTCGAAGCATGTCACCGGCGACTTCTGCGATATTCAACTTAATGATGCCCTGACCTTCAGTTCGTAAATAGCACGTGTACAACTTACTTCCTAATCAGTTTATCATGACCAAGACTGAGTATGCTTTTAAAAGGTCTAATCATGGAGGTACAGAGCAGCGTTGATGTTAGACAGGATACCTGTCTCTCTTTTCTGCTTTCGCGCTTCGATGTCTGTCCTGCTTTTGTAACCCTGCTTATTTTAGCGCGCTATCGCAAAAGGGAAAAATGATGAGTTTAATTTACTAGACTACGTTGATGTTTGCGCTACATATTGGAAGAATATCATAAAAACAAACTTTAATTAGACAGTAAATTCTGCCTCTCTCTATCGTGGGATAAATTAAAGTAGTATTCTTTTCTATTGATTTTTTAATATTTTTTAATAAAAAATATATCCATCTACTGAGTAACTTAGGCAACCTCGTCCCCAAGGATTGTTGAGAACAAGGTTGGCAATACTCACTTGAGCATCATACCCCGCCTAGGTCGACAGGTTATAGATCAGTAATTTTTACAACCTGTTTGTTCAAATAAATTCTTTTAAATTTGAAATAAAAGAAATCATGCACACACTTGCTGCTAATATCTTATTTTTTTGTTTTATTGCTTAGACGGCTAGAATATCATGTTGAATTATTTTTTTTAAACAAAAACAAATCATTCGTACAGAGATCGATGTGGAAAGTACGTTGAATTTTTTTAACTTTGTTGCGACAGTATTTTAATTGTTTTTGGCTATGAAAGTCATTAATAATAGCGAGTGAGAGTCAGTAATGTTTAAAGCGCTACTGAAATACTACGTAACAGAGTCACGTGCCACTAAAAAAGACTGGAGCTAGTCTGAAATTTTCAACGAACAAGAAGATCGAAGCGGCCATTAAGGCGGCAATAAAAATAAATATTTAAAAAGCTATATCTGGAGTTACATGAAGTTTTAACAAAAAGTGAATATATCATTTACCATTTCTCATGCAAATCTTTCAGGTGAGTCCAACTTGTAAAAGTACCTCGGGATCCCTTTAAACAATCTGGCTAAGCCAGACGAATGGAGTGATATCAGTAATATTGTGGCTATTTTGCTTTCTTCTACAAAAATATAAAAATTTCTTCAACTTCGTGTCTTTTTTCGCCAGCCGTTCTAAGTTTTATATTCTCTTATAGAGCTGTTGTGAGAGGAATCAGACCACTAACCACTTTTGAAAACTGGCATTCACTCACAACATCTGGACTTTTTATACTTTTTATGGTATGACTTTGGTAAAGCTAATCTGGGTATTTTCATATTTTAGGAATTTTTTTTTTGAGTTAACCTTTTTTTTCAAGAAACAGTTCGTCTAGACTAGGAAGGTAAAAAAGGTTTCCATTTTGGATAAGTTTATCCTTGATTTTCATAAAAATTGTAAAGCAATAACATAAAAAATTGGTATTCAATTACAGTATATGAAACATTTGAGAAAGCTACTAAATTTTATGAAGAGGTCACACATATCATAAAACTTGCTCGGTTTTTAACAAACTGGTAATCAAAGGATAAGGCTATTGAAGATAACTTTACTTTTGCTTAAAGGCATGTAGCAAGGACAATTATAAACTTTCAAGTTACAAAAGGGATAAGTATTCTGATCAATTATGTCTTAAACCTTGAAGACGCGAACACTTTTTTCATGGGGATTCAATGTTATACAGCATGTACTACACCACTTTTTTTTACATGCAATGCAACAAAATTACACCAAAAAAAATGTTGCACAAGCACTGCAACAATGCACAGTTCTGCAATATATTCTTTGTTGCAGAAGGTTATTTTTTGAAGGTTGCATAGTGTAGTTTTTTTTGTTTTGGACAGTCAATATTTTCCCACATGGCCTTATGGCCTTAGTTACAGGACCAAGATGATGGAAAAACTATTTTAAGGGAATTTGGGGGACTTAATTTCGCAAATGACAACAAAGAAATTTTCCACGGATTTGAATAAAAGCCACAAAATCAGCGAAATCTACTACGGGAAAGTTGAAGTTTATTGCAAAAACATCCAAGGATCATTAATTAAAGTTAGTCCAACCACACTTTACTTCGTTTTATTAAACAGAAAGTTTGTATAATGTTGCAATACATTTGGCATGTGTTAGTTGGACAATTGTCGTGTCCCAAGGCTTAAGTTTCTTGACTTTTTAAATATGTAAAGATAAAAAGTTTCAGAAACATTTTAAGTTTGGCAGCTTTATAAATGACCCTCTTAGTGTAATATCACCAATTACGGTTCAGATTAAGATGATCTTTTAGACACTTTGTGCAGGAAAAGCTGACTGGGAAAATGTAATTTCTGATAAGAAGATTCTGTAAACTTATTTAGAAAAGAACAATTAATTTTAATAGCCATGCAACCATTTTTGTTTTGTTTTTTGTGTTTTAAGATTTTTGTTTCTGAAGCGAAGTTTAAAGCGAACAGTCACACGAGAAAAGTTACAGTTCTTTAGTCTTTTATAGTGTGCGGTGTTCTACTAGATTGTGTTGTAGATTCTAGAGAAATTTTGTTTGTTGAACTTCATGCATTTTGTACAGCTCAATCCATTCTTATTGTGCGGTTATATTTATTTCAGTTATTATGAAGAGTTTTAAACGTCGAAGATAGCTTCTCTTGCTTGGATGTGTTTTTATTGTGAACTTACTTAAAAATGTGAGGCGAGCTTTGTTTGTGCGGGTAAGGATTGATGAATATGTTTGTTCAACTAATTCAGAGGTACCGTTGTATTTGACAAAAGGGAAGAATGAGACATGGAGTCCATGGTTAGAGAATCATGAGGTTAATATTCGTAAGGTTGTTTGTCGTGAGGTTTAGTTTCATGTTCATGGCATTCCCTGCGGATGCTCTTACTACAGTTTTTTCTAATTTTGGTGAGTTGTTTGAAGAACAGTTCAACATACCCCGGTCTGAATAGGGTAATATCTTTTATATAAATAAAAAAATATTGTATATAAAAGAATATTGACAGATCAATAATTGTTATTGCCTCGTCATCATATGCTGCGTGTCGTAGAAAATGGAATAGTTGTTATTTTGTAATCCGATATTTTTTGAGTCATTCCACAACCTCAACTAATTTTAACTTGACAACTTTGCCCATTTCTGGTACTTTTAGGTCAACCTCAAATCATAATCCATTTTGTTCCTAAAAAGACGGTGACAAGGCTGTGGTAACCTTTCACCCTCGTCCCCAGGGTTTTTTGTCTTTTTGATATGAGAGAAAAATCTCTCATATCAAAGAGGCAAAAAACCCTGGGGACGAGGGTGGTAACCTTTATGCGCCTTCTGGATTCTATCAGAGACAAAAAGTTTTGTTCGAAATAGAAGAAAGTTGTTGGTTATAAAACATTTTAAATTTCTTATGCTAGGTAGTCATTTTTGAAGACTCGATTCGAGAGACATGCTAGGTAGTCATTTTTGAAGACTCGATTCGAGAGACGCTTTCTTGGACCAAGAGAAAAGGTTTAGTTGAGAGAATTGGGCAGTGACTGAAGTGCAACTTATGTTCAGAATAGAGAAATAAGATGACTTCTAACTTTTAATATCCTGCGTGGTCACCTGTCATGGTTACGTCACGCAAGAGAAAGTTTTTTAATCGTTCCAGTTTTGCTAGCAACCTCCCTGCCAAGGCAAACTATTAACCAGCGATTAGTGTCGACATCTTATGGTACAGCCTCACATATAATAAATCAATTAGAATTTTGTAGATCAAAATACCGTATTCGGGACAGTCCACGCACCACATGGTGCTGTGGCAAAAAAATGACAAAATCCTTCTAACAAAACGACTTTTTTCGGTGGTCGCGGTCGAATTTGGTGTTGAGATTTGAAAAAATATTTAAAATTCTCCATACCGTAAAAAATCATTGCTTTTACTTTTATGTACTAATCAATTTCGGAGGTCTTTCTGTCCCTATAAAATAAAAAGTTGCTACACCCGGCTTACGCTAGTTCTACTTTAGCTGCCCCCCATTGGCATAGCTATTTCCTAATTTCTCGCCCTCTTACAAGCATGTAATAACAGTCAACGTATTGAGAGAGAAATAATGCCATTTCGAACAGCGTTGAAGGGTCAATAAAATATATATCATTATTCCTCTGGATACAATATGTTGTTAATTTTTCAAAAGTTGTTAGTTTTAGAGGGTTTAATCCTAAAGAGTCCAAAAGTCCAAAATCTATTTCCATAAAAAAAGAACCCTGAAAACGACTTCCAAAAGGACTTCCAAGTGACCTGAGTACTAAGTACTAAGATGAAAGTTATTATAAAAACACATTCTAAGGTCATGATCCAATAAAGAGGCTTCAACTAAAAAAAACTAATCGTACACAACAAATCGCGTGAATTTTATTTTTTTATCGGTAAAAATTTCATAAGCCTACTTATTACATTCCATCCGTATGACATATGACATAAACTCAGATACAATGTATCACATTATGAAAGAAGTAAATGCGTTTTATAACTAAGTTAGAAAGATTTATATTTGATGTCGTTCAGTTTGGTTTATCGCATGGGTTATTGGTTTTTAGCTTTTGTTTATATTGTGTGTTGATTATTATCAGGGGTGAAATTATGTTACACGAATTCAAGGCGCACGAATTTGTTTTTAAGTAGTTTTTTTTCTTTTGGGAGTACTGGATATGCAATTACTTCAACATGTCAAAACCAAATATTAAAACGCAGAAATTACAAGCATACGAGTGACAAAAAGTTAGTTGATAAACATGAGAGTGAGGTATATGTTGTATTATATATTTGTTTTTTGTTGTGTTTTAAAGTTACTGTTTGAAATATTTCTGCCTGGAATTAGACGGAACTTAAACTCATGTTGTTAAAGAAACGTTTGTTTTTTAAAAGCCAGAACGTCCTTCATCGGTCAAAATTTAGAACATTCTGGGATTTGCATGGCTTTGTTTGTAAGAACATTAAAAGCTAGAGGAACTTTCCGAGCTTTTTTACCGCTTTAAATAGCGAAAGAAATATAAACATCCAATGGCTTTTTTCAACAAAAACTAGGTGAAAAAGATCTCCGTAATCTTACGTGTCGAAATATTTAGCCTGCAGATCTTATAGCGCGTTATGAAAGCTACAGTTTACAGCTTGTAACAGCTACAAGCGACTCCTGTGGCACTGGCAGTTCAAAAAATATTTTAATGGCTTAAGGATTTTTAGGAACAAGGAATATACTTTTGCAAAATTACGAAATTAGATTTTATTTCTGTGGTGATATAAAAATTAAACTCTGTGGTTGATGTTACTTAATTCAAATGAGAAGTGACATTCTCAAAGTCGCAATGACTTTCTTAAAACTCCTTGCCTAAACTCACATCCAATACAGAAATTTAAAATATCGCTAAATCTTTTTTGATTTTTTGGATTTAAGAATTAAAAACAACTATATTTTTTATAAAAAAAAGTGTACTTTATCATGTGACCTCTTAAGATTTCTTTGACTTCGCATTTTTGGAGGACATTTATTTTACAAAAACCATCAACTTAACTATCTCATCTTTTTTTTACGCTTACTCTCACGCAACCTGATATACAATAGTTTGTCGCTGACATATTGGTTTGACCTCGTTTTGAAAGGAGGTAAAGAAAGTGGCCACGCGAAGATGAAACAAGTCGTGTTAGTTCGAGGCAACAATGAAAGTTAAATAAGTCCTTAAAATTAAATATTTGTGTCCAAATAGAAAGCAGTTCATGGGGAAGTAAACTGCAACTCCGTCTCTTTCCGACCTAGGAGGACAGAGTACGGGTATTTAGTAAATAGACTAGCCGTAAGACCAGGCGCGTAAGTTCAGGTGGACCATGCCGCACAGCCAGGTTGAGCGCTTTAGTACAGGTATATAGTATGTCGCAAAACTAGTAAAGTGCTCACGGCTATGAGCGTTTTGTGGGTGTAACATATTCTTCAAAAAATTAAATTCCCCGTAACACCCAAAACAAGAACACAGGCTATACAATCTGTTTTTCACCACGTCTAGCAAAAACAGTTGGTCAGGTTTTTCTTAATTTGACGAATAACTTCACTGCGTTAAGAGGTCAATAGAGAACCACGTATATAACAAATCCGTGTGGCTAGCTAGCGAAATAGACATCATAAGCATTGCGTATAATATAATATAATATACAGAAATATAAATTTCGAAAGTCAATGGTCCTTGATGAACTTTTCTTTCTTTCTTTTTGCAAATAATTTTTGCGAATATATGTCGCAGAATAACGTAAACCGTTGAAGAACTTCGATGATCTTTCGAATACTGATGGATGTGCTGGTGACTCATCATAAACAACATCACCTTCATCATCATCTTGGATAGCGTCTCCTCTTACTTCCGCTAATATTTCTGCATCACTTGGTCTATCTCCATTTGTTGCCAATTCAGCAACGATTTCTAACAAAACAGCTCCTCCAGAACTTCATCAGTCCATCTTTCACGAAATTTATTGATGATTTCTTCAAGTTCAGTTACAAGGTCTTTAAACATATCATCTTGGTCATTAATAGCAATAGGAATTTCAGAAAAATCTGTAGAGGACTACAGATTTTTCTGAAATTCCAGCTTTTTTAAAACAATCTTTGATGGTTGAGTCAGTAAGTTCAGACCAAGCGGACGTTAATAACTGCATCGCATCTAGAATTACCGTATTGGGAAGGGCTTGCTTCGTGTCTACAGCCTTTCTTTTTACGATATTTCGCTTTTAGGGAACGTAGTGTTTTCGCAGCTCTGTTTGAAGACAGAAACACAACCTCCACAGCTTTCAAACTTTCAATAATTGGATGTGCAGGACAATTGTTTACAATAAGAATATTTCTACGATTTTCTTTTTCAAACTTCTTATCGAGTTCCTTTACTCATTCGTCGAAAAGAGAACTGTTTATCCAACATTTTGTGGCGACCGATAACGACAGGGCAGACTTTTGACGTTCTTGATGCATCTTGGCTTTGCCGACTCACCAATTACAAACATTTGTAACTCTTCTCCGCCATTCCAGTTCATCGGAATTTACTGTGCTTACCGCCGGTGCAGTTTTGAACTTTCATGTGAAAGGTTTTTTCGGAAGCCCTTGATAAAAGTTCGAATTCATCGCCGTTATATATGTCGCTCAGCTTATATCTTGACAGAATTATACTAAGGTTTTGCTCCATGCATTTGTCATGGAACGAGAAAATTGCGTTGACAAGTTTGCAGTTTGCATGGCAAAAGATTAGATAGTTGTTGGTCACTTGAAGAAAGAAGACTTCACCAGAAGTGATATCTATTCATTTCCCCTGTAAATTTTTCATAACAACGCAAAATAAATATATCAATGTATTAAAGCATGAATTACGAAAAAATAACGAAATATGATAATTAATTTTAAGTTCGAATTATAATGAGTTTTTTCTATCAGGGGACCAGCAAAATGTGTTCGATTTAGTAAAAGTTCAAATTATCAGATTTTTTTATGAGAGTTTATTAGGAGATTTTAAGGGGACCGAGGAATACCGTTTGTATTTGTGAAAGTTTGGATTATACGGATTCGAATTTGAGAGAATAACTGTACAAAGAAATTTAACAAATTCTTAAGTTAAATTGAAAATGTAGACTTAGATTTACCATCTTTGTATCTTCCCATTTTTTTGGAGCATTTTGGTTCTTAATGCATCAAAGACATGCAAAGCAAAAATCAACTAGAAAATTTAATCGGCAAAAATAAAGTCGGCCAAAATGACTGGTCGGCATAAGATAATCTGTAAAAATTTTACAAATCCATTTTTTCGTAAAAAACATTTTAATTTTGATGCATTTTTTTTAATTTTATTTCTTTACCATTCAGTTTTAAGATCTCTTTTATTGTCCTCCTAGTTTAGATTGACAGAGAAACTTTTTCAAAATCTTAACCTTTAGACTTAAGACTAGACCCATAACTCGTGATCACACAACGTTGTGATATCAAAATACAGGCTCGTATGAAAGAGAATTAAATTTTTCATCCAGCTTTGCTTAAGTTTACCACCTCTAGGGTAGCATGTGGTCAGAAATTGGGCTTAAAAATGGGCAGAGGAGTTTAGGGATTTAAGTTGTCAGTAACTGTAGTCAAGATTAGGACTAGGAACAATGACTATTTTCCACAACCTCATCCTCAGGGACGACGAGAAGAGAAAAAGAGTCCTGGGGATGAGGTTGTATTTTCCATCTCAGTCTCAAAATTCTCGTTGATTTACCAAATAAACGTAACTACTTTTGACTACCCAATACACAGAGGGAGAGGAAGAAACTAAACGGGTGGGTTGAAAAAATGTATTAAAAATTTATAATCGCATGGTTGGAACAATTTGAGTGTTGAAACAGCTGAGGGTTGGAAAATGGAAAGCATGGATACTTATGGTTGCTTTATGTTTTCATTTCAATAATATGTCACCGCAGCGCCCGATTCTCTTCTTCAGACTTCTTGCATTCTGGTATATTGTTTCAAATTCATTACATGCAAAGGTAGCTAAATCCGCGGGATTTTGGAAATAAGTTAACTGCTTTGCTTATATCAGTTATTAAACTCTTCCACGTTGAAAGCTTTTTGGTACCGTTCGAGTCAAAACTAATTGAAATTTTTGGTAATTTTTTTGATAAAGTCCTAGAATAAATAGAACAGGGTCCCTCTGTAGGGAGAATGGGGAATCTAACTTATCTGCCTTGTAGAATACTAATAAATTTAACGAGATTGTAATTCTGACTATACGTTCGATGCACATTTAAAATAAAAACAACGAACTATTTATTTACTGACTATATACACAGTATTGTACATTTTATCATTTTATTGCACAATGAGTTTCATTTGTAAATACTACAAACTTGAGGAAAAAAACTATTGTTCAAGTTCTCATACGTTTTCCCATCAGATTATTCACGACAGTTTGCTCAACCATGGTTCACAAAAAGGGCAACCTCGTTCCCAAGGCACTGTATTTTAACCGAGCGACGATACTAATTTTGTTTAGTTACCTTCCCAAAAAACGAGATTGAGTTTTGTTGTGTACCCCGTCTCAACTTGAACATCGATGCTCTACCGGTAGAACATCGATGCTCTACCGGTAGAACATCGATGCTCTACCGGTAGAACATCGGTACTCTACCGGTAGAACATTGGTACTCTACCGGTAGAACATCGGTACTCTACCGGTAGAACATCGGTACTCTACCGGTAGAACATCGGTACTCTACCGGTAGAACATCGGTACTCTACCGGTAGAACATCGGTACTCTACCGGTAGAACATCGGTACTCTACCGGTAGAACATCGGTACTCTACCGGTAGAACATCGGTACTCTACCGGTAGAACATCGGTACTCTACCGGTAGAACATCGGTACTCTACCGGTAGAACATCGGTACTCTACCGGTAGAACATCGGTGCTCTACCGGTAGAACATCGGTACTCTACCAGTAGAACATCGGTGCTCTACCGGTAGAGTGGCTGTTAGTGAGCATTCAAAGTTAAAATGTCAGAATTGATTTCTGGCGCCTGTTGTTAGCTAGTTAGTCGGGAGTACGGTGGTTTCTATCTGCCAGCATAATTTGCACGCACCAAAAAAAAAAGGATATAAATAGAAGGATATCATGCAGAATTGCATGGTATGTTGTTCATCTTGCAGAATTGCACGGTAGGTTGTTCTATCATGCAAAATTACACGATAGAATGATCTATCGTGTAGAATTGCACGGTATGGAATTTACATTTGATTTTCGTGCGTGCAAATTATGTTGACAGATAGAAACCACCGTACGCACTAGTTGTTCCGTTTTGTTATATTTTTGAGAAAAAACAGTTTAAAATTATCCGCAATACATAATTATGTTTCATTATTGTCAAGTCTTATTTAAGTTGATTGCTTGCAGTTATTTGTAATTAAAATATTCATATTTCAATTCCTCTCGTTATGTGATGTAAGCTTAGCATGTTAAAAGTACTAATTATCAGCCTCGCTTTCAAGCCCTTTTCCACTTTCGAATAAAAATAACATCAGGGTCCTAGGGCTGAAGTTAGTTTAAGGAAGAAAGATAGCCTTTCCAAAACCTGTTTTTCGCCGCAATTAATTAAGGACAATTTGAACAAGTTTCTTAAAAAATGTTGATATTTCCGTTTATTAAGAGCTACAAACAAGATATATGGATTGTCTCGATTGTTCGAACTACATGTAAGTTTTATAGTTACCCAATTTCGTTCCCATGTTTTTTTCACTTTGTAATATTTTTGTAGCTCAAATCTTAAACGCACTTATTTTACTTATTACTACTTTATGAAATTTTTTGTACCCTATTTCTGGCAATTTTAGCCCCTGATCATGGGTTTGAAGTCGATTGTCTAATTAATAGACACCTCAAACAGATAAAAATTTCAATCAATAAATTCTTTTACTTTTTATATTTATTTAATAACATTATGTTTCTTTCCTGTTGCTTTATTTGTGGTGTGCAATATTAAGTCTATTTCTCTTCTCTTCTGTCGTCTACGAAATAGGCATACTGGGGATTTTAAAAATTGCTAAGCGGTTAGACGTAACAGCGATGTTATGAAGTTATTTTTACACCAATAGAATGTGGAACAACAAATTTTCCAAGGGTTATTTTAGATCTGACAGGGACGGCTACGTAGCGTCACCATCAGCGTATATTACGCGTGTAATCCATAATATCTGTCAATTTCAGACAATCAAATTGCCTTATCCTGGCCCCCAAATTGAATTTAGCAAATATTAAAGCCACTACATTGCAGTAATTGCCCCTATTTTTGTCAAAAGGCACAAAAAAAGTCCTCGAATGGTATAGAGTGATTGACGATATTGGTTCTATATATATACAAAAAAATGTCCACTGAATGCCACTTAAATTTAACTGGGTAAGTTGGATTCGACTAAACCTGAAGAGACATTCAAAATGTTTTTCAAAAAATCTTTTAAATCTATTTCTTTTTGCATTGTAAAATGTGTTTTGTCGTATCTAATTTAATTTAGAAATTTTGATGAATAAACTGTAGGGTTATGTCTAATTATTTCATAGTATCATTTTTTATAACAATAATATAGTTCATATAACAAAAAAATTAAATGTTCAAAAACTAATCCCATCCCGTGATTGAGAACTTTTCTCTGTTCTACGCAAAAGTGTTAAATCGCTGGAAAGTTTAGGGACTTTGGGTCAGTGGAGTGTACAATATAAAGTATAATATGTCAAGGATTATGATCATTAAATAAAAACCGGTAAAACTCGTAGTTCCTTCTCCTGACCATCCTTCCAACAATCACGTTATTAATATCATCGCCATGATAACTGCATAGTTGACATTTTATAACTTGTTTGTGATTAAATAGACCACAGTGTTGCGTGACAAATTATTGCATGTGAATATTTAACAAGCTACGGATTAATCCCTGTGGAAACGAAAGTGATGAGCAACCACACAATAATCAGCTCGTGCAACCTTAGGAGGTCACTCACATCTTGTTTCAGACGTGTTAACACAGCGAAGTTTGAAACACATGTGTTTCAAACTTCGTTACCAGCCTTGATGACACAAATAAAAGATATCCTAAAAATATTATCAGCAAGACACAAGAATAAAAGTTGACACTGACTCACCAGAAGAAATGTTTAACAATTCGCCTACTATAATGTCAAAAAAACGAACTTTTCAGCTTGTTTTATGTAACTTTACACCATAAATTGTTCATTTGTAAGCTTTCAGTTCTCTTGTTACTCATATTTTTTATATGTATTTTTTTATCAATTTTTATAAGAGCATTGATGACAAGGTTGACTATTTAACATACTAACATATATAAACTGCTAATATAAGATATTAGTATACCACCAGTGATACCTGATTTATAAAATAGAAAACGTTATCAAGCAAAAAAGTGGATGGGGGACATGATTTCTCAGTGTCAACGGCCCAGACCTATACAGAAAACTTTTCGTAACGTAGGGTTAGATGTTATTTGCTTTAAAAACTTTGACACAGAAATAAGAAAGTAATCATAAAACGTGAAGGTAGCACCTTATTTGAACTGTATAACACACAACCAAGTAACGTGGCTTGTGACTGAGGGGCTGTTTATATGAGAGGCGGGACGGGACGATTGCCGGGACGGGACGTTTGCCGGGATGATTTTGTCCCGCCTTTGGGGCTGTTTATATGACAGGCGGGACGGGACGATTGCCGGGACGGGACATTTGCCGGGATCCCGCTCTCATTAATAATTATACTAAAAATCATTTTGTGTTTATATGGAAAAATTTTGTCCCGGGACAATTTCACTCCTTTTTCTTACAAACTAATTGTTCCAAACTAAATATTTAAACTCCTTTGTATTAATCAAGGTGGTTTTCTTTGCTGTTGTTCTCATTAGCAAGCAAGAACACTGAGTTTACAAAATATATTGAAATTTTAATTTGATCTCACACGTCTTCTGGGTTCTTTCACAGCTATACTGTCAAAATACAGTAGAAGAATACTACGCTCTGTCTGAAATTATTCTTAATTTAATTTATTTCACAATTTATTTCCACAATTTATTTCCAGAAGTGTACGCTAGTTGGACGACTCCAGGGAGGTTCTCCAGTCTTAACGTCACAACACTAAGGTAGTAATTGTATCTCCAATCCCTGCAAGCGCTTGCACTTATATTCCTATACCATCGTTATTTTGAAACCGCAAATATCTGTGCATTTCTCTATATCATTTTACTACAAACCTCCACCAGCACTCCGTATTTAGTGTAAAGTTTTGAAATACTAGGTACATTCTAATTATTTTCTAAGAATGATACCATGCTGAGTCTTTTGCCATGCCATATGTTTTAACCCTGCTGGGCTTATTGGAGGGTCCTCAATACTGGGAAGGCTGATGCTCCTCCTTAGTAATTTCTTAAGTTGTTGTTGAAAAGACATGAAACGTACCACAAGTGTTGCCCAGGCCTTAAGTAACAACTTTATCAAAAATGTTGATGTCAGAGTTGGCTAATTACGTCATCAAATTTGCGGAAATGGGTAAAAATTAACCTAAATTTGAGATTTGTGAATTATTTGTATGATTGCTTTATATTTAGCCACACTAATTTCACAAACAAATGTAAAATCATGCAGCAATACTAAGAAGTCCCCTAAATAAAAGTTAGGACAGGTAACAAAATATCAAGGTGTAACAATAAGCACCAGTCCCCCTCCCAGCACGAATTATATCAAGAAAGCTTGTTACTTTTTATAATCATTTTAAAAGCGAGAAAAATGTTGCACAAAGTGCATGATCGAGATATCCACTCCTATGAAAAAATATTTACTCTTCACATGATTTGCCCACCCCACACCAGTCTCCTTTTCTAACAACTGACGTTTAGTGTACACTTCTCAAATTGCGAGTCATCATAATTTGAAATACCTTATCGGTAAAAAAAAAGTCGGTGTAAAAAAAAGTCGGCAAAAAATTTAGTCGGCAAAAAAGTTAGTCACTTAGCAAAAATTAGTCACTTTTTACCGGTTAATTTTTTTAATATTGGTCACTTATTGCCGACTTTTTTGACACCGCTGAATTAAAAGAGAACAAAGATTTTACAACAATCTAATCTATTTCAATAACATCTTTATTAATGATTTTATCAATAATATTTTGGACATCTCCCGGCTCCTTCGCATTATCTTCTTCTTCATTTTCATCATTTTTCTCTTCTTCAACACTCCCTTCTGCCTTATCATTGTTAATAACAATATCAATTTCGTCGTCGTCACTCTCGCCGTCGTCATCACTTCCGTCGTTTTTTTTGTCTTCCTTCTCGCCAGTGTAATCATAGTCGTATAGGTTGTTGATAAAGTCTTTCATTAGAAAAAAAATTCTGTCTTCTTTCACTGTAAAAGTAAGTAGAAGCGGTACTTCAAGTCCTCCTGCAGGGATCGGGGACACTTTGTAGTTGGTGGAGAGCAAGTGACCAGAAATACTTTCACCTTCTTTGATGAAATAAAAACAGTGGCGTGAAATTTCATAAAACGACAAAGTCTAAATTTGATTAGAATCCCTGGAATCACTTTGGAAAGTCAAAAAACTAAAAAATTGGAGGTTAAAAAGTAATTCAAAAAATCGGCAAATATTACTAGTCGGTAAAAATTTTCGGTCGGCAAAAAAAAATGTCGGTAAAAAAATTGGTCGGTAAAAAATTTAGTCACCTAGCCAAAATTTGGTCACTTTTTGCCGACTTTTTTTTTACCGATAAGGTATACCGTAAATAACGGATTAGGCGCCCCGGGCTTATTTAAAAATTTCATCTTGGCAGGGGGCGCTTATTGGGCAGGGGCGGTTAATTCACCAGGAGCGCTTATTTATTTTTTTTCAAAAAAAATACAAACAAAATATAAATAAATATAATAGTGTGTGGGGGCGCTTATTATCACAGGGGTGCTTATTAACCCATATAATAACTGTTTATGAGGGCAATACCGGAGAATATTGACCGATGTGTACGTGACAGAGGTCAATATTCGAAGGTATTGCCCGAAATGATGACGTTTTTATATGCATTATTATCCGGTTACTGCATTTTACGACAAAAAATTTAACATTATAAGCATGATGTAGAAACCTTGTCTTTATCTATAAAGACATGGACATATGGAACGTACATTCGAACTAAAAATATATTTTTTTAAATCGAATATCGTGTAAACATTACATGTTTTTATTGTAGCTACAACATAGAATTCTTTAAAAGATAAAAGTAAATTTCACTTCTGTTTCGCGCTTTGTTTACTTTTTTCCGTGTTTATTTACATTTAATGCTACCATATTAAACTTTAAACACGGTTGCTATGGTAGCGGGAAATACCGTGGAATATTGCCCGCTATGACGTAAGTTCTAACCAATCACATTGCGCGATTTTCGAAAATATCGATGCCGCCCTTTCACCCGGTAATAGTTACAAATATTTCCCTAACCCCGGGTCGCTTATTCGACAGGGGCACGGGGCGCTTTATCTGTCATTTACAGTATACAAGTTTGAGAAAATCGCTATAATTGATTCGTTGAAAATTTTTCTCTTCCCTTTGTTTGTCGTGTTTTTTAAGAAAAAGGAGGAAAAAAGATTCTTATAAAATTGATCTAATAAAATTGTTCTTATAACATTGTTGTTATAAAATTGTTTTTATAACATTGTTCTTATCTTATGAAATTGTTGCTATAAAATTGTTCTTATAACATTGTTATAAAATTGTTTTTATAAAATTGTTCTTATGAAATTGTTGCTATAAAATTGTTCTTATGATATTGTTTTTATAAAATAAAAATTTTTCTTATAAAATTGTTCTTATCAGGGTCGGTGAATTAGTTTTGAAAGTAAGGGGCTAAATTGTATAGTGACAAAGGACCATGGTTGGCGCCGCCGAGCCAGAAATGTTTTGAAATTACGCTACTCTACTTTGTTTTTTGTTTTAAGGGTGATCTAAATTTAATTGTTATGAAGCTATTCTATTTATGAAAAATCAAAGAAATAAGTGCCTTTATATTAATTAGCACCAAGAATATACAAAACAACGAAATGAAATCAATAAGTAAATAATAATTGCTACATATTCAAGACTCATAACAGAAGATTTAGAATATGGTTTTAAAGAGTTATAGCAAAATTCTTTGCAATTCGTTCGATGAGACTTTGATTTTAAATGAAAAGAAAGATGCGCACTGTCATGTCGTGAGGGGGCGGGGAGGGGGGACAACCCCCTGGTTTCGCCGACCCTGCTTATGAAATTGTTCTGATTGTTCTTATAACATAAAAATTGTTTTTATAAAATTGTTCTTATAAAATTGTTCTTATAAAATTGTTCTTATAAAATTGTTCTTATAAAATTGTTCTTACAAAAAGGTGTTACTTGCACTAACGGCAACAACTTGTTCAACCAGTATTCCATTATTGTTCAATAGTCGTGCAGGACTGGCTTTCTTTCTAATTTGTAATTGGTATGCAACATCGTTTGCTTTTCACGGCGTTCCGTCATCACTTTCTTCGCCATCGTTCTCTTTTTTATGCACACATTTCTTGCACGCAAGGCTTTTCATACGATCTCCTTTTATGCTAAGAATAGACAAGAAAACTCTCGTTTTAACACTCGTCCGAGTTTAAATATCTCAAAAGAAAAAATGCGAGGCAAATTTAATGCTAAGAATAAATAAAAATTGACACTACACCAAGCTGTAAATATAAATACATTTTGAATATCATTTTTGGCACCAAGTATCACTTTAATTTTTGGGTAAATTTATAACAGAGAGAATATAAACAGTAAACAGCAGGTCATATGGACCGTCTAAACAGACTAGATTAGTTTTCAACTTGGAAATACTTGAAATAAGATTAAAATGATTTTTGGTTCCCGCATTTGTTGGCCAAGGAATACAAAAACTTTTGGTACCATCTTAGCTGATTTAAAATGAGCTGCTGCAATTTCCTCCAGTAATTACACGTATTTTGTTATTTATATAAGCAACTTAACTTCGACCTTGTACTTCTGATGTTAAAATGTTGCCTGAATTTTGATAGAAAAATTATTTCAAGGATGCTTAGCGGAAAAAGGGAAAATCTCCCAGATTATTAAAAATCTTATTAAAAAATTACCCACAATTATTTCATTCATACTGCGTTTACATAAGAAAGTATTCAAACGAATACGTAATAGTTCGAGGAAGAAAATATTATCCGTTTTCATCTGTTCACCCTCGTGTACGAAAACGTTAAAGTTCGAATTATCAACTTCGTATCGTACCAAAGTTATTCAGATATGCGTGTTATTGTCAGTTTACGAAAAACTTTTCGGAAACATTTCCGTTTTCATTCTTTATCTTTTTCATGCTGAATCTGTATTAAACGCAATCCGTATAAATTTCTATTTTCAGTTACTTGACTCATGAATCCGGATAAATTTTCTCAAGTGTAAAGGGAGTATTATATTAATCAAATCAAAAATGAGGTCAGATAAGAGTATAAACGATTATGCTAGGGGACACGAAAACAAGATACACAATGTCAACATCAATGTAAGCTTGGCAATTCATTATTTAAACCGCAACCCAAATATAACTTTGTTGCATATATCAACAATATTCTTTACTTTATTGTTGCAGATTTTAGTACAGTCGTTTAGAAGTGGCTGCTTGTAAACAATATCAAAGGTCACAGGTTAAAGATCAGCACTAGGACTAATCGCAAACCAAAATATTTGGCCAATTTCAATCCTTTGTTCAGAAAGCAAGGGGACAAAAACAACCCCTTTGTGACGTCATGGCTTGTATTGAAACAGAAAGTGAGAACTTAAATATTTGTCATTCAGAATGTTGTTTTTATTCTTATTGTTCCAACTATCAAAATAAATAACATCAAAATAAATAACATCCAAATGAATAAGTAAATAAATAAATATTGACATTTCATTGGACGAAACTAAACTTGTTTTTTCATTCACCCTGGCTCCACGTTATGCCATTGGATAAAATTTAATGCAGGCTGTCATGTGACCTGTGGTTTAATCCAAATATTATTTTTGTATTTTTAATAATTGATCAACTGTAATTATTATTTTTCTATCTAAATTAATTGGCCACAATAAGTAGCACCAGCTAGATTTGGAACTAAAAATATTTTTTATAACTTTTCCTGTTCGTATATTTGGATTAATTTTCATAAAAAATGCACTGTCTTTTATTGCCAACTTAAAGCATGAAGATTTTTTGTAACATTTTAATATATATGTATCGAACCATTAGTTGTTTCTTATTTTAATACCCAATTTTGTTTAAAAAGCTGCCAAACTGTTGCTCTGTGATAGAAATTCACGAAATTTGCTATGCCCGGAATATAAGCAACAACGAAAATCCCATTCTCGGAGTATGTACGACGACGAAAATCGGGTGAATTCATAAAATTTACAACAAGATCTATATTTTCAGCTGCTCTACCCGCTTGATATCGGTTTGTTTACATTCTAAGTACATCGGGCCTCGTTTTCATGTTTCAAGAAAAAATCTTGGAAAAGGTGTATTAATTAATCACTATTGAGTCAGAGTCGTAATGTGTAAAGGGTTGTCGAGACAACGTTTGACATCCCGTTTCCATGGATACTGTTGGTAGAAAACACTTGATTACACCTCCTAGATTGCACTAAAGAACAAACAAGTAGCTTTGACTGATTCCGCATCGACCAGCATTCTAATTTTAAAAATTCGTCAAGAGAGTGCTATAAAAGCTACTGCTATATTTCGCGGGAATAAAAAAATGTCCAGTAAAAATTATGCGACCCGGGAAAGGTTGACATTTTGATTCACATTTATTCATTTATTTGTTTTATTCCATAGTGTCTAAATTTCTTTTCTTTTTATTTTTTTGCTCACCACAAATTTAAGTGCGCAAAATAATTTTCACTAAATTGGAGAAAAACAACAACTTTTTGTCGCTAAGATATTATCACGCGTGTGTGTGTGTGGTCAAAAATGGTAGATTAGTAGTGGCAACTGCTGTTTACTTTGCGAATCAGAAAAAATACACTGTTTGTAACAAAAAGAAATGTTTGATGGTCGCTCATGTTTTAAGGAATGCACGGTATGGAAGAACAAAATAACATTATACCTATGTAAGTACACCTCGAGAAGACAGGTAGGAATGTTCTTGATAAGGGTTTGTTTACATTATCCTAATTTCAAGCCGAATCAAATATCACTCTGCATTTCTGGGAAGCCGCTTTCTAAAGAGAATTATCCGTAATATATCTGAAGTCAGTTGTTAATTTATAAATCTTGGTGCAATCTTTATTAAAAACCTCTTTTTTTTAAAGTCCTTTCGTGATAACTTAAGATAATAGATAGCAGTCAGTACTGACTTAGATGTAGGATAGGAGTGACATGCAAGAGTCCTTTCCAAATGGTGTAACATAGAAATTACAGATTCGTTTTGTATTTATTTTACTGCGCGTGTTTTAAATTTTAACGAATAAATTCAAAGATCTTTTATATTGCACAAAGCTACTTTCTAGGATAAAGCACAAAAATGTCTTGGTAAAAACAGTAATAAAAATACCTCTCCATAAATATTATTATTTCAAATTCGTTACTTTCTATTCGTCAAACTGCTTTTAAAATTTCAACGTGAGACATTTTTTTGCAGAGTGACGTCTTCTGCTTGACGTCGACGCGAAAACCGACTAAGGTATTTCTATCCTACTGTGGTTAAACAAGCGTTTTGTAGACAACCGTTTAATGTTCAAAAGCATGCGTGTTTCAAAAGAAAGAGAATCAGGGGTGTCACATCAATAAAATATGGACTGTTGGCGATATTTTGACAGGGTAACGAATTCAACCAAGACCGAAATTTTTGAAGTATTCAAACAAAGGTTTTAGTGTTATCAGACTTCAAAATTGCCCCTTAGGCCGAATCTCCACGATGGTTAAAATGTAGAAGCGACTTTTCCAGCTGCCTGCTATACTTGTAATCTCCACGAGAAAAAGCGCGCGATTTTACAGCGTTTGCGGCACTACATTTAGTGTATAATTCAAATGAAAATAATAGGTATAAAAAAGCTAAACACTGATAAACTTTGCATTTTAATCCTCCCTGTGAAAGTAATGAAGCGATATGCACAATCAGGAAATGCTTTTTAAAGTTTTATGATGAGTTCATCAAACCTTTTTTTCAATTTTACGATTTGTTGGCATGATTTTGGGACGTTAAAAACAAGAATTAGAATGCTTGAAAGTTTTTAAAGTTTTATTTCTTTGTTGTAGACACGAAAGTGGATAAAATTTGACGCCGCCTTGTTTCGATTAAGTTAAAAAAACGTGTTTGAAAATAAGTTTGCTTACAATTTTGTGTATTTTTTACCCCTCGTAAAGCGATTTTTTTCCGCTGCTACTTTTAGCATGTGGTGCAATATTATGCTAATGGCATATCGTGCATCGGAAAAAATCGCCCGTTTCTACATTTTACGTCTCGTGGAGATTCGACTTTATTCAGAACTGTTCTATATCAGTGTTGTGATGCACATTTTTTTGAAATACTTAACAAAAATGATAAGTAGCTGTGTGGTTAGAAAGCTGGGTCCACATCATGGGTGTTTAGCAAGTGTCGCTACTACCGCAAATGCTCAACCCATGTTGTATGTGGTAAATTCAGCAGGTAACAACTGGTTGCACATTCATAACACTGGACTCATATCAGGGAGGGGCATAGAAAGGTTTAAAATAACTACTCTACTTCAATGCAGCAAAATTTAAAATCTAAATAGAGTCAATCTGGAGGTCTTGAATTTCAAAAATCTTGAAGGCAGTACCAACCATGGTGAGGGCTTCCATTTCACTATGTTGGTCCCTTCTCTTTTAAAACCACCTTGCACATAAGCACATATCATGTGACAACAATTGGAAAGAAAAAAAACAATAATACCGAATCTTTTTTAAGTGTGCATATTCTCCCGAGAAATTGTAATCATAGGTCGTCATTTTCACATCAAATTAGCTGATAAGGTTAAATACCTTAGGAAGTTTAGTCCGCTCGCCAATTTTGTTAATTATTTTGTCAAAATGTAACACAGTAAAAAAGCTTTCCAATTATTCAAAACTTTTTATTATCATGTTTTCATCTTGCTAAGAAAAATAGTTGGGTGCAAAAATAAAAATATCAGCTTAATGTTTCTCCAGACACATGAGAGGTGTGAAAAGTTTAACATCAATAAAAAAATAAAACACAGAAAAAAATTTTTTTGTCCGTCTGATGTCCACATAGGCCACTAGTTCAATTTACATTGTTATAGTAAAATATCGCCAAATGTTGAAGCAGCAAGACGTAAATTTTATCCCAAAATATGTCAATTTTACACCAATTTGTAGTCTCTAGAGAAATTGCGTTGTCAAGCTTTCAAGTAAAACATCCAGCAGAGCATGCTAGCATTCTGTAAAAATACACAGTGACGTGACGTTGAGTGAGGAGGTTTAATCGATCTCCTGTTGAGATTTCTAATTTCGGTTTTTTAGGATGGAAAAAAATTTTATGACAAGAGAATTTTCCTTTTTCTCTCTCTCTCTCTTTATTATTTTGGAATTTTTGGAAAGATTAAACAACCAATTTCCAACAAGTTTTTTGTCCTTAAATGTTATGTCATCTGGCTTTTGCAAGCTTTGTAACTATGCAACTATAAATTTATATATATATATAAATCAAAACAAATCAAATCTTAAAAGAAGAAATTTAGTACTAGACCATCCAAGATGTAAAAAACTGTATAGAAAACAACAACATTGTTCACTCTTTTAATACACACCTATTTCTTTCCCACCAAAAAATCTTGTTGGATTGTTTTCTGTTTGGAATTCCAGGATAAAATATTAGGCAATATATTTTTTTGTTTGTTTGCTTGTGTCCAGACAAGAATATTAAATAATTGTAGCTAATATTATATATTTAAATAATTGTAGCTAATATTATATATTTGCTGTATATAATTGTAGCTAATATTATATATTTGCTGTATATAATACATTATTTTTTGATTCTGTTTTTTTTTACACACTGCTATGTAAAAGACCCCTGAAATAAACAAACAATATATTTGTTTGTAAAAATTATTTTAATTTTCTATAAATATGGGAAGTATTAATGATACTGTATATTTAAACTAAACATTCTATCAGATATTTTCTTTTTACATACATCATTTTTGCATTTTAATAAGTACGTGTTTTTCATACAAAAGACGTATTAGAGGGGGATTACTTGCGTGGCCCCATAAAAAAATCACAAAATTTTAGCCTCAAAGAAATTTTTTAAAAAGCTAAAGGATAAGGAACCTGAAAGTTAAATTTACTGGTTGTCATCTATAAAAGAGTGTGTGGTTTTTACTTTTTCTTGGAAGGTTTTTTGTAAAGAATTCAAGCACATGCTACACATTTTTTAAAAGCTGGCAACCAGTAAAATTGACTTTGAGATTTGTTAGTCTTTAATTTATTAAAAGTCTTGTATACAAAAATCACTTAAATTCTAAACTTTATAAAATTTAGTTAACAAGAAAAAACATTTTACCTACGAAAGTAAAATCTGGAAATATTAATTTTAACATATTGTTTAAAATATTGAACTATTATTTTTTTCAATATGTTTCTTTTTATTTCATTAAAGTAAAAATCAGTCCTTAGATCATGTAAAAGTAGGTTCTATAAATCGTGAAAATTTGTTAATAAATCAAAATAATCAGATAATTTTGTAGAGAGGACCTATTTACATTTTTATTCATTCACCCATTTATTCATTTATTAGTTCATTTATTGTTTTTATAATCTGAGTTACAGGCTTGACTTTTTGTTTTCTATCTTTCTTGTCAACAAACAAGGGACTTTTTGCACATCATTTTACTTTAAATTATCTGTATAAACACATCTTTTATATATAGCTAAACTAAAAACCAGTTTTGAAAAAGACAGAACAAGAAAAATTTAAAAGCTACTTTATTTCTTACCAAAGTGCTATGTATCTATTAACATCTTAAATCTTAATTTTTTACAGTTGGGATATATAGCTCTGAACATTTTCATTGTCCTAATTTAACCTCGTTTTGAGAATGAGATTATATATAAAAATTAAAACTTCGATCCTCGTGAATCTTTTATATATTTTCTAAATGTTTATGTGATATTATTTGTAATAGGTGGGCTGTATTCTCATGTTTTAGTAGACGAGCTGTGAAAATCTTTCCCAGTTGCTGAAAAGCCAGCCCATATTTATCAAAATCTTTTTTCCAAGTTTACAAGGTTTTTTATTCGCTTGACAGAAAAATAAAATAGTTTAAAGTAACCCCAGCATCGCCAAACAGATATGGAAATAAATAAATAAATATATATACAACCATTGCTCAATGTGATTTAAACTGTTATGGACAAAATTTTAAGCACTTTTCCACTGACATTTCCGCCATTTACATGTTTTTCTCACTCGTCTCAAACTTCCCTCATTTTGGTTTGTCATGTGACAAGAAACGCCCCTGCTAGGAATTTTCGAACTGGAGACACATACAAAAAAAACATGGTAATAAATTGAGGAGGTCGGTTTTAAATAAGTTGTGAAAAATCAAGCACAAAATGTTATAAATTCATTTCTTAATTCCGAACTCCTCAAGTCTGGCCTGTTTGTCACATGTTTTCTAGAAAAGAAAATCCTAGGTTAGTACCCATGCCTCTACCTGGTAATGATACAACCATGTTACACGGAAACCAAGATGGCGAAATCAATCACGAAGGATCAATAAATAACAGGTAAGAAATGCATTAAAACGCAAAATTTTAAGTTTTTCTTGCAACACTAACTACTACGAAGAAATCATGTTATCGTACAGAAGGTTTTTAAAGGTCTGGGAACTACTCTTCCCGAGGGAGTGTTGTTTTTCAGCAGGACAAGACGTGCAAATTGCAAATGGAGGTTTTCGTAAACTTTCACGAATAGTGTTCACGCGCTTTAGTAGTTTTGTCGGATTATTCAGAGTTTATGTATCCTTAACATGTTTGGAAGTTATCAATAATCAAATTTAGAGATCTTTAGACTTCGTTGTTAATCTTGAAAAGCGAAAAAGTTTATCAAAAAGAAAGAAAGTTTGGATGTGGAATCAAAACAAACATGGCGTCGTGTAGTATTTTGATCTACAGTACAGTTTATGTCCTCTGTGTGCTTATTCAAAGTTGAACTAAATATTGTTATGGCACCTAGAACTGATTCTCTGAGATTCGTTCTATCTGTTTCTTCTGCGCAAAAAATGAGTAGCTGGTGAACTTTAAAAGTAAACTTATTTCGTCCCTTTTAGGTGAATTTTCAAAATGAGAAGGATTAACATGCTTTTTATAAAACATAAAATCTTAAAACGTCAATAATGTTGCTATAAATATGTTTGGAACAAACATATGATAAATTAAAAATGTTTTACCTGATAACAGCACAAGCGTAAACGATCCGAAAGCCCATAGGATGTTGATATATCTTACAACAAAAAGCTACCAAAGATGTCCATGTTGTTACAAATGTAGCTAGTATATCCAATATCTAATCTCAATATCTTTATGAGCCATTTATTAGTTTTTTTTAAATTTAAAATTTTATTAACTAGGGTACCAGCTTTACCATGCTTATAGTTTGTCAGCTAGAGTGTTTAACTTTTCACTTTATGCAACAGGTTTTAACAGCTCCACTATATATTGCTAAAAAAAGATTATGTGTGAAGATAGGACTGCCAGTTCAAACTTTTCTTCCTTTTATAAATTGTAATTTTTAAAATTTTAGTTTGTTTTTGAAAAAATGAAATTTAAAAACAAAAACAAAAAACACATCAAAATAATAAAAATATAGGCTGTTAAAATAACTTAAAAAAGGGAGGGGGGTGGAATTAAAAAGGTGTTAGAATTTTTGCTGGGAGATTTATAGCTAGTCTGTTTCTTGACCCCCTGTTTGATTTTTATGTGTTTAAATACATTTGTTTCTCGCGGGGATACATAATTAGTACCTAATTATCTACGTGTAAATAAAAAAATATCGATAGAATGGCTTTCTTTTACAATAATTACAGTAATCCTTAGAGAACGTTTTTGAAAAGATCTTTCACCCCGCGCCTTGTATGTCGGCCCCGTAACTTTGCTAATTTCCCCCCATCAAGCACGAAAATATTTGACTTCACACGCAGAAACAAGGTGTGATGATGTCACAATTTATGAATTGAAGTGCGTCGAAAATGTCTGCTAAAAAAACAAACAAAGTTGTGTAAATGTGCGAAAAATAGATCTAAATTTTTAATAAAAAGTTGTTTACCAAATCAGCACATCCAATGTTCACATATGCCAAGTTTTTTGAAAAATTTTATGGAAAATTAAATTTCAGACCCTTTTTGATTACCTTTACTGCCTAAACTCAAATGTAAACAAAAATTATACGCGTTTAAAATATTATTAATAAAGAGCTTGCGTGGAGGAGTGCAAAAAGCTTATCAGATTTGATGATATTTTAAATACAAAGAATATTACTGGTTATGCAGTAAAAAAGTCCCGGATGAACATGACTTTTCGATTAAAGGGTCAAATGTAATTGGTTTAAATTATGTTTTTCAAATGGCGCGAAAGGAAGTATAAAAAATTGTTGTGCAGAAATAAATGTTTTTGTATGTGTTTGGGTTTGTAATTATTGTTTTTCGTTTGCGTAACATGTTTTGCAACAAAGATTGCGAAAGAAATTATTTCTGTGTGATTAACCCAAGCAGAACGTTTTGGATTAATACATAGAAGAAAAACGTGATCGGTCGTTGAAAACTTTGGTTAAGATATTTTTGAAACGCACGTTTACCCACATGTGTTTATGATATTGAGTTTGGAAAGCATACGAGTTTGGAATACCTTAGAGAGTTTCTGGATTGTTCATGTGTAAATCGAAGAAAGAAATGCTTCAGGCAGGGTAATTTTATTTTACAAATCTTATCAATTATATTGTTGCTAGGGAAAAGAAAAAAACCACTTATTGGCGAAACAGGTCTATTTTTCTTGCTCAATACCGCATGTTGAGTATGCGCAATTTCCAACTACACACTTTTCTGTTTGAATCACTTGTTGGGTTGGAAATATGTGAGGTATACCGCTTCTGAATCACTTGCTGGGGTGGAAATATGTGAGGTATACCGGTACTGAATCACTTGCTTGAGCCTGTGGTGTATACCGCGTGTGCTTCTTGTGTTACAGAGAGCGAATCACATCTGTAAAGCGGTTTCTATTAGTACACATTTTTTATAAGAACAATGAGACAAAGAATTGCTGCGAAAAGAAAAATGGAAAGGCTTTTACTAATTTCCCCTTTTTTCCGAAAGAAACGCACCCTTCAAGCGCATTTTTATTGAACATAGTCACTTCTCGAGTTTAGAATCAGGGTTTACGACACGAGGTTTACAAGATAGGGGTGCCAATTCACAATATTTATCTAGGGTTATCTTTTGGGAAAATTATTGGATAGACAGTGTTTTTTTTATATTTGACAATCAGTGGTAATTATTTACGGTGCTAGCAAAGTCTTAGTTTACAGACGTAGAATAATAAGTTTGATTTTTTCTTGCCAAAATTTTTTGCCTTAAATATTTTTCAGTGACATTTAGCGCGCATCACAAGCACATAGTTTTTACAAGGGAGAGAGCTAATGCATAATATATACAAACCACCCTGTAGAATCGGCCACATAATTAAATTTATATAAACATTTAAAATTATACCCTTTTTTATTTAACATTTTTATTAGAAACGTTAGGCTTAATTTCTTCAACTAAAGCAACAATCTATTTGTTATATTTATATGAAAAAAACAAATTATAATGATCTATAAAAAAACAAATTATAATGATCTATAAAAAAACTTTTGAATTTGGTCATCCCAAGTAGATAGTTAATAGCCAACAAATAAGCAATAGATAGCCCTGTAAAAAAAGAGAAACTTTTGAGCTTCAGGTGAAATTTTGTGTTACTTTTGATCACCAATTAAAATTTTTGTGTTTCTTATAAAAAAGCATGTGCTTCCAGTAACGAAACATTTTTGCTGACTTTGCTTGGATTTGTGACATGAAGTAAAATACTGTACTATGATAACGTCAGGGGCGGCGCCACAATTTCCAAAGTGGGGGGCTTAGGCATAGTGGGAGATTTTGAGATTTTAGTGACACTTTCCGAAGCAGCTGGGGTTCCCGGGGGCGCTGTAAGCTCCCTGGTGGAGTCTAGGTGCGAAGCCCCTAGAAGCCAACGCATTTTTAGAGTCCTAAAACACGTAAAACGGCTATACCTTGGACTTCAGAAAATCTTTTTCTCTTTTTCGGCCCTGCTTGTTACGTACTGATTTCGTTGGTATGCGTCACTGCATAAAAAATTGCATTATTTAGTGAGCCTGCAGGTTCTCTGGTTGGATAACATCAATTTTCATGCAGTGATAGAGACACTTATTGGCAGAAAATAAAAAATTATTACTTAGCAAAAAATTGTTTTTTGTTAACGTAAAGGCGTTGGCGTTTTTATAAAGGCGTTTTTGTAAAGGCGTTGGCGTTTTTCTTTTCTTGTTCTCTCGTCCGGTAATCGTGCCTGTTTCCCACGACAACAAATGAGCCAACACATAAAATACGTTCTTTAATCTCGTGATAATTAAAATCTTGACCTATGGCAAACTGCACCGATTGTTGCGACAGTATTGGTCAACATATTGGCTTTAGTTTTAATTATTAGTGTAAGTTGTAAAAGTTATAAGTAATTGTTTTCAGTGTGGGTGCAGGGTGGAAAAGATAATTATTTATTATCTCGATAATATAATTATACATCCTTTTTTGCAAACAACACTTTATTTTATGCCCAGTAAGCATTGGTTATAATTCAGGCAATTTTAGGCTAGGTTATTGCTTAAAAGGCATTATTCAATCTTACATAATAAATCTGTACAAACGTGGATTGTAAAAAGCGCGAGAGAGCTCATACGCTCGCAAAGGAATGGCATTGACCTGTTTATAGCGTCAGAGGAATTGCGATATAAAAAATTGGTTTAAAAGCTTTTATTTTTATACATTTTTTGCATGCATAAATTAAACCCTCAAAATATTTACAATTCATCTTTTATTAAACGAATAAATTTTCATAAACGGAGGTAGAGAGATTTTTTTCGGATTTCAGCCTTGCATTGCTTATGAAAGCTGTACTTGTAACGAAACGTGGACATAAATATGCGGTAGTCCATCGACATGCGTTGCATTTGCTGATAATAAATTCCCAGGGCCTACGACAGGGCTTTTTGAGTTACAAGAAATTTGTCTAAACTAATGTCAGTTTGGAAATACAACTTTCTAATGCATGTTTTGGAAAATGCAAGTAACTTTTAAAAAAAACCACACCTGGTTTCCGTCTCATAATACTGGCTAAATTTTTATAGATGAAGAATGCTTTTAAATAATCCTTAAGTTCATACACACTTTTCTAATTTTAATGTCAAAATACATTACTATGGTGAGGTGCAATGAACTTAATTGTTTCACTTGAATCGTTAATTAACCAAAAATGTGGGATTCATTCGATAAACAAACATGGTAGTCAAATCAGCGATGACTCATCATAGGTGATTTTTTTTAATACAGTCTTCTCTTTCGTTGCTATCTAGAATTTCTGTTTGTTAGGCGCACCTGTGTATAAGCCTTACTTAGTATCCAGAGTTGGTGAAGCAACGGTCCTCGTTGCCTTGCTTATCCCAATCATTTGCCTATTTCAATGAAAAAATAAATAAAGTTTTATAATAGGCATTTACGGTTTGCAGAATATGTCAGATGACCCTCTTTTCTAGGTCAAATTCTACACTTGGAATTTGAATCAACTCTTCGCCTCAAAAATAATTAATAATTGTTGATTTTGAAATTTCTGGTTGTTTGAATGTTCTTGGAGTGCATATTAAGGCAACCTCGTTACCAAGACTTCTTTCCTCTGCATCACGCAAGCAATGGCAGCTGTGATATTAGGCAACAAACTCTTGGGATGAGGTTGTTTTCGTTAAAAGTAAAATATAATTAGAAAAATACTCTCGCTCACCTCGGTTATTCTCAATTTCAGTTCTAAAAACAACTTGCTAGTTAGATTTTACGACACAAGTATAAATAGGCTGATAACTTTTATATCCGAATATTGTATATGTACAGAAAAAGCGCCCTACAAACATACGAAATAGCAAATTTGTTCGAATTTATTGCCACGGACAAATTCGAGTGGATTTTTTTCAAAAAACATACTTTTGCAAACAATTTTTTAAAAATATTATCTATATTAAAATACCCGTATACGTCTGTCCGTCTGTCACGCAAAATGGTAGCTTAGCTGCGCAAGTAGCGAGACGCACGCAATGCGGTATAAAAAGGACGGGCGAACCCGTGGATTTTTCCACGGGCTAACGACTAGTTATAAGGAATTTTTCCAAAATTACGCCTCAAATTTCGGCAATCTGCAAAAGTATAGAAATTTTTAAAACGACATTGATCCTCAGTCAAAATTTTGTTTTGCTTATGTGTATGAGACAAGATAAATAAATTGGCAGGAATATTTTTTGCTAACATTAGCCCTTCTTGCATGTCCACTACCTACATCTCGTTTCAGAACGTTCTACTAAATCTTAGTTCGTTTTGTTTTGATTTTCTGTTAGCTATATAGTTTCTTTATAACATATGTGGTGGCTCCTCTAAAAAAGGAATGCTGGAAAAAGTGAATAAGCTTTTCGTTAGCTGCTTCTCTACATGACTGTTTAAAAAAATACACGAAGGAGGAGTCTTCTTTGTAACCTTTGTTGTGTAGTTTTTTCACTAAAACTCTCCCTATACAATAAAAAGGAAAAAGCCTAAATCAGCTACATGATACGTAAAAATAAGAACCCAAATCAAATTCCTGTTTTTATTATGCTTTGACCTCGAGATCAGACATGCGCATGCGTACTGTTAATTTTGATTCGTGATTTTTACTAGCTTATCAACTTTTTCAAAATTTTGAATAAGCAACTTTTTATATCTGAAATTATAAATTACTAAATCTGACACTCATGGAGCTCAGAAATCATCAAAAACTAATATAAATAAGAAATTTTCAAATAAAAATTAATCATCTAATTGCAAAACTAAATAGAGTTACTTCAGAGATAATGGCAGAATTTTTAAATTCACTTGAGTTATTAGGAAAAATGGTTTTTTTTCACCTTTTTGCGCCCTAAATGTGCCATTATTTAGCAAAATTTTGATAATTTGCATAATGTCTCTGAACTCTTATCTCCATTTTTTGAAATTTAATTTTTTCACATTTGACAGTTCTAACACAATTGGAAAAACAGCCTAAGAATAGCACATGTGAGCGTTTTTGTGATGGCCGCCGACCGAATGAAACTACAGTCGACGCTCATTATCTCGAACCTCCGTTATCTCGAACTTTCTCTATCTCGAACTTTTTCTTCGGTCCCTTGAGTTCGAACTTTTCATGAAATACGCTCGTTATCTCGAACTTTCGCTATCTCGAACTTTTCTTTCGGTCCCTTGGGAGTTCGAGATAACGAGCGTCGACTGTATTAACTTCTACTGTAGAAAGAATAATTTAAAAAGTATTATTTTACCCCTTTCATGACCAAGGTACCCAATCCTCCTTAACTATTTGTGTTTAAATATTTGAACCTGGCCTTATGCTGATTTTTCCCTCTACAAAGTTTATTTTCTAGTTAAACTAGCTTGATTGATGGACTGAAATACTGGCAAAAATAATTGATTGATGGACTGAATACTGACAAAAATAATTGATTATTCGTCAAAATTTAATCTCGCAATGTTTATTGAAATAAACAAAACGGGAATTGCGACTGTTCAATTCGGTTTCATTGGCAATTACGAAACTACTGTATACTAGTAACTAAGTTATGAGAAATTTTATACGATACATTGAAATCAAATAGCTGCCCTTAAATATAGATTGCATTTGCGTCTGTAAGTTGTTATTTTCTTAGTTGAGCATAATTGCTTTTGAACCAGAACAAAATTGGAGTTGCGAAATATCCTTATAATTTCAATACTCCAAATGGAGTTTAGCCATTCGCCAGTTAATCTCCAATGGGTTCAAGGTTTAATATTTGTATAATTACAAGAAGTAATTGCTTCGATGTTGTTTTTGTGATAGGAAGCGTACTTTTTGAAAATATGGTGGCTCAATCTGACGATTGCAGCAAGAACAGCGAATTAAGGTATCTTTCTAAGTTATAAATAAAAACGAAAAGTTTGTTTTTAATTAATTTTATCAATTTTATTTTAATTTGTTTTTAACCAAGATTTGAACATAGTAGGAATAATTGCTTAGCCTAATGTCAAATAGAGAAAAATAGTTCAAATTTTACTTTAACTTCCCTTCAGTCACTTGTTACTTGTAACTAAGTAGGTTTGATATGTTCTTGGTGCATGAAAACAATAGACGTTTGTTTGGAAAACACAAATATCAGTTTTCTCAAATAAACGCCTTTTACGAATAACCGCCCTACGAATAAACGTCCTTATCAGTATATTCGACATTGTACGTTGTACAAACTTATTCGTCTTCAGAGGAAAAATAAAAAAAACTTAGAATGTCTTAAAGAACCATACAAGGTTAAAACACACAGTAAAAATACATAGATATCGCATTGAGCTACACAGTCTGCACACCTATAGAAGATACACTACTTAGAAACACGAAATAGAACATAAGAATTGAATGATGGAATTTTATTGTTTTGCCAGGTACTGACTGACTAACTAAGATATACCACATTTCTGAAAACACAGTGTGTGTAGGCTTTCCTATAAAAACCTTAGTAGCTAAAACAAGGTTATGGTATTAAGTCATTTATTTTATGATTGATGCATTTAAATACATTGTAGTTTGGTATACCTCCTTATCAATTACTCATTTGTAACATACGAGGTTATTTGGTTCTATAGAAATAAAACGAATCTTTTATTCTAAATATTCATTAATAACAAAACTCTCTTTTTCATCACTTAGGCAAAGTCTTGACGACATCATTTCCAAGCTCTCCAAAGACAGGAAAATATGCAACGGCGCAAGGAAAACAAGTCGAATTTTGTTGGTGAGTTATGTCTTTAAAAATTCAGCTGAAATGCACTCTAAATTTTAGAAACACCGTATAAAATTCCATCGAAAAAGACGAGAATATGCCAATAAATTGCGTATGAAACAACTTTGTTTAGTGTTTGATTGTGATGAGGGAAGGTAAACCACAGTCCCGCCCCGCCCTCATTGACCTATCGACTACGCCCCAGTGTGTTGCTTGTTAAATACCTATTTTGGTAGTCCATATATGTTTAAAAACTATGCTGCTATATTTACGCACTTTAAGCTTTGTGTTTTGAAGGATTTGAGCTTTAGTTGCTTCAAAATATTCCTTGACAGACAACATTATCTATAAATTACATCAGGAGTTATAAAAACTAAAAAAAAATTAAAATCCGATATATATCTAGTCCTTGATTTCCTTTTCTCGAGTAAAAAGTTCGAGTTATCCGAATAAATTAGACTCAGGGGGGACGAAAAATGGGTCGAGTTAGCGAGTGTTCGAGTTATCCGAGGTTCGAGTTAACCGGAGTTTTTTATAAGAAAGTATTAACAAAAGTTCAAGGTACCCAAGAAAATGGTTCGAGATAATGGAAGTTCTAGTTATCCGGTGTTCCAGTTACCAGGAGCTAACTGTAGTTTAATATTTTTGATAGCTACTGTTTGTGCACTACTGCACACTTCAAAGTGAAAGTAACATTTTTAGAAAAAAACGAAAGCGAAAGTTGCACAGTTAGTATCAATACGTCTGGCATAACTCGGAGGACACCCAAGAGCATAAGTAACAGGGAAAAACGTCCAGAAAAAAGCAATTTATGCCGGAGAGGACTTTTTCAGTATTACTTATATTTCACAACAGATAGCAATACGTGGACTCTCTCTATCTCAACTCGCAATGGGCTAAAAAATTTGTTCGAGATTGAGAAAATTCTTATAAAATTAAATTTTTTGTTAACAAAGCAAAAGGTGGTATGAGAGGTTTATTAAAGGTGCATTAAACTTCATGTTCATACTTCTTAAATTTAAGAAATATTATGCATTAGATATTGCTTGAGACAAGAGATTTCAATCTCTCGTTTTCACATAGCTAGCCGTTCCAGCTAAAAATAGCCTTTTCATCTGCCTACTTTCGACGTCAATTTCTGATCTTGGCGGCTTTTCCACAACATAATCAAATATTTCTTCGAATTATTTTGCACTTTTGAACCACAGTTTTGTTTTCAAATTTCTTTTTGACAATGACAATCGAGCAAAATAAAGCCTACTGTTTTCCTTGTTTGTATCTAAATTTCAAATTTCAAATTTTTGGGTGCATTTGGATTTTTATTTTTCGAACTTTTTTGTTCTATTGTGTAGAAATCCTTAGACTTTAAAGTTCGAGATAGAGAGAGAAAAAGTTGCAAGGACCATCCAGGCTTTTTCTTCGAGATAGAGAAAAAATCGTGATAGAGAAGTTCGAGAAAAAGAGAGGAAAATAGCTTAGAGAGCGTGCACATATGTTCAAGGGACCGTTACTTTCGTTCGAGATAAAGCGTAGTCGAGATAGAGAGAGTCCACTGTACTATAAAATGAAAACCCGGCGTGGAGTAGGAAGGAGCATAAAAATTCTTAAAGTATTTTATTCAAGCCTTGATGACTCATTGCTTTCTTTAAAGCTTGTTTTTTTTATAAAAAATGTTAGTAACCTTTTCCATAATGGATGAAGAAAAGAGAAAATTTAAAATTTCTTTCATGGACATGTCACAATGTTGTGCCCCAATAGAGACTAAAAACTGATGTTAATACACACATGTTTTTACACTCTCCGATGTTAGATGTTAGATGTCAGATTCAATGGATTGTATGACGCTTTAAGGGAAAAGTCCTTAACAACGTTGTCGATAATAAGCAAGATTGTTTTTTTCCGCTTTCTACGGCCAGCCCACAATATAGATAGACTGGACTAACTGCAACAAATTTACATTGACGATAACGACATAATTTTTTTTTTGCTCTTTGTTTATTGTACCTTTGTGTATTTTGCAAGATTATAATTTTCTTTTTTAAAAAATCCCAATTTAATACGCAAGCATCAACGCGCATGCGTGAAAATTGTGTAAAATCAGGACGAATATACGAACGTGTGTATAAGTAACCTGATAGTTCTCGCTAATAAATTATAAAAGGCCGCTAAGACACAAAGAGATGGATTTTGGACAAAATAATTTTATTGTGCACAAAGAAAAACAAAAACAATAACAACAAACGTAAACAAATCGTTGTTTTTAATCTGAACTGATTTAAGACATCCTCTCGGATACTCATTTACACTCCTCTTTAAAAAATGGCACGAGTTCAACAAAGGATGATCAAAATATAGGCAAGAAATGTCTGTGTAGCATATTTGAAATTTTGTCCTGTGCAATAATAATTCTTAAAGAAACCGCATCATCCTTTCTTTTAGCCTCACACTTGAGTATTTTAAGTAAACAATTATGGCAGAATATTTATTCTTGTCCCATTTCAAAACATTTAAAATTAAAAATTAAACGATACAAGTTTAAGAAAAAAAAAAATTCAAATTCAAATTTATCTTTGTTCTTTATGTATTTCTGCATAATTAAAAAAGGTTTGGTATTGCTAAAATTCAAGAAACTTTTGACGTTAGGTAAGAATTAGGTTTGTGATGACTGGTTACAAAAAAGAAACAATCATACATCAAATTCAAGCCAGTGAACAAACTAAAAAAGAAAGAAATTCAAGTTGCACATTTTAAAAATCAGCGAAGCGTGAAACTTTGTGTTTATGAAAAATATATTGAAGATGGTTGAGAATAGCGACAAAAATAGCATAGATTTACCTTTTCGAAAAAAAAACAGTGTTAACTACGCAAGAAATCTTGAAACAACAAATAGCAAATGCGATATAGTTTTATCGACTTTGCTGTGACGGGCAAACTCTGGATTTTCCACAAGCTAACGACTAGTATTTTTTAATGCGCAACCAACGAATAAGCCACTTCAGTGTTGATATGGTAAATTTTAAGTAACTTCTAGTGCTCAGGGGCTTATGACAGCTGTGAACTTTTGGTTTATCAAATAAGCAATTTCGAGTCATATTTTTATGTAGAGGCATTTTTGCCTCACGCACTGAGAGAATCCGATTTGTTATTAATATGATTAGCATTGCAACAGAGGACTGGAGCTGTTTACATTTGTGGCGGGAAAAATATAAATAAAAGGTAGCGGCCAATAAATTGGAGCAGCAAAAAAATTCACCTCGCTTCTTTGGATAGGTACACACAAAAAGGAAAATACCATTTGCATAAAGTTTATACTTTAAAAAAAAACAAACTTATTTTAACTAATTTGGTAGATCAATACTGTGTATCGTTTTTTAAGAAGCAACACAGATCATTTTTAAAAAATTTGAAAATAACTGAGAAACTCGTGTCGCATAGCATTTTAAAAATAACAGAATCTTTTTAATTTCCTAAATCATCTATGCACATTGCTGCACTGGAAGCATGTTTTATTTTGAGAAACATAATCGCTTCTAACAACTATGCCCTATTTTGGCGAGAAGCGATGTCTCAACAGGGAATGCGATTGGTTAACATGGTTTAGTGATTGTTTATCTTTTGGCTATACTACATTTATAACAACATGTTACTCTTACACCAGTAATTGAATTATTTAAAACAATGTACTCGCTATTTTGTATGAGAAATATGTGTTGGTTGGCTTGTAATGGCGTCATAAAGCATTTTTAATCCGGTCATATTTGGTGGCTTACATTAAAAGTATAAAGGATACAACAAGGTTTCGGTTTAATCGGATAAGAATTAATTTTTGCAAGAAGATAACTTTATCCAGGCTTTTTGATCTTTTTTAACAAAAACATTCTGTGTAGCTTTTTTTGTTTCTACAAATTATGTCTTTGCGCGCAATGAGACATACAATCCAGCTTTCAATTATGGCTGCAAAAATTTGAAAATTGCAGCTTCGCTGGTTTCTAAATTTGAAAGTAATGCGGACGTTCGAAGTGAGAAAAGATATTTTACATATTTCCAAAGCTTTAAAAATAGAAAGATTTATGTGAACATCGTATGCATAAGAAAATTGAATGTCAAATGTTTTACAAGTCTTTTATATACTGCGTAGGAAGAAAAAGTAAAGATTATGTTGTTAGTTGTAAGAAAAATATTTTTATGCATTGTCATTTTTTGTGTAGCTACTTCTCGTTTGATAAACAATTTTTTTCTTCTAATTTTTCTTAAGTAAATTGTTTTTTTTATAAAATTATTTAATTTTATAATTAATTTTTCTAAATTAATTCCGACAAAAGTTTTTAGTCAAATTGTCACTTACTTCACCTTACGCGTTAAGATTAACCGGTAGATTTTGTTTTCGAACTTGGACTGCAATTCGAATCGAAACAAAGAATTCGATTTTGCAATTTCCTTCACAAAAGCCCGCGCAAAATTGTGGTGAAAAAAGACGGTTGAAGTTTTTTTTCCCATCCGGTGGTAGGTTAAGTTTATTTATTTTCAAAAATCCTTCCTTTATATGTTTTATGCCCTGCTTTTATTTAATGTCCTGTGTAAGAATAAAAAAGTGTTCGAAGCTGGCCGGCTAACTTTTTTTGTAAAGCATATATATAAAAGAATTTTGTGTTAAAAATCAAACAGCTTTATCTAGAACCAAGGAGCAGTGAGAAAACAAGTTTTAAAAAAGTTTTGTTTTTTAACTATTTAACTAAAAAATCTAACTAGCTAGCTTTCTGTTTTTGGCTGTCCTGAAGTACTTCTGGTTAAACTAGGAGGAAAACAATATTATGAAAATCTTTTTACTTGACTTTATTTTTGAAGTAAAAACTACTGGGAATTTTTCACTTAATACTTCTTTTTTCCTTTTGCATGTCTCAACTCGTAATTTTTTAAAAATTTTCAACTGAAAATTAAATATATTCCGAAACATTACGAATGCGGAAGTCGTTGGTCCTCAGACCTAACGAATGCTTCAAAAATATTCTGCCAACATTTCTTTTCGGTTTTCGTTTCGTAAATAAACAGCGGAAGTGAGACGATGTTTTAAATTTAGCGCGACAAAAATATCTGTACGGAAATATTTCAATTCTGCTATGTTCAATCTTTTGAAAAGCGTTTCTGACTTTTCTTTAGTGTCTGCTTCGCACATCGCACAAAAAATACATGCTTCTAGCATCACCAAAGTGGCAGTTTCCCACAATAGAAATATTTATCTACCCAGCTTTTTCTGTTTAAAATACTAAATTTAAGAAAGTATTTAGAAAATTTTGCCATTTTCGAATTCATTTGTGTTAATTTTATAGCATGCAAAAAGCTATATATATTGTGCATTTGGACTGTTTTAATCTTGGATCCAGCAGGATCGTGAAAGATTGACTGGCAAAATTTCGTGAGAGATAACTTTTGTAACTTTTGCGGTATTACGACATTTTTAATTTTTATTACATCTTATCAATAGCATGACCTGTGACATTAGTTCCTCAAGGGTCAAAACCTTAGTCAAAGTTTACATGCAATTATTAATCGAGTCTAATTTGATAATTACTAACTGTTGTTGTTGTTACTACTCGTGCTGTTTTTTCATACATAATTGATTGCATGTCTTTTCCGAAGCATCAAGAGTATTGACATTTTGTTGTACCTAGAAAGGTGTGGTTGACGTGAGTGGATAAGGAATTCGAATTTATTATATAAACTATACCAAGGAGGATTTTGGGTGTGATGACACGAATATTAATAGTGCGTAAGAAGCAATCCAGCTGATCTTTGTATTTTCTTTGGTGTGTATGGTTGGCTGTAAGTGGGTGGAGCACCAGTGCACGTTTTTTTAAAAAATGCATCCAAAATTTTTATAACAATTAATGTTATTCAAACAAATTGTTCACTACACTTAGATTTAATTTATTATCATGAAGAAAAAGTTATTAATTGAGGTTGAAATAATTCTTATTGCGTGTTTAGCTAAAGAACCTTTTAAAAAGACTACCAACTTAAACTTTTTAAAAGCTATGCAGAGCTTCTTTTTTGTTTTACTAAAACGGTTATAAGTAGTTGCAAAGTTCCTATCTTGTAGGCAATATTAGAAAATCGTATTGTTTTTCTGTTTTTCTTTTTCAGTTCTATTGTATCTTACTTTATTTCCATCTGACGTTTTGTATTCTTGTTAAACATTCTCTAAAAGACTACTGCATATCAATGACGAATCAGAAACAGTAAACATCACAAGATGATGTTTACTGATGTTTAGTGTAATAAACTAGGTACAAAATATATGTTGTGATTACTAGTGGGACCAGCTTCACATTGTTTTCCTTTATATTTTTAATTAAAACTCTTTCTATAAAGAAAAGCTCTAGTTATTTTATAATCTTTTTTAACTTAAAAGTTATTTCCTAATTTTAAATTTATCTGTGATTTTTATAAGATACGGTCACCAATTCCTTCTTTTTAAGAAATACGATAGTTTAGTCTATTTAACTTCATTTAATTCTTAAAGGGGATAACCAGGGTTTAAGTGTAAACACTTCATGACACTTTACACGTCTTTTTTTAGCCTTAAATATTCTCGTTATGTTTTTCCAAAAATTAGGGAAATATATATGACCAAATTTATGGATGATGATGAATATTTATAGGAATGGAAGAAATAGATGATGTTGAAGTTATCTTATTTGTAAAAACATTATGTATACTAGCACAAAGGAAGAAAGAACTTTTCTAAATAACTGTTTTTATAATCTTGAAAAGATCCAGGCTGACTAGCTACGTTCTTATGTTCTTAATTTCAGGCAAAATATAAGCCTCAACGTTCTTATAAACTAGATTCCTATATATAAAAAACGGGCAACGCAGGTAAATGGCTGACGTATCATACTTGCCCAAAATTTCTTTAGTCTTTCTAATTTGCGTTTAGCAAGCTGCGAATAAATCCGTATACTGTGGACTTTTTTTGGAAAAAGATATAGCTTTTTCTCCAATAAGAATACGCTATAAGAATATCAGGCTAGTATTTTATGTTAAAAGCAATAGGTCTAATGTTTAGAACAACAGAGAAACAAGATCAGCCTTAGAATTTCGGTATTCTTATAAAAAATCGTGTATTGAGAGTCAAAACTGAAATCTAAAGAGCAGGTTTAGGCTAAAAAACAAACGATATCTTCGCCAGGTGTCTGTTTTTTTTACATATATGTTTTTCTCCTTCTTACAACTTTTAAGTTTGTTTTTTCTTTAAATTCGAAAATTAATAAATTTGTTTCAGAGAAATCTAATGATCTACTTTTTGAAACCTATCAAACTTCATTTCTTTGAATTCTGTTAGAGAAAGATAGCTTTTCTTTTCCTCCTCTATTGGAAGATGGAAAATGAAATTGCAAAACGCATTCAGTTTCCTCAGGGCCATTTACCCTTTTGAGAAGGAGAATAAAAAGCACGTATTTTTATTTTTTTACAAAGATTTGATGAAACATGGGTCGCCAGGAGGGGCACACCAATTTTTTGCTGGATTTTCATTTTTTGTTAATTAGGTTTATGGTTCCAACAATATTGCGATTGGTTGACAAAAAAATGCAACTTTAATTCATAAACATTTGTCACAAACGTGCGCTGTGCCTTCAAACTTTTGTGCGTAGTATGGTCAGTGATGTCCTGATACTCTCTTTTTCATGCATTCCATGCACAACTAAGGTTTAGTCCAGCACTCAAAGTTCTTTTTTTATTATTTCAGCAGTCTTTTTATTAAACCAAAAGTACACAGATGTTATAATTTTCGTTTAATAATTTTTTTATAGTTGCTAAAGTACAAAGCCGAACACGAAAATGCGCTAAAAATTTACCATCCCAGTCTAGTGCTTATTAAGAAAGTGTACTGATATTTGTTGAAAACAATAGTATATGAACCAATCCAGAACACAAAGGCTAGGACTAAGAAAGGACTATTATTATTTCAAACCCTTCATTATGTATTCTATTGTAGGTCGTTAGGTTCCTGGCACAATCTCAATTTTAAAGTTGCTATCTCAAAAAAATGAGTAAAAACCATAATAACCATCATTTTCCTATCTAACATAAAAATAAAACTATTTTTTTCCCTTCGAATTTTATTATGAATTTCAAGATTATAATCCATTATATTTATTATGTTTAGTTGCATTTTTCAAGCAAGTTTCATTTCTTTAACCTTTTTTATTTAAAAACTTCATAACAGGTCAGCCAGCTAAAACATGTAACATCAACCATAACATATGAGAACTTTTTAATTTATTAAAAAAATCAGCAATGTTCATCCGAAACCATGGTCTCATTTTGATGAGTGAAATTGTGTTTTGAAAAATGAAATTAGAAAGTGTTATTAATTGTGTCAAGACATCTCATTGTGTTTGTGTTTTCGGTTATTTTTTTGTTTCGTCAAGGTTTCATACAACCGAAAGTTGTCGTGAATTTAAGTAACAGTTTCGTTGTTCTCGGAAAGAGGTTAAATATAACCGAAAGCTACGCGAGTTTTAACGGCATAAAACATAACTCTTTCGTAAAAAAAGAAATAATAATAATAATACTAAAAATGATGTAGTGTTCAGATCTTAACCCCTCCCACCACGCGGAAAGGCGAATGCATTTTGGCTGCTGTAACGCGTAGATCCATCCCACGTCCCTACAATTTTTAGCTCATTTCCTTGTATCTTGTCTCCTAAAAATGTAACTAACAAAAGGGCTTACTTTTTACCCTAAATTAGCATCCATATTTTAGCATCAGTATTTTTTTTACTACCAAATTAAGAGTTTTTAGGAAAATGTTCTTAAGTTGCGAAATTGTAATTCTCTTAACCACTGCTCAAGGTACACGCGCGAGATGAAAAGATTAGGCAAAAAACATCGCTGAATGGCCTTCAAGGCGCCTGTGTATTATACATCAAGTTTGTACGGTATGTTTTACATTGTCTTACACGTGTTAAACAATAACATACATAAAAAATCGTGTTCGGTACTTTACACAAAATGATTTTCAATATGGCTTCTCAGAATGCGTTTGTTTATACGGAACGGATCGTATCTCTTCGGAGAAGTGATTGCTAAGCTATCAAATCTCTCACTAAAAGTATATATACAGCTACGATGAAACAGCATTTTGCTCAAGGATAGCTCGAGTTGAAAGAAACAAGTTTTTTTTACACGTCATATATATATTTGTTGTTGTGGTTGTCACTAGCTAGCTCATTGCAAGCAAGATCTTCGACGTATTCACTCCATCCAAAAATCCACTCACATCCAAACCGTATATTCTATTGGAGGTGCAGCTTTCTTGCGGTGTATTATCGTAGTTAGATAAGCATTTTTAGGGAGCTAGCTAGCTAGCCAGCTTAACCAATAAACTAACACTTCTGACGTTTAAGATCTTTCTTATTGTATGGAGCCTCTTTGATGGTGACCATCCTGGATGACAGTGAGTGCCATTATAAATCATGACAATGTTCGCTGGCCACATACCATGCCAAGAAGATTTTGTTTAAACCCAGTGAACAACTGGAAACAGGTACAAAACTTCTCTTCTTTTTACCACATCTAAAAGACAAATTTGTGAATTTAGGTAGCTAGCTAGCTAGCTAGCTATACTTAAACATGTCACAAATTTTTTATTATTTTACTGTAAATGTAGCTAAGTTTGCTGCATTAATATGTTTTTATTCAAGGCATATTGTTTTTTTAATCTAAGGTTTAATATGTTTAATTTCTCAAATTAGGGCCTAAGATTATGCTATTAATATTTTAATTTTGCCATATTTTCTAAATATTTGGCCAACCAGGTTTTCAGGTTTTGTGCAAGAACTGTTTGAAATCACAATCATAAAGCTTAATAATGCAGTGTTGTTTCTGTAAAGGCTATCTATTTTTGTATTTCTTCAGCAAGTTTGACATATTTTGAAACTTCTACACTGCATTCATCTATTTTTCAACACTAATTATTTTGATTATTTTTATAACTATCAATTACATTTAGTTCTTTTCTTAATTCTCCTTGTAATCCTCAATAATAATTGATAAACTTAATTTATGTAAGTTGTTTTATTTATTTATTTATCATACTCAATGTAATGCTCAATATGTGTATTAAGAAAACAAACTTACTGTACTAAAAACTAATATATATTTGAAACAGATTGTGTTCTGCAAGCTCAACTTTTTTTACATTGGCATACTTTTTATTAGCATTAAGTCACCAGTATCAAATTAGCAGGCTCAAATCTTACATCTTTTAAAAAAAATAGAAATCATTCAGAAGTCATCTGTTAGCACCATTAATTTTTTAGTATGTCTATTTTATTTTTTAAGTAATTGCAATGTCCCATCACTTTCCTTGAAATGCCTTAAGAAAGGTGCTTTAGACAAAAAATAATAATTTTAAGTCATTTAGAAATAATTCTCTTGTCGGCTCAAAATTTAAAATTCTTAATTAATGAAGGTTTCAGATAAGTTTTTTTTAATTATTCTTGCTTTATCTATAGGATATATATCCTTGCTTCATAACTTACACACAATAGTATGTATCTTCATGTTTTTGTATACTGAAAAATGCTGCTATTTTTTCATTTGTCTATTTTAATTAAACCATTTTGATTCTATAACAACTTTAAGGGAATTTTTTGCATGTATAATTTTATGCTCAGGCTTTTTTTAAAAAAATTAGTGAGCACACATCAGATACTTTAGTCATCCAGGCATTTCCGATAAATAGGTCAACTAATTTTAAACGCATGTGATATTTATTCTATTGTAATCCTCTATTGAAAAAGCCTGCATTTTTTAAGCTTAAAATAAAAAATATGTTATCGTGGTAGTCCCATAAATTTTATCCTGATAATATTGACCCATAGATATCAAAATAAATTCAATAATATAAATTTAAGGAATAAATAATCTACTGCCATAATTGACATATTTGTTTCTTTGCTTGAAATTTTTGCTCCTTTTATGTCATTTCTCATGTATTTTTAAGTTATATTATTTTAATTTAATTGGCTCATTGTTACACTGTTGTAACACATGTTTTTTAGTCGCTTGTATGCAATAATATTTACTTTGAAATGAACTAAAGAATGTTTTTTTTTCTCCATTAATTTTCACTGTATATAACAGAAATAACCTTATTCATAGGTTTAAAAACACAAACATAAAAAAATAACGACATTTCTAATCCAAATATATAAAAGTTTCCCTGCTACTTTTGTTTGTTGTGTTATTTATATTTTGAAGTTGTTTTGACACGAAGACCATACAAGTAGACACCTAGATCCTGTTACAATAATGTTAAATATGTTGTTTTGAATCGTTCGACCAGACAAAGAGTCAATATTTTGGTGTCAGAACCGAAGTAGTTGAGTAGTTTTAGACAAAAATAAAAACATATTAAAACCAAAAAATAACATTCCAAACAGCAAAAATAACTTGTTTTGAACAAACGTAAGTAAACAAGTCTGCTACTCAATGCCGTGTTGTGTAAACCACAGCCAAGAAAACGTGAAGCTTTTAGACTCGAAACTGAAAGTGTTCTTAAATTAAGTCACACTTTCAAAGAAATCCATGTTTGTATTATTAAAAGAATTATGAGCAATGTTTAAAGACATTTTGTTAACAATTGCAACCAAATAACTTTTGTGTCGCCAAGGTAACACTTTCGATTTAATTTTTCATTGCTTTTGTCGCATCCCCACTTGGTTATATTTTTTGGAATCATATGGTCTTGTGTATATTAAGAAGAAAACACTCTTCTGTATATAGTTGGCCAGGTCACTGTTGTTTTGGTTCAAGCACAAACTGAAAAACAAATATTAAACATTCTTTGATCTTTACCTCTGACAATTCACATTAGTGTGGTTAATAAGATCTTGTTTATTTTCCTTGGCTGTCTTCCAGTTCCCTTCTAAAAAATCCAAATAGAAAACAAACAATATATACATACATAACACACTCAAATAGATTGTTTTTTAGCAAAAAACACACAAGGGAGAGTTATGGGTGCTTTTTAACTGCCCAGGTGGAGTTTATTTTGCAGATAAATACAGTAGTTCAAAATTCAAAATCTGTTTAGTCAGTGGAAGTTTAAACAAATGTTTACATGTTTGTTATTGTTTCATAGATATTTTATGCACTCAAACACAAGTAGTAGCGGATGTTTTAAATGGTGTAGCAAAATGCACATGGTGCTGCCAAGTATACAATATTGGGTGGGCCTCTATACAGTATGCTAAAAATTGAGGTCCAAGACCAATTAAATTAAATTTTTGAATTGAGTTATCATGTTAAATCAAACCTACTATGTTGTGATATTCTGCTTGGTGCAAAAGTGCAGCTAAACTAAAATCTAAAAATTAAGAAGCAATGGTGGCCCTAACTAAATTGTCTAAATATGTCATGTTGTATCCTATCTAAACCTTACTGGAGTGCAGTTATTTATGCATTTTGTTAATTACTTCACTTATGGACAGTCAATAAATTTAACTGAATGGCAAGTAAAGATGACATAAAGACTTTGTTAACATGGTTTTTGGTAAAAGCAAAAACAGCTTTATGTTATTTGAATATGAAAGAAAATGAAGAATCAGTCAAACCTCCATATTTTATACTAGTAAGTATTCTATTGGTGCAGAAGTGGGAAAAAAAAAAAAAATTGGATTTCATACACCTTACTAGCAGTATAAATAGTAACCTAGGAATCCCAGATTGCCTTAAAAATACACTGAACTTCACCTAAAAAATCATATTGTTTCCTGGATCATAGAGCTTTAATAGCAGAGAAATAAAATTTACTGTTGTCACTGGTTAAACATAAAAATATAACAGACACATATGCACTCCCTAAGATATATAAAGGGGCATTAAATGAAGCAAAAGGTTTTTGAAGAGTTTATACTCACATTGCAGCTAGCTTAAAAAATTAGTGATTATTTCCCACTGACTATATTATACTTGTTTTTATGCCAACTCTTATTGGTATTATTTAACAATCATACTTTTATCCTTTATTAGAAAAACTGTCTAAAATACTTCCTAGGTACCTTTTGTATGCAGCATGACCACTGTCTGATTTTGTTAAATTGTTACCTCATTTTACACAGTGCAAAATTTTGATAGCATGGTTTGGGAGTAGTGCGAAAATTTCAATGTGCTGGCTGCAATTTTTTTAATGAAAATAAATCATTTACTTGTGAGTGGGAACCATTTTTTTTTAACAAGACTTTTTATGTATAACAAGGACAATGTTAAAATCTTTTTGTACATGTATTCAGAGAGCTGGATAATCCAGAAACTTGCATCAATGGGTAATTTGCAAAACTTAAACAGCATTTGCTTGTTGACTTTTTTGATTCTGTGTAAGGAGCTTGCTTAAGGGAAATTTGGTGTTGAAAACCTATAAGTTTCAATCAAGAAATGAAGACATTCATTGTAGGTAGAAGAAGTAGCTAAGTGAAATTCTTCAGTACTAAGTAAGAAGCTGTATTGATTAATTGACTGTCTTTAGGCCTTATATAGTCTGATAAATAGCTCACTACGAAAAGCTACGCTGTACATATTTTTTATTTATATGATTTATGTGGGAGTGGTGGCAAAATTATATCTATTTTTGTTTAAAATATGCGTATTGCCATAATAATCCAGATAGAATCATATTGTTCTAAAAAGAAGACTTAATTTTACCCTCCTTATTTATGTTTAGGAATGTTTATTCGAAGTTGCTAAGGACTAGGTTTTTTCACTTTTTTAAATTTATTTGATTCTTTTTTTTTATTTTGAGCTTGTCAGATAAGTAATGACTTATAAATTATCTGTGAAAACACAGGGTGCTGAAAATACTTCTTGAGTGAGCACCGAAACTGGTCTTGCAATATTTTAGAGCAATTTATTTACTTACTTTTTTAGTTTTAGCATGAATTTTACATAAATTTCTCTTAGTTAATACTTATTTCTTTGTATTTATGGGATGCACACTGCTGACATTAAAGCATCTTATTATGAGTTGCACAAATATTGTGTACAAGAATTTCCATTTTGAAAGCTGATGTAGTCATTTTATTTAAACTATGTTTGTTCTAAATTTGTAACTCTACACAGTGTATAAATCTTATTAAGAAAAAAAAGGAAAATAAACCAAAAAATTATTTTTGTAAATACATGCTTTTACGTAGAAGTCAAGCCGTTTACATGCTGGTGCACACCCTATCAAGATCCTAAGCACTTAAAAAGGATTACTATTGTTTTATTTTATGTAGAATGGTTGTACACTCCTCCACATTGATCTTTATGTTATTGTTTTAATAGGTGTCGGAGACAAATAATGCATGCTTATCATTATCATCATCAGGTAAATGTTTATGTTCCAATTTCTTCAACATTTTTGTAGCAATTTTTTAATTAAAGGAAACTAAAAGCTGATCGTGTATTCAAACAAGAACTCTACATTTTCATTTTCGTTATTCTTGTGTCTAACAATATGAATGGCCATTGAAATTTCACAGAAATTATGCTTCTTTATATGTATATGGGGATGGATCTAAAAAATATAAATTAGAAACAATTTCACTTAAAATTTTAATTCCCAGGGTGTATGCATTTACTAATTAAAACTGAGAGTATGTTTAATTTCACAAAGGGTTTGTTTCAAAATATCAGAAACCCTCCCTAATACTAAAAATTAACCCAGGCATGAATATAAGGTGGTTATGCTTTTGGGATAAAAATGACCTTTATAATACTAGGAAAACTTCAAAATGCAGGAGCAATGTTTCAAAAAAAAAATTGCATCCTAAAAATAAAGCACAACATTTTCAGCCTCAAAATATTGGACTCAAAGTTATTTAATTTTTCACAACTTTAAAATATGGCATCCTCTTGTATATATTTATTGAGCAGAGTTAATAAGAAAATGGTACTTAATAATAATGAGCAATTTTTCAGTCAAAAACCAATGATGATTTTTATACCTTGTTGGCCTGCAACAAGATCACTCCCTTTTAACCTGATTTTATAAACGCGTTAAAGTGTTTGCATCAAACTGAGAGTAATTCTTTTGGATACTCACACTAATTGTGTAATATTTAATGTCCCTTTTGGGACTCCATTATTTACATAAAATTAGATATTGGCAAATTTTAATTATGACTGAGTGTAAGATAACAATGGGTTTAACAATTAGTTGATGTAATTTAAAAACATTCATGGCTATAAAGTTTTTTAGATGTATATATTAGTTTACTTGGTGTTGTTGTTGATGCTTTTGGTTTATATTTTGTGACAAAATATTCAATTGGCATTGCATGGGGTTTCTAGAAGAATATTATATGTTAATGTTTATTTGAAAACAAACTTTTACACTGTGAAACTAATTCAGCAAATGTTTTTAACATATCTGTTATAAATTATTGCAAGGATTCTTGCACTTAATGTATGGATTTGGTTTTTGTTTAATCTATGGTTTTGTATAAAAAAATTAAATGGAAAACTTAGAATATTAGTCACATCACTTCAATAGTAGGTTATTTTAACGCTAATTTTAATGTTTGTATCAACTACGCTGTCTTTAAATGAACATTAAGCTTTCAAATAATGGTAATTGATAAATTTGGTAAAGTCCAAAGTTCACAATTCAGGATCACTAGTTAAATGCCAATCATATCGTCAACAGAATTTATAACCATGTTAAAAACAAACCAAAACTTTTTTATTGCACAATCAGTATTACTGACCATATACAAATTGGGGCTTCAAAAAAACACAACCAAAACCAGAAGGGCATTTGAAAGGATATTAAAAATATTAAACTTGTTTACATGCGCAGAACAACATGTTTATTTACTTAACTTGTTTTATTTACTAGGATATTAAAAGAGTTGTTTTTAACCACCTTGCTCTGAAATAACAATCACTAGGGTGTTATTGCAAATATGATTTTTGCCACTTATGATTCTATTTGTTTCACTCATTTTTTTCTATATTTGCCCGGTATACTAAAATTCTGTTCAGCTTTTGACTGAAGTTAGTTATTTTACAACCAGGTTTTGTTATTAAGAAAGTACAGCTTGCCTCAGTTACTGCATGTTTAATTCTGCTGAATTTATTTATTTATTATTTCAAGATTCTTAAACATGAAGCAGTTCAAGGGTCGAAGTTATATGGCAATGCGTTAAAACCTAATTATTTGTTTTTATGTATCCAAACAGTTTTCTTTTTTCTGTATAGTGGCCAGACATAGAAGTCATGACCATACTGTACTGTAGTACAAAAGATTTTTCAATTTTACAGTTTGTAATGTTTGATTTAAAAATGAATAAAATGTATGTGTTTCTTGTTTTACAGAGTTTAATAGATTTCATGTTGGCTTTTGTTATGTTTTTCTAAGTGGTGGATTGTTTAGTGACCTTCTTAATGCAATTTCTAAAGGAAACAAAATAAATTATAGCAAATTTATTGGATTGCTTTGGTGGGACTAAATTTTTCTATTCTGAGGGATTTTGAACTAAGCTTAGAAATGCTAATTGATGAAGATTATTGTGAAATCTTTCAAATTTCTACTTTTTATCTCCTGATTACTACTTTCATGTTCAAAAATTAATTCTGAAACAAGTGCAAACTTCCTGTCAATGAATGGTATTTTATATATTCTCTATAATAATAGCTGTATTGTTTGTCTCTGCGCAAAATGGTAGTAGCGAGACATACAAAATGCAGGAAATAAAGGACAGGCATTTTTTCTTCTTCGAGTGAATTGCGGTTTTCGAGTGAACATAAATATTAGTGCTTGCAGGGAATCTTAAAATCACCGATTTGTAAATATTAATTCTACTTGTGAAATGCAGTTGTTTCAGACTGGCTAACAAACATTAATTGCCTTAGATAAAAAAAATTATATAGACTTTTTTTGTATCATGTCTACTTTTTTAAGTCACATGTTCAAAAAACATGCACTAATTAAAAATGTGGTTAGGGTAATTATTGAAAAAACAGATAAATACATTTCGTGCATTTTGCCTGCACTATTGTAAGCAAATTTTACGGATTCCAATTTTTAAATAATACTTTAATTTAAATAAATTTTGTGATTTGTCTGCACGTTTGTTTTTCTCTTTTCTTCTTGGTAAATTTTTGAAGAGTTTCAGGATTTGTAGAGTCGGCCTTATTCTATTACTTTACTACATTCTTGATGTTTGATGTTTTTATGTTTTGGCACCCTGTATATAGGTTAAACCTTTTTAAACATGAATAGAATGATTTTGGAACCCTATAAAAAAATCTGTATCAAAAAGCAGCTAGTGTGCAGAATAATAAGATTTCAAAGTTGCTGAACTAATACTGCCTAAAAAAGTCTTCCAAAACTTTGAAGAGATCATTAATATCATTTTGAATTGTGGGCAATATGATATAGGAGGTATATATAATGTTATCTCTTCGACATAAAATTTAGAGTAACATTTTTTTTATACATTTTGCAACATTTAATTGTGAAATTTTGTGCTATTTACGCCAATAATGTCAGATGACCTTGGCTGTATTACTTATGCATACGTTTTCCCCCGGATTTTTAGCAAATTAACTTTTTCCTGATTTTTTCCTGATTTCGCAGATACCATATATTTATTTATATTTTCTTACGGCAATTGTTTTGTGGAGATTATACACTTAAAATTTTTTTTTACACGTTTCTCAATAATTGCCTTTAAAACAAAAAACTTTTAACTGAATGTAATCTTAACAGCACAACCTGAACATATTTGCAAAACAAAACAAAGGCACAAGAGGTGTGTCATTAATAACATGTGAGAAGGTGCACCAATTAAGAACACTAGAATATTCTCGTTCCATATTCATGTAATATGACTAGTGATTTGTGGTTTCTTTTTCTGGAATTAATGTGCACATTAACGTAACTTCAAATTTCATAATCATCATTTTGGTTGAATCTTGGCTTTCATCATCTATGAAATAATTAGAAAGGACAACAATACTTCACTTCATGGGTGTACAACAACTGTGTTCCCTATCTTTTTGAATTAATGGTAAACTCATACTTTTGTTTTGTTTACAATAGCTCTTTCCTGTTACCTAGGTAACAGATTATTTAGTTGATAATTCAGTAATCTTTAAAAATCCTATTCTACCCAACCTTTGTTTTTTATGTCCTTTTCATTGAATAAGCCAATTGTTGCTTCCAATGTGCCTTTATTTTCAGGTTGTTATTAACTTTAGATATAAGATGTTTTTAAGTAGATAATATAGCTGTTGTATAGCAACATTCCCCACTAATACAACATCAATCATTTTAAACAACCTAATAAGACACTAGTGGATAATTTTACTATTAAGTCATGGTAAAAACAACAACAACAACAAAACTTACTTCGCAAAAAGTTACACATAAAATTGTCTTAAATTTAATAGAAAAGTTGCTTAATGATTGCCTAGCAGAAAATAAAATAAATTCCAAAATTATCAAAACCCCAGCGAAAAATTACCAGTGTTCACCCATGGTTGTCGATTTAATGCCAAATTTTTACTTCATACCAGAACTAAATAATTATTTGGTTCACAATCAGAAAACAGGGGCTGTTTTATCGAAAAAAAACTAAAATTGTTAAAATCAATCTAAGTCTGGTAGTCCGGTTTTATCTATACTAAAGTTGCTTAGAAATATTGCACATTTCTTACAGTTGCTTATAAAGTGGTTGCTTTATGTGTATGTATATATTTTGTATTCCACACTTAATTGTTATGAGAAAAATATTCTTGAAAAATACCTATGCAAATATTCATAAGGAATTTTAAAAAATGAAAAAAAAATTAGTAAGAACATTGTTATAGAAATTAAATATAGAAAAACAAACATGTTTACAGAGGTTCACTTCAACAGGTGTACAATGAGAAAGAAGACTTAGAAAACCATGTTGAGTTATTTCTTTTTTTATTCATCACGTTTTGATTATACAGCTGTAACTCTATAGTGTTTTTGATGAGCTGTTTTTTACAACATAAAGTTGTGCAACCCGGAAAAAAAGCAAAGCATGCTCTTTTACAATTTGAACATAATAGAAACCAGGTCATGGTAATTATCCATACATGTTTGATTTTTAATTCCTTAAAACTTCTATTTAAAAGTTCTTTGTATTTTTTTATGTTCAATTAGCTGTTGAAAATAATAGTGTATTGTTCAAAATCATGTTTCTATTAAGTATGTACAATAGGATGTTAAATTATAATTTCTTACCATTTTAAAATAAATGGTTCTTGGTTTTTAAAAGATAGAATGGCTTCATATAATTGAACAAGGGGGTATATCTGATAAAACTGAGTTGATGATATTGCTTGGTGCTGTTGTTTTTATGATCTGTACAAATTTGCAGTTTATGTTTACATAAATTTTTTCTACATCGATTTTTCTCTTTCTTTCTTAGTTTCTTCCTAAATAAATTAAGTTAATATGAATTCTACTGCATATTTTAATTTTATCTTGTTTGCCAGAATACTCTGCTGTGTAATTAGTTTTTTAAAATTGAGTAGGCGAGACCAGAGAAGTAGCATGTAAATTTGTTTTGCAAACACAACTTCCAAGAGCTTTGTTTTTTAGCTGTGAAAAATTGTCTTGGTTCAGTGAGAAGCAAGTGAGTACTTAATAAAAATACACAAAGCTTCATGGTTGAGAGGTGCACCATTGGTTCAGGACAGCAATACCAAAAATGAGTGTGAAGCCTCTTCAAGGACTGTTGATTTTTAGCACTTTAAACACATAAATAATTTTCAGTCCTAAAGATAATTTTACCAAGCAACCCCCTTACTGACAATTAATAGCGTGACATTATGTTTTGAAGTGTTCTGAAAATAGAGTGGGAGACAGCTTGTAATAGATGTACTGTAATATTACAGAGTCAATCCTTTAATTGGTAATAAATCAGTGAAAGGTGTATGTGTGAGAGAGCATAAGTTTATTTTTCTTCTTAAACATATTTGTTTTATGATAAAAAAAAGTTCATTAATTATTCATGTATACTAAACAGTTATGCTGCTGGTTCACAAATATTTATGCCTAACATTCTTGGAAGATTTTTTCCTGCATTGTTCTGTATAATTTATTAAAGATGTTGTTTATAACCCAATTCTTATCTAATCTATATTGCTTTGTTTTGTTTTGATTTGAGTATTCATATTTTATAGTGTCATGTCCAATGACGTATGGGTGTTGTTGGAATATATTGGGTTGACATTTTATGGCATTATTTACATTGCGCCAGCAACTGCATTATGACACTTTTTTCTGTTTGTTTTACTCATCATCTGAGAATGTATTAAATCTTAAAAAAGTGCTTACAGTAGGTGAGAATGTTGTGACATAGGTTGGTGTTTGATGAAAGAGCACAGATAGATAGATAGGGTTTGATTGAACCATGGAACTATGTAGTGCAGATAATAAGCACTTGAGAAAACATGTTTTTTATATATTTTTTTAAAGAATTTTGAGCAAGCTTGTGTAACGAGGTAAAATCAAATTCACTTATCAAATTTACTGGCTTTCCTTAATCTGTATTGTTGATTGTGAAAACTTTAAAATAAGATAACAATTTCAAAGTTAATTTTTAATATTCGTTTACTATAAAGTTAATTTTTTAATTGTGTACATTATACTTGAACTCATAATAAATGCATGTTTTGTGGCAGGCTTTTGTAAGTTGACAAAACACATCAGCAGGTAACAAGAAAAAATCTTAGTCAATACATATCACTTTGCTGTGAAAAAAATGAGAACAATAAAAACACGCTGCATGTGGAATTTGAAATATCATCTTTGTATGTATTGTGGTTTTTAAACCCAAACAGGAAAGGTTGTTTTTGTTTCCATTTAAATAATAAACAAATAATAAAATTATATGTATAAAAAATTCACACTATACATACAGGTCATTATCTAGATAAAGGATTTTTTTGAGAAACTGTTAATTATTTTGAAAAAACATTTTAACATTATTATCGCCTTAACAAAATGAAGGCTTCTATAGAAAAAAATCAGACACCTTTAACTATTAATCTTCTTGACCTTATACTTGACAAAATACCCCAAATGCATGATTTTTCTAGTGTTGTCTTATATTTCTCCTGGAATGGATTTTGCCAGCACTTTACTTTCATGCTAATTGTAGCATAAGTACCAACTTACCCATCACATTTGTCCAACAGAGCTTAGTTTCAGACCTAAGTCAATCCGCCTTTATTATAAAAAGTACACTGCGAATATGACATATGTGACTTAGGCAGCATTGATATTTTGAAAAATTGCGCAACGTGATGGGCTGGAACTTACGCCATAGCAGGCAATATTTTCAGGTATTGCCTGCTACAAAAGCAACTGTGTTTAAAATAATCAAACATGGAAAAAAGTTAACAAATGCAAATCAAAAGTGAACAGTGCCTACTGTACTTTCAACAAGTTTTATTTGTAACTGCCAGTTAATAATAATATTTAGCATTTTGGTATGTCACAAGGAGGTGTTATCCTCTACTTATCTACAACACGTGTAAACAAGAGGTTGTGTATTTAAGTTTTAAATGAAAGTGTTTCCATAGAGTACGAATGCACTAAATTGCTCATTTTCTTCCCCCCTCCCCCCTGTAGGCAACCTGTACACTTTTAGTCTGACCCCCCCCTCCAGCCTGAGTGTGTCCATAAGTTCTAGATTCTAGAATTTTTTAGGCATACCGTAAAGATCTGATTAAGCTCCCAGCATTTTCTAAGCGCCCCCTCAAATAAGCGCCCAGGTAATTTCCTCAAAGTTCAACAAGCGCCCAGCACTTATTATGCGCCCCCCTCAAATAAGCGCCCACCTAATAAAAGGGGGCGCTTAATCGAAAACTACCTTGAGAAACTGGGCACTTATTTGAAAATTTTGCTTTCTTATATTGAGAATAAAAAAACCCATATTTTATGTTTTGAATATCTTTTCTATATTACATAAATAGGGAATTTCCTATACAATCCTTTCTAAAAAAGCCTAGAAAGACTAAACTTCATTTTGTTACATCTTTTGTTCAGTTTCATTTTTCAGGAAAAATAACAAAATTGAAAATTACCATTGTCTTTAATTTGTACAAAATTAGGAAAAATTTATAAGTGCCTAGCATTTTTTAAGCGCCCCCTTTGATGAAGCATCCATGTAAAATATCCAAAAATTTAATAAGTGCCCAGGGCGCTTGTTCGGATCATTACGGTATGTTCAGCATATTTTCAGTCTTGTTGAATCCTTCTGATGTGTGTTTTTTCTTGTGTTATGGGTTTTTTAATTATCTTACAGGCCTGGAAATTTGTGGAGTCTAGGGAAACGATCCATCGTTACCGTGATTTGCAGCCGACGGAAACGATCAAAACGTTTTTTCGTTTCTGCGAAGTAGACCTTGCGGAAACAATACGATTAGCTTTAAACCGATAAATAAGTGGAGAACCATTTCATAATCGCCCTAGTTAGTGACAAGACCTACTCCATAGTAGTAAAATATCAAGATAAAAATACTGTTATTAAAATTAGTATAATGTAACCATACCCTAAGCTTGATTGTGTTTTGCGCATAAGCATATCCAAGCCTGATTCAGAACTTCAGAAGCTCCTATAGGAAAAAAGATGTACAAGAAAAAAATATGTAAGAAAAATGCATAAAAAATCAATCAATTTTTCTGTCAAAGTGATTCCAGTTAAAAAATTGAAAATAGGACAATCCACAAAATTAAGTCCCTGTGAAATATTCAAAATAGGCTCATCTGCAAAATTAAATCTCCACAAAATAATATTCACAGTTGTTTCAACGGCAAAATTTCTCCTAATAAAGTATAATTTGGAAATCTGATCCCACATATACAAATGAACATTGTGCTTAAAGAGTCACACAGGCTAAACAGAAAATCTTCGGTATACAACTTCATATTGTTTTTGTTTTGACTGAAGATTTTTTAATTTTAGACTTTCAAAAATGCTATTGTGCAACCTTTTTTCCTTCTGGCTTACGTAGAATTTCTTACAAACAAAAAAATGTATTGATCGTTAAAAATGTATGTTATCACTTACGAAACTCCATAAAAGTTTACATACTTTCTGTTAAACATGTCACATAGACGTAAAGATTTTATGTAACTTAAGAGAATGAATGAACAGCAGCCATTCCGTAGGCCTTTACGTAAAAATTACTTTCTGTGTAGTCTTTAAGTCTGGAACAAAAGTTTACTAAAAAAAATTAAAAAAACTTCTCTTTGCAGAATTTTAAATGTACCAAAATTAGCTTTAACCATATGCATTTTTTTAGAAGAATTAAACTTTTTTAAGTTTTCAACTTTTTTGGAATAATATATTACATAGTTTCATAAATATACAATTTAATTTTCTACAGCTTTCTCAAGTTAGCTGTTAAAAGTACCCATAAAGTTTAACCCAACAGTTCCCTGAACTTATCTCTATAATAATACATACCGAGCTTCCGTGTGTGACTTTTGCAAAGTGGATTATATTCTTCACAATTTTCTTTGATAAAGTCTATAAAACATCGCCTATCAAATTGTTCTGTAATTTACCAAACTTTGACGTTAAAATAATATTGACGTCAAAGGAAAGTATATTAAGATTAGTGAAACCATTACATTGCACCAAAACTTTGAGGCCAAATATCTTGGAAACGAGGTGGTGACGTCAATGATTTTTCACCGTGGGTAACTAGGGACCACCTGGGACCAATTTGGGTAAGTTTCCCAAACCTGGGTCCCCAAATCCGTTTCGGAAAGGACGGGTTGATGACGTCATCAAAAAACATTCAAACCCTAATATCTCTGCAACCGTTTGTCAAATAGTTAATAAATAATTATTCAGTATAATCATTTAAAAACTTAAATGATTCATTGTCAGGCTCAAACTTGAACCGCTGTAAATAGAAGAATCATTAAATTTTTTTATACCAACCAGTTTTTTGTGTCAGTCATGTAAAAATTTAGCATAATATATAGCAACATGGTAGTTGTAGCTAACTAGACAATGTATCTTTATTAAAGTCTAGATATGTACAAATTGCAAAAATATTTAATACTACCTGAAATTAGCTCCATTATGTGCAATATGAGCCTAATTTACACAATTTATGTGTGCAAAAAATAATTGTACTAATGATGTACTAAGAGTTTTTTTCTACACATGGTAGTAAAATTTCCAGCAAAATTTTATACTGGTTAAAATGAGAGTTGCGATTTTTGTTAAAAGATGTTCTCTTTTGTAAATGAATATAACAGTTCATAAAATAAGCAGTATAAGTATGGACAGAAAGATATGCACAATAAGTCCCACCAAAAAACATATCATTATATTTTTCTTCGCACGCCAGTAAAAGCAAAATGGTTTCTTGGTACCTCAAAGCTGTCTAAGTAATTTTCACAGGTCCATGTCTAGTTCAAGGGGTTAGTACAAATTTGATGATAATAACAACTTTAGTAATCGTGTTAAAAATATGTAGAACCAAAACGAAACATACAAGATGAATGCGCATGCATTCGCACACCATGTACATAATATTTTACGGAACAAATTTGTAATATCATTTTATAGAAAAAAAAAGAGGATGAAAATTTTTCTAAACCTTAATTGGCCCAGCCTAAACAAACTGAGTGACGAAAACTATTTTTTTGGATAGAAGAAAAACAAGAAAAAGTTACTACATAGTATATATGGTGCGAAAATAGGATTGATTTAAGGTAAAGTCAATGCTTTTTAAGGCTCAAATACGCTGAGAGGACTCAGTCCTGGATTCTTTAGAATACTACTGATGCCCAGACCATTTTTCTGTATCAAACACTAAGTTCTACTCCCAGTTATTGTTTTTACAATAGCAAATTCTAGTTGATAATATTAAATTAGGGAAACGATAGTTTACAGCAATTTTACAGGCTCTTCCATTATTATTACATTTGGTTTGACAGTTTATTCAAATTGAATATAATGATGTTCTGGAAGAAAATGTTAATTTTGTGGTTGTATTTTCACTAAACAGATGTGAAAAATAGTTGTGGTAAATCATTATAAGTAGTATTCACAATGATAAAATAAAGATTTATAACTCTTGTTTACATGGGTTTTACTCTCATGTCCATGTTAGAATGTTCAATACCTTTTTATCTTATCTCTGTATATTTATCTTTATCTACCTCTCGAGGTGACTTTCTTACTGCTGTACATTGCTTTATTTTAACTTTATGTGCCCCGTTCCTGATATCTTAACTCTAATAATTGCTATTTATTTACAATTTTTGTTATTTACATGAAAAGTATAATACATAATAAAGAAATAAACAAATTAAAAAATGTATGCCAGCAGATGATAATGTCCATCAATGGGATACTTAGCAATGCGTCAAAAAGTACAAGCTAGAAAGAGTGCAGAGGCTGTTCCGTTTGAATTTTATGGTAAGTACTGTCTCATTGATTAGTTCTGTATTCTCACCAATACTTTACCATAACTTATGCTGAATATAAACCACAGACTATATGAAAAAGATAATACTTACCACCAAAATTACCCTTGAATATAGTTTTCCACTTCTTAAAATAGTTCAATAACCACCTGTGAAAGAATCCTTTATGCAATTGAGTGGCAAGCACTTATATACAAGATGAAAAAAAAAGTGATGTGTATTTTATTTGGTTAAAGATTTGGTAATATTCACTGATCAATAAAAAATGTTAACAAGTGGCAAATGTCAGCATGTGTACTTATATTTAAATGTCAGCAGTAATACAGATGTTAATTTGGACAGCATTAAAATCAAAGCTGCTCAAATTAATTAGTGCAATTTTTTTATTGGGCATAAGGGAACAATCGAATGTAAGCAGATAGTGTTAAATGTGTTGTTAAAATTCAAAGAAAAATCTCTTTTTAGTACAGGATTGTCATTGGCAGTAAGAAACCTTGTTAAAAAATTTCTAGACTACACTCTTAGATTTAGAGGTTTGCAGAGAAACTAAAGAGCATGGATTTTTTATTATTCTTTAAATTTCTGTGACCACCCTGTATATATTTTTTACAGCCTGAGTTTTTAATACTATCCTTGAAAAAAAAATCAAACTGGAAGTTTTGGTAATTTGTTTGAAAAACTCAAGGAAAGTCATGGAATTTTGTTTTCAAAATTTACTGGCCACCTTGTTTCATCATAACAACAGGTAACGTATTACTATTGCGTTTAAGCTTTTTTAATAGATTTAAGTACACGGAACAATTTGGCATCCATTTTGGACACAGACAAAATACAACTGCTATTATAAAGATTAAAAAAAAAATTGGCTGGATTTAATTTTATGAATTTGGAAAAACTTACTAAAATTAAAATCATAATAGTTATAACATTGTGATTATCATGGTTTCCCCCAATCTAGATTAACAAAATTTGACCTCTGATTTGCATTATTTGAGACATAATCTTTCCTGACAACCACAAGGTGTTGTGACGCAGAGTAACCTTGTTTCCTACACCATTTCCAAGCAAAAAATGACATAAATTATAAAAAGGGACAATTTTTTTGTAAATATATTATTTATCACATGTGACCTTGGTTCAGCAAAATATTTAAACTACTCACAGTTTTGCTAACTGATATATAATTCATGTGACCTCTTGAGTGGATTTTTTTTATCTTTTTCTGTTTTTTTATAACCAAACCAGAAACAAAATTTTGGGTAAGTACATGTTTGAAATTTCCTGTTGTTGTGCCAAAACATGTATAAAACACTTTTTGGTCAAATTTTTCTTTAAAATATTTTAATGACATGTTTGATAAACTTCCATGAAATTAATCCTCAGACATGAAACATGCACTCACTCGTTGTCATAGCTTACACTGCAGAGTGAATGGTAGCCAAAAGGAACTTTGATTCATGAATTTAACAAATAAGTTTGTACTTAGCCTCCCTATTCATTAAAAATGAATGTTATGGTTAAATTTGATTTTTGAAATCAAATCTTTTATTGTTGGTTGAATTATTTACATGAAAATTCTTGTTCCATCTCTAATTTAATATGTATCATTAACAAACACACTCTGTTGTAGTGTGAGTATAAAAAAATGTAAAGAGATGATAAAGAAGAATCTAATTTAAAACTGTGATGGAGAGACTTGTTTTGACATTAATTATTCATACCAACAAGACTTCATACACAAGGACATGTTTTTCTTGGCATTTTAACATAATAACTTTAGAGAAATGTCACAGTAATTTAATGGCTGACAGGATTACCACACTGAAACCCAGGAAAGCTATAAATGATACCAATAAATCTTTTAACCATGTCAATCAATCCATTGTATGTCACAGTAATTTAAAAAGTTCAACTTAGCCATTAACTAAAAATATTTGTGTTATTTGTTTCGCAAAAAAAATCCTTCATGGCTATACTAGAGGTTAGTACTAACTACCATGTTGTGGCAGCACCACTCCTCGAATATTCTGCAGGTAAGTCATCAAGAGAATCACTTTTCACACTTGTTTTATCTATTTGGAATCCTGACAAGTTGGATAACTATAATAATGTAAATCCAAAAACAATTGACTCAATAAAAGTGCATAAAGTAAATATAAACATATATTATTTCTGGAGAATTATATATGTAGCAGATGTAAACACTGTGTTTGTATTGTTCTGTTCAGTTCTTATGTAGTTCTACTCTTGGTAACATTTTGAGTTATTGGCAATAAATCATCTATAGTAGTTTTGCCTTGTTCTACTTTCAAAAGAATAAAATTTATTAGCTGTAAGAACCATACAACATTCTATTTGGGTAGGTGGAAATAAAGACCGCATTTAAAGAGGAAATTTTTTATAAGTTTGTACTCCTATTAGGGAAACGCCTAAGCTACATTAATGTCACATTATATTTTTATTTTTAAAAAAAAGACTATGGATCAATAATGCATATTTTTATATATAAAGAACTACATATACATAATCCTGGAATTTATATATTCATGTTAATAGGGTTTAAGCTGGCCTTTATATTTTTAGACTTGTTGAATAAAATAATTTTAAAATGCCTTGTTATAAAAGAATTATTCCTATTATTATTTAAATATGCCCACAACAATAATTAAGATTTTAATGTGCTGTTATGGAAATCTTATCTGGATAAAATAACTATTATAAGTGGTATTATCATACAAATAAAAAATACTGCAATACAAAAAGCATTTTAAAGGTTGGAAAAAATAATTTTGTGAGTCATTAGAACAGGATTACTTATGAACATTACTTCATTAGAGTATGGTGACTTATTTCCGAGAGGTATACAGTATTACTTTTTTTTTTTGCCTGTCATTTTGTAAAGATTTTTACGTGAATACGAAAATAGCAAAATGACAATGGCAGAGAATCAAAATTTTAATTTTATAATTTATTATACCTCTGCAATTACTTTTGCTATGAATAACATTCCTTAAAAGAAGGTCCACATAAAAAACTCTTCCTTGTGTAAGAAAATCCTTGCAATCATGGCACTCACCTGAGGTCTTACTCCCATTGTCTTGCCAAATGCTATGTTAACGTGCTTAATCATAACTTCTAATCATAAACATAATTTCTATGTTTATTACTCCATTGTGGTTCAGACTTTACGACATTTGACTACCAGCCAGTCTATGTTAGCTGATTCCATGTAAAGCAAATAAAATATTTAAAAAAAAAAGGTCGAACTTTATTTGAGAAAAATTTTTGCAATGAGTGATTTCATGTGAAGTATATACAGAACTTATTTTTCGATTATAAGCTCTTAAGTGAAAGTGCTTAATTTTCAAGCCTGACCTGTTCTGTACCTGAAATTTGTTTAAGGTGCACGAAAAAGCTTGCACTTAAAAACCTGTATTTCATGCTACCGGATCTTTCAAAGTTCAATAGTTAAATCAGATTTCTGTTTATTCTCCTTCTCCCATCTTTTCATCGTTAATAAATTGTGCATATTTAGAATTTTTAATAGAGACTTTTTGCCTAATTGTGCTTTAGCGGCAAGCCAAGGGGCAAGTGTCAGACAGTTCATAACATAAAGACATGTTTTTTTATGTAGTTCTAAAAAGACTGTGGTTACTTTTAAATTATAATTTATATCCTGTCAGATAGTCAATTGCATTTGTTATTGTTGTAGTTGCATACAAAATGTCATTTTGAATAAAACGCTATATAATAATCCTTAGCTCTGTTTTTTTATTACTACACAACACACTCTATGAACAAATCGTCATAGCTTTTAAAGCCGGGTACCAAATCATGATATGAGGACATGCTATACAAAAATGTTAAGGCTTTATGCCTTATGCCTGTTTGGCCAACTAAAGTTGTAAAAGGTTGTTACCTTAAGGGAAGAAATTATTTGCGGAACTTTTTTTTGCGGAATTAATTTTTGCGGATTTTGCCCAAATGCACAAAAATTAATTCCGCAAAAGTTAAGAAATTTTGGTCATCCGCAAAAAGAATCGATCTGTTGACTTTTCTTTACGTTTAAAGGCCTCTTTAGCTTGACGATCCATGTAAAAATATTTTTTTCGATATTTTCAGTGACGATATTTGATCTTACATTTGTAAGATCAAATATTATAAGTTATTATTATAGGGTTAGTATTCTTTTTTTGATATTTTGATGAAAAATAGAGAGATGATATTCCATAAATCGGATGTTTTTTATACACTTAGGTACTAAATTCGGTTTTTCCCGACTTTCGATTTACTAAATTTCTTGCATCCGCAAAAATTTCTTCCGCAATTTCTCTTTTGAAGTCGCTATCCGCAAAAATTTAGTCCGCAAAATATGCCATTTTTGAGTCACTCATCCGCAAAAATAAATTCCGCACAAATTTCTTCCGCAAATAATTTCTTCCCTTAAGGTAACCAGAATTTAGTTTAAGGTTGGCTTCAGTTTGTGAAATTCAAACTTTTCTGGGCTGTTTTGTGCATATAGTCTTTTGGTGATCTGTAAAACTGTAGGATTTAAATCAAGCATGCGCAACTCTACAAATTTGTTGTGCAAGTTGTTAAACTTCTACCTTTTTACTTTTTCAAGGAAAAAGGGGAAGTTGAGTTGTGTAGAAAAAATGTACCAAAAAATAACGTTTTTTTGTTTAGATGAAGAGCACGATGAAGGAGAGCCAGACTTGCATCAATGTGGGCACTGCAAGCTTATGTTTAATAATCTCTCTAAGTACATCACCCACAAATTACAAAAGGTGTGTTGGAGTGAAAATGCAACAGCTGAGGAACCAGCATGGTCACTTGATCGAAATGGTTCATCATCACCGGAAGCGTCAACAAAAGAGGAGGCTGACGAAGAAATAGAGCAATTGGTAGGTTGTATTAATTTGTAAGATTTTGCCATTTATCTTTTTAAAAATACCTTAAGCGATTCCAAAATAAGAAGTGTTTTTGAACTTATTTTTAAAGATTGTTTCATTTTGAAGGTATGCTAACACAAGACCTATATGTTTACTTACAAAATTTTTCTCAAAATGGACATGCAAATTTTAGATTATGGGATCATTGCTAAAAATTTTGAATGTCTGCAGCAAGCACTATCTTGGTGCATTTTTTTACATCAATTTATAGTATACATTGTTAAAGTGTGAATTTTTATCCAGCCTTTATAATTCACGTTGACATCGAACAATGATGCGAATCCCAACGTGTTAACAAAGCAAGCAAGTAAATAACAAAAAAACAAGGTAGGCAAGAAATTGCCAATGCAAACAAATTTGAATTACAAAGGCAGTTAGCTCTTAATAGGTCTGAATTAAGGGCAGAAAATCTCAAGATTTGTTGGGTACTAATAATGACACTATAATTTATGCAGCATAATAAAACAACTTCTTAAAAAAAGCTTTACATTATTAGGTAGATAGTATTGTTCACTTTAAGACCTCTCAACTTCTAAGGAATTTTTCAGTGAGAGTCCTGTTGATTATCGTTTTGATTTTCCAATTTCTCAAATTTACCTCTCAAAACTCATATTTCCATGGAATTAGAAAAATCAAGGCGATGCTGCTTCAAACATTTGTATCTTAAAATTAATCTCTATCTGTACAAGAATTTTTCTTCTTAATTTTAGGTCAGAAATTCCCCTCTGTATTTTAATAATTTTGTTTGAATTATAAATTTTGCTTATTTGGTGATAAGTTGTAATGTTTATTATTCTATTTAGCTACAGTCAAATATAAAGGTGAAGAATTTGAACCAAGATCTACAAAAAAGGTAATTATTTTAAAGTTAACAGACAAAGGTTTGAAAAAAAGCTGCAGGCAACCATTTTATACACGCCAAATAAATACGGCTATTGCAGTTTGTAAACAATTATGCAGTTTATTAGCAAGCCTTTAAAGATTTTCCATAGACAGTTAATTTCGTTAAAGACCTCCATCAGATAAATTTTGGTATTTCATTACTTTAAGGGAAGGAAGTGTTTGTTGTTTTTGCGAAAAAGAGTTTTATTGCCCAAAAAAGTAAGTTCAGTTGTGAACTTTTTCCCGGAAATTTTTCAAGTAGAAATGACTTCAGAGAATTCTCCTTTCAGGAAATTCCAAGGAAGAAAACAACGTGCATGCTACAAATTGCACATGTGAATCCATATTAGAGATTAATTTTTTAATTCACTTTATAGACCCTCCAAGTGGTGTAAAAGTGTTAAATATATGAACAAAACACATTGCTTCGTCGTATGATGTAACTATAGCAAATATATACTGCAGGGTTACATTAAAACACTGAATGAAGAGAGAGGCTGCGTTGCATTCACTGCAATGGTATACCATTTTGTTTGTGGTGTCAATCCTCTCCTCAACCATGGCCCAGACTATCTTTTCACCAGGGGTTATCTTTTTTCCGGAACGATTGTAAAACCAGGGGTCATTTATTTTCTTTTGCCATTGAAGCAATTTTTTGCACAAATAAAGTTTTGAAAGTTTTTTTTTACTGACAGACTTATACGTAAAGAATATAACATTTCTCTTTCGAGAAGAGGAAAAACATTGAAATAATTCTCAAGCAAGCATTTTTTATACAGTTAAGAATTTCAAAATAATATACTTTCAATTAATACATTTTGTAGAGCCGTAAAAGTTTTTTTCCAGACCTGCTTTTAACTTTCTTCCCTGAAAGTATAGTCTTTGGAAATTTATTCCTGTTAGAGCAATGAAATGACAGATCAATCTCTTTGGCAACTACACCAAAGGAAGAAATTTTTGCATTTTAGAGGAACTTATTATTGAGACCTAAATAAAAAAATTTGTGGAAAGTCTCTTTGCAATTAGATCTTTTATGCAAAACTTATTTTTGAGACTGAAAGTACTTACAGAACTAATGTTTGCCATTACAAAAATTGAGAACTTTTTTTTATGAAAAAATTTGGATGTTTTTTAACAAGAAGTATCTTATTTCAAAAACATAAGAACTTGAAAAGTGTAACAAAATTAAAAGCAAAGAAATAAAAAAATTCCTGGATACACTTGTTTGTAATCAATTTTCTAATGTATTAATGTTCAGTCTTTTAAGGGAAAGCCTTGGTATATTTTGAACAAAAAGCAGTGCAACGACTACCTCCATGAAAGTGACACTTGCATGTGCTATCAAAAGTGCATGTCTAATTAACTTGTGTGCTTTTAACAATGGGAGGTGGCAAGCTCATCATCACCTTTGGTGGTAATCAGTGGTAATTAGAAGTATACAAAAATTATCTTGGTTTTTTTACAAGTTGAAATTGTTACTTTTGATATTAAACTCCAAATGCAATGTGTTTCGACAATACTTATTACTAATACCTGAGTATTGTAATGGTAGTAAATTTTATACACTATTAATTTTTAAACCCTCTCACAAAAATCTGAAAAATGCTTGAAAATTTTTATACTAATTATTACACGCAAAATATTTTAAAGTTTCCTGGAATACTCTTTTATAAAGTCGTGATCCTGAAGATCTGCAATTTTTAATTCCACAGAAAGAAACAGCACAGAAAACCGACTAGACCAATATCCTCCTCCGTAAACGGACAAAACGTAAATACAAAAAAATAACACTTATATTAAAAGCAATGATAAAATTATTAAGAATCTCGTATTTTAATTCAAACAAAATCTAAATGAAAACCGATGTGCAGATTTCAAGTGATATGCTTAATACCTAAAATTCAGAGGCCTGTGTAAGCAATATTATTGGGATATTATTAAAGTACTACGCTACGATAAGCCACACAAAAATTCTCTAAGGAATTCACTATGGAAAAGATCCACCATTTGAATTTTTAAGACATCAGCTATGACCTGTCAATACACGCAAAATGATTTAGAAATTCTTTTTACCTGTTGCTTTTGTTGTGCAGATTTTGAAACGCTGATAAAGAATATGTTAGGCTTTATACAAACCTTAGAAAAGATATCTGTTTTTAAATGTTTTTTTGATGACATCATTAACCTGTCTGTTCTGAAACAGGTGAGTTGATGAAGCTTTAGGAAATTGGTCCAATTACCCACACAGGAGATAACATAGTTTAAAGTACATTGTAATGGCTTTAAAAGTCTTAGATATTGTACTGACACTAGTCTAAATGGATTTTCATTGTGCTGTAACATCTAGTTTTTCAGTCCACTTTGAGCATTACAGACTATTATTATATCTATACATCAGTAAAGTTGAATTATTATACCTTAATAAGTCCGAAGTTATTGATTACAGAAAATGCAAAATTTGCTATTATCAAGGTATATGAGATTACAATTTATGCAGCATAATTAAATCTGAAACTCTTTAATTGTGAATATCTTCAGAGAAAAAGAGTTGTTTTGAAGTTTCTAAAAGAGCTGTGAAAACATTTTTTTACTTGAAGACCTCATTAATTTTAGCTTTAATAATTTCTTGTGCCAAATTTTTAAAAAATCTTTGAAAAAATGACATTTTTATCTTATCATTATCAGAGGATTTGCTACATTTTTTGGAAAAATGTTGCAAATCACACCCTTTGTTAAATTTTTATCAAATTAGGTATTTGGCATCTAGGGATAAGATGCTAAACTGGTATCCATGTTTAAAAGGGTGATAAATTTTCTACATTTTAAAATCAGCACAACAATACAAAGAATTAGAAAGAAGAAAAAGTAAAAACCATTTGGAAATTTCTATGATAACAAATTAACGATTTGTCTTTGTACCAATTAAATTAAATATGTCTTTTCTATGGTGTATGGAAGGGATATCTGTGGTTTTCTTTATATTAGGAAATATCATAAAAAATTAAAGGTACAAGGAAAAAGTATTTCATAATGCACTGAAAAATAATAATAAATTAACTGTTATAAACTTATCTATAACATTTTAAAATGGCATGTTAACTACTTTCCTATAACGAAAACCGACATGTACGGGACCTTAGTAGACCAGTTAAGCCTAGTTCTTTGTACCAATGTAATACACCACTCAACAAATTTTTGTAACTGAAAAATCACTCATTTAAAACGTATCCTCAAAAAACATTTTTATCATTTTTCAATATTTGTACCATTGGTGGCTGATTCATTTGAACATGTAACCACTGACCAAATTTTATGAAATTAGATTATGCTTCTTTACTGTAAAAAGAACAGATCAGGCCTTACGCAAAATATGTGAACAAAATTAGTAAGTACCTTCAATTTCTTCACAATCGTGCAGATGAAACAGCAACAATAAAAACTATAACATAGATAACTCAGTGTTAAAAAGTATTGACTTCTCCTTGTCAGGAACCATCAGTATTTCAAGCCAGTAACTGCGATTTTGATTGATAAAAACTTGCCTTTGCTTTGGTCATCAGACAGTTAAATTGTGATAAAGTTATTATCTCCTGATGATTGAACTTGATTAAGCAACCATAACAAAGCAACAACTTTGGCCTGAATAAGTAGTGAAAAGCACATTTCACACATTAAAAGGACATTATTATCTTGAAATTACTTGAAATTACTTAAATCTATTTTAGAGAATTTGCGCATGCGTTTTTTTTCAAATTTTTTTTTGGTTTATTTCACTCCTAACAGTCCCGTAAGTGGTGTAAAAGTGCTAAAGATATTAACAAAACACCTTGGTTCGTTGTAGGAAGTAAATTATAATAATGAAATACCATATAATTAAATTTAAACAGTGAACGAAGAGACGCTGGCTCGTGCCACGTTGTACTCACTGCGATGGTTTACCATTTTGTTCGTAGTGCTATTTACCCCCAACCCTGTCCCCAGGATTATATTTTCTCTGTAGGTTATCTTTTATTCGTAACAATGGTAAAACCGGGGGTCATTTTTTATTTATTTGGATCATCTTCTTTTATAGGAATTTTAAAATAAAATGTTCAACACACATTTAATTTAACACACACAGAAAAAACACAGCATTTAATTTACAAATATTTATTTAACATGTTTTTAAAATAATTTAATTTAACCACAAGTGGTTATAAACTGTTTTTAATGATACAGTTGAAGCTCACAAAGTTAGACGATTGATTTTTCAAATAGTTAAATGCTTTATGCATTGCCCTACGCGGGATGATTACAATTTGTGATTAAAAAAATGAAATTTAAAATTAGAAATCAAGGTATTTTCAAATGAGCAAAAAACTCAATGGCTTTGGTCTTACAAGAAATAACTGGCTACTAAATTTAGATACACTCACTCACTCACTATCCGGTTTAACGTCCTTGGTTCCCCATGCATGATGGTTGGACAGCATGCTGTTTTCTTGGATTTATCAGATTTCTCCACCTTTCTCTATCTTGACCTGCTCCCTTTTCCAAATTTAAACAGGCAAGGTCTTTTTTTATGCAATGCATCCATTTTTTCTTTTGACCCCCTTTACTGTTTGTCCCAGGTATCTCGTATTCAATTATTTGCTTAGGCCACATATCGTCTCCCATGCGTTCTAGGTGGCCAAACCATCTAAGCCTGTTGTAGCGAAGAGCATCATTGATGTTTGATGCCTAGTGTATTTCTCAGCTGGCACATCGATTTTCTCTCACTCAGCTTAGAAGAGCATATCCATCTTACCATCATGTTTTCATTTCGTTCGAGACGGTGGGTATCTTCTGTCTTCACTGGCCAAATTTCTGAGACATACAGTAGCACACTTCTGACACACGTCTGGTAGGCATGGCCTCATTTGTTACTATTGATAATAGCTCACGAAAGTGTTTCCAGGCACCCCTTATCCTAGCAGTAATGGCAGAGAAGCACCCAACAGTCTGATCCATAACATCTTCATGGTAGCAAAACGATTTTACCACATCAAATCTTTCATTTCGAATTGTATGTCTGTCATCTGTGGCAGTAAAGGAACAGTCTCACCACTGCAACTTTTACATTTGAAAGTTGGGTCTTCTCTTAAAACAGGGATGTTGGTACAACGACGATGAATCCAATGGTCACAGTGTGTACAAAATATAGAGTAGTTTCTGCCAACACCTTTTTTACAAACTCCACAAGGGTACTTAGATTTGTCCACTTGAGTAGGTACATCTTGGTTGCTGATAAGAGCTTTCGTTTTTCCAATGTTGACTTTCAAGCCTTTAGATTCAAGATTAGATTTCCAACGTTCAAATAATTCGAACAACGAATGAAGTGAGTCTGCATTTAGAACCAAGTCGTCAGCATATAGCAATTCCCATGAACAACCTTGTCGGAATTCACGTGAAATTGCTTTCATAACAATTGCGAACAACAAAGGGCTTAAGATAGAGCCCTGATACACTCCAACATTTACGCTGAATTCATCACTTTACTTCGAGCCAACTCTCACTTTCGATCTTGCATTAGTGTACATTCCTAGTACTACTGAATCACCCATTCTTCAACACCGACCTTTCTCTTGGCCCACCAAAGTACCCTCCTTGGCACTCGATCAAACGCCTTCTTTAAGTCAACAAACATAAAATCTAGGTCTTTCTTTTTGCTTATCATGCAATTGCCTGAGGATGAATATAGCGTCAGTTGTGCCTTTACCTGGCATAAAACCAAATTGCATTGAGTCTATGTCAACTTGCTTTCTGATGATAGCTTCAAACACATGTTCTACGATTTTCAGCACTTGATCCAGCACCTTAAGTCCTCTATAGTTTCCTCGTTCAAGTGAATCCCCTTTACCCTTATAATAATTGATAATGAATGACAGATTCCATTCTTCAGGTATTTTACCTTCTTGGATGATGAGATTAACAAGATTCGTTATCATTGTCAGAACTGAAGGACCGGCTGCTCTGATCATTTCAACAGCTATTCCAGATGGGCCAGCTGCTTTGTTTTTCTTCATTGAGTTGATTACAGTGGTAACCATTTCTTCAGAGATTAATATTGGAGGTCCTTGGACTGGATCCTGCTCTTGGAGTCCTTCAGGGTTCCAAGGAAACTCCACATTGAGGAGCAGACTGTAATGATCCCTCCAAGCTTTCATCCTTTCCATTTCAGTGTAAGATATATCACCAGTCATTCTTTATGCAACTTTCACTGACAACGTCCTGGCTATCAAATTTCAACTTTTTTGCTAGCTTGAAGATATAATTTTTTCCTTCTTTTGTTTGCAGGTTTTGCATTTTCTCTTCTTCTGCTGACTTCTTTGCCTTGTAGAATTCTGATTTAGCTTTCCGTTTCGCTTCAAGATACCTGTCCTTATTACCATCCTTCCGCCATTCTTTCCACAGCTTACGCTCTTCTTTGATGGTAGATGCTACTTTGTCATTCCACCACCAGGTTTCACGCTGTCTACGAAAGCCACCTCTGGTCCAACCGCAAACATTATCAGCTGTTTAATTACATTCCAATATTTGTCAACGTTGTGTAAATCAACATTTACAGGGATGTTAGACTGAAAATCCCTTTCAAACACCTCTGTTACAGTTGTATCATTCAGTTTCCATAGTTTACGTCGCTTTGGGGCTTTAACAGGCCTGGGCCATTTTGCAGCAGTTTTGAGGTCAGAAACCAAAAGAGGTCACACCAAAAAAGATAAAAAACTATAGTGCTGTAGACACAGATATATTTACAGCTGAAATAGACTTTTTGCTTATGTGCACACACATTAATATTTATGCAAGCTATCCGTATTGCATACAAAATGGCACATTTTATGAGAAGTTGACTAATTAAGCACACATTAAATACTTTATTAAAAAAAAACTTTGAGGGAAAAAGTTTTTTGTGGTATTGCACAGATCTGAACATCTGAGAATAAGGTCCTGTAAAAAACTCTCTCAATAAAGAACTTGACATGTGGAATTTATCTGAAAAGTAAGAAATAGAAACGAAATGATATACTTTAATCAGAGAAACTTTCGCAAAGTAAGAAAACTTGCAAAATTTTTTGGGTAAACTTCATGAATTGAGGAATGCAAACAATTTGGCGATAAACTTTTGCAAATGAAGATATTGATAAAATTTCATGTTATATACTTTGCGAATAAAGAAATTTTTGAAATTCTTTTAGATATGTTATAGAAAACAAGGTGTTTGACGATACAGAAAAATGAACAAAAATTTGTGTAAAGTGGACACACTGCAGATTCTGTTTTAAAAAACAAACTATTTGTGACAAAATATTAGTTTTTTATGAATTTCAGATCAATTAATTCTTGGGCATTTCCATACACACTTAGTTTAAGAGGTTTATTTGATTTTCGGAAAAACAAATTGAAAGTCTCGCAAGAAAATGTTATGCAAAAAAGACCAAGAAAATGCATTTAATTTATTAAAAACATTTAAAAAAATAACATCTTGATCCATGACATTATAAACCTCTCACTGTTTAATTGTCATATCCAGCCATCAACTGTATTAAAAATACTTTGAAATAAATATTGTGTTGATGTGCAGTAAAACTTAACACCTTAAATTTTGTTTTTAGGAAACACAGAAAAGGCCTGGTTCGTCGTTTAAAACCACAGAGTAATTCGGAAGAAAAGGTCGAGTCACCCACAAAAGTTTACATCCCTGATGAAGAAGGTACCATGTTTGTACAGCAAGTTCAACAGGATGAAAACAAGGAAAGGAGCAGTATACATACATTTGATGGTAAAAAGATGTTAAGCACAACAGAATGTGATGTAGCAAACATGTCTGAAAAGACTTCTGAAGAAAGTCAAGACATCTATGAATATTCTACTAAATCTTTAACATCTACTTATCCTATACTAAATAAATCCCCAGATACCAGTGACATAGCTCCTCCGTTTTCTTCACCAACTGCTTATTCACTTGCACAGAAAACTTCGAAAAGTTTAGATAGCACAAGCGAACATTCTCATTTACATTATTATTCACAAGTAGATCCTAGTAAAGTAGGAAGTAGTAAATTTGATAGAGTTCCACCTAAGCTTCCTCAAATCATGTCAATACATGGGTTTAGTGGAGGTTACGATTACAGAGATATGTCATACTCATCAAAGTATGAACAATATACTCCAGATCATCACAAACCTAAATACCATTCGTATTATGAAACAGATACATCTAGTACATTGACATCTGCAAAAAGTAGTCGACAAAATAAATATTCACCATACGAGAAGTACCGTACAATGGCCAATCTAGACGGCACTGATAAGAACCTTAAGGTAATACCATCCTTTATTTCAAGAAGTGATCCCCAATTAGCATCAAATGAACTTTCAAAAATGGATGTGTCACAAAAGGAAAGCAGAATTATTGAGACAGAAAATACAGCTGATACTACAGAACCACCAGAATTAGTACGCATATTACCAGATAATGAAAAAGCAAGTTTAGATAAAGCATCACCACCAACTCTAGAAAAATGTGATACACCTGTTTATGTTGAACCTAATTTAAAAATGGAAGAAGATGCAAGTCATGATAGCCTGCAAGAGTCGATGGAAGTTCGAACTGACAAAACCACAGAAAAGAGTGATAATATCCAAGAACAGTAAGTTTCAGTGTTAAAAAATAAAAAATGTATACCTTGATATGCAATGTACAACAGTATTCAACATGACAACATTTAAAAATAACTACTTTATGATGAGATTGTAACCAAGCAGTACCTAGCAACTAATACGAATTAAAATAGCACCTGTTGCATGCTTTAAGAATTGAAATGAGTTTTTTGGTATAAGTGGCTTTTCCGTCCCATTTGTAAGCTGCAAAAAGTAATCATTCTGTACACTCATTTTGCTAATAGAGCATCAACTTGACATCCAGCATAAACATTTTAAATTGCAATTGCAATCACATGGTGGTAGGGAAGTCTGTGTAATAGGAGGGTAAAGTTCATAAGTAATTCCGTGTTTATAAAAAATTGACTTTTTGACCGGTCACAGTATAAAATATCAGCTCATGTGAAAGTGCTTGATCTCTAATTAATATTTAAGTATATTTTTCCTATTTGTGACAAAATGCAACTTAATGTTAGTATTCTTTTTTTAAAAAGTCTAAAATGTTTGCTTACCAATCTCAGTACATTGAATTTAAACCATGTAAGATATTAAAAATGTACTCACCTATCCATTGTGGCTATTTGATTTTATGTCTAATTACTTCACCTTGTATAAACCTAAAATATCAAATATATATGGTGTTCTCTAAGATGTTTAAAGCAATTTATTTTGAAGAAAGGAATATAACAAACTCTTTCAAAAAAATATGAATGCAAAAAAAACATTCATTCATCATGCCATGTAATTAGCAATTAATTACTTGCTTGATTAAGATGTCGTAACTCAAAAAAAAACTGTAAAGTGTACAAAAATACTCGTTACTCTCACCCAGGTCTGTCTTTAAGTTTTCTCTCTTCCTTTTATTAACCTAAGGTTTGTTAAAATGTGTTCAGTAAGAAAAACAATTAAATTGTGTCCCTTAATTGTCCTTACAACTAATTAAAGGCTTAATTAACAAAAAAAACAGACATATGTAATATGTCTAGCTCATAACAATATTAGACAACTTATGATGCTATGTCTGGTTTATAAAAAATGCCTTAATTCAGAGTTGGTGGAAATTTGCAAATTTTAAGGAAGAAATAATGATTTGTGTATTTGTTACACCAAAAGTGTACTTTGTAATCCAACTTATTGTTCTTGGTAAATCATGTTAAACCAAAATAAAAAATTGAAAAATATTTAGTAATGTTGTTATTAAAAAAATATTTTTTTTTTATCTTAAAATTTCCAGAATTAACAACTTTGAAGTGTGTAGGAAGTTTATAAAGTACGAAGGCTTTAATACTTTGGAAAAAAGTATTGTTGTTTGTTTACGTTTTGGAAAAACAAACAACTACTATTCTACTCTTTACTGCCATTAACAGTAATAAAGGCCAATAATAACAAAAAAAATATATGATTTTTACTTTTCTTAACGCTATCAAAAACGATAACATGATTTCTTGGAAACTTTTAATTGTGGTTAATATGACAACAACAACAAAAACCAATTAATTAATTTTCAATAACAATGTGTACAAGGCACATTAGCATACAGTGTTTATATTTACTATGAGACAAATGTTGGCAAACGTAGAAAACTTTGAAGAATTAAATTACATACATTGTTATGTGTGTGACATAGAATTACAAAATTACTAACCTTTTGATACATTTTTGTTTCCTTTTATTTCAGAGAGTTATCATCACCTGAAAAGGAAACAAATAGCCCAGTAGACAGCACACATAGCCATGAAACAGAAGAGTTTACACAAGAGCAAACCAATCCAGGTATATGTAGTTTTGAAACTTGGGTTATTATTTAACTAGGGTGTTTTATTGTTTTAACTTTAGCCAAAAAAACTTCTCAAACTGAAAATGGAATACATATACAGCACCACCTCACCTTAAAATTAGCCTCTCATAAACTATATTATTTACAACACAAAACATACAGTTAACCTGTGAATTGCATGTTGTCAAAAACATCAACAATAGAAAAGTTGCATAGCTTCAAAAATAATTTGATGTCTAAAAATTCGCAACTTTCATAATATTACTTCCAAAAGTTCTTAAAAATATTTGCAACTGTGCATTATAAAAATCTAACGTCTGTTACATGACTGTCATGTCATGATAAAGCACTTCTTGCTATACGCCAACTTCCACTCAAAATAGTAGCTGTAATACAATGACATGTAGAATATGACAGATGTTTATTGATAGTGGGTGTATAATTTATATCAAGCGAAACATAAACAATACCATAATGAATGCTTTATAAAGTATTTAAATAAAAAAATTGTAATCACAACTGATACTAAGCAATGTTGTTGAAAAAGTTGTTAGCTTAACTTCCCAGTTGTTGATAAAATGGTGTGTTAATTGATCATTTATTATAGTTCTCAGTTGTTCTTTCACTTTGAATGGTTCTGTCAGAAATACAGGGAACGACAATTGAAATGCATCATGAAGCTATAAATCACACATATAATTACTCCTAGTGACGCATGCTAAATAACTTTATATTTGGCCCAGGTCTTGAAATTCAATTCAATTCCAACTTATCAAAAATTGCAACCTCGAGCCACCAAATTACAGAAAAGGAAAAAAATTGATTAGTACTGTAATAGGGAATTAATTTTTACCTGTTGTTCCAGAGAAACCAGTAAGTAGTATGCCTGTCATGGCAACTGTTTGTTTATAATCACATCCCTAATTACAGCTTTATATAAGAACCATTCCTGTTACGTCAATAACTATTCATTTTGCCAATCCATGTTTACAGCCAGCTTTTGTCATGAAATTATCCTCCCATAAGGATCTTTCACGTAGACGCGCTACAAGTAAAAATAACATGTTAATACAATGCCAAACTTTAAAGAAAGTTCTTAAACACAAAAATGTTTCCAGCTACTTTTCAATGGATTTGATAATAAAAATTTATAAATATAGCTCATATTTTCCATTGTCCTAATGAAATACAAGATAGCACGATAGCATGATAGTTCAGGGAAAAATAACCTAAATTTATCTTAATGATATTCGTCTTCAACCATCTACAATTTGACCACTAAATTAAATCAGCCCCTGTTCTTTGATTGAAAAAACTGCAGGGTAAAAAAAAGTAAATAACACTAGGTTGTAAATTATTTAGAATATATTAAACTAGTCGATAAGGGCAGTGGAAAAATCCACGTAGGCAGAAGAACAATGGAAAGTATGTGTTGATTATTAATAATGTCAGTATTGAGTCATAAAGAGTTTGAAGCCCTGATCAGAAAAATATTTAGGACCATGTGCTTCCAACGAACGTTTAAGGAGATATGAGGGTTTAAAACTTTTGCTAACATCAGCAAAGGCCTGCCAAAGCACAAATAAATTTTTAGAAGTACACCTGTTCCAAAATGGGTGGGTTGACCCAGCTTTGGGAAATTGGCATAATTTTGGTCTGGGGTGATCCCTAGTTATCTATGCGAGAGATGATGATGCGAGAGATGAGTTTTTTACACCCGTTTTCAAGGCCTTAAAGCTATAACTCAATCTGATGTGCAAAGGCTGTGACGTTACGTCAATATAACTTGTTTGTCGTTCAACATATAAGATATATATAGCTTCTCACATATTTTTAAGGAGAAAAGCGACTGTCAGAATTGCCTCTTCGTATTATCATCATAGATATAAAGTTTATTTTCTCCTGATATGAATTTATTCAGAAATTAAAAAAACACCAAACATATTAGGAGGCTAAATGTTTAGAGCAAAGCGCACAAATTTAGTTTTTTTCAAGAAAAAGAACATACAAGAATATTGCACACAAAGCCATTTGTTCATTATGCATATTTTCTGCATCCTTGTTTGTCTTTTGCATAAAGTAATGTATTTACTTAGCATGGTTGTATATAAAGCTGTTGCACAACCATTTTGACCATGCAGATAGAATATGGATATTATTATAGAGACTAGTTGTTAGCCTGTAGAAAATCCATGGGTTTTGTCTTTAAAATACCATGGGAATTTATGCATTGGAATAAAGTGGATAAAATATATCATATTTCCTATTCCGTATATCTGTAGCACATCTTTTTTATACACAGGCAGCATATGGGTATTAATATATAGACACCAGTCTGCAGAAAATCAACAGGAAAAATATATTGCATTTGCTATTTTGGCCAAATATATCTCACATTCTTGTCAGAAGCAGAAATACTTCTTAATGCAGTTAAAATTAGAACAAGTGGTTTTTGAAAAATTGTTGTTCAACTTTGTTACGCATTTAATTATTACTGACAATTGGCTAATTTACCACTAGAGAAAAAAAAATCTTTGCCAAAAGTAAAATGAATTCAACTTGTAGCTAAGCTGCTCTTGAGAAAAAAAATGTACTATGGAATATGCTGCCAAATGGAAATGAACCTTCTGCCTGTAACAAAATTAATGGGATAAGGTTTTCGCACTTCCTGAATCTCCTAAATTTTTTAAAAATTCATGTGTTTTTTAGTTATAACATTACCTATAAAATTTTAAAATGCTCAATTTTTTGAAATAATGGAAATGTCCTCTAATGTCCTCTTTGATATGAAAGTACTCTCATCTTTGTTTAAAAAAAATAAAATTTTCCCCAAACCCTTCAAATTTGACTTCATAAAAAGAGTGGCAACCCTTCTGGAATTCGCCCATTGCAACAGGGCAAATAAAAATATATTGCACTTACCATTGTGTGTGTTTATAATGACTACGAAGTCATGCACAGACAGGCATCGGATAAATGCAATAACAGGGAAAAAGAGTAATATTTCATAAAAAATTACAGATGTATAGAGGAAGAATTGAGGTTAAAAATTGTCAGTTTCACAAATTCATAAATAATCATTATAAAACAAGCCAGTTAGAGAAACTAGTTAAGGATCCTTCAGTTATTAAAAAGTCATGTCTGTTTTGCTAAATACATCTAGTGTAAATGAAAATTGTCTCTTATCCTGGATAACTCCTTAATAAATGACTGCAGTTGACTTTCTCAAAAAAAATTACTTCAAACATGTAAATTGGGGCCTGAATAAGCGAAAATTAAAAATTAAATTGTTACTAATTATTTTTATATTTTTTACCTGCCTTTTTCTTGGACTATTTATAAAAATTTCTAAACCCTTTTAAAAATGTTGGAAAACTGGCATGGCAATGACTGACTACTGTATAGCTACAACACAGTAAAGCAAAAAGTTGCCTGACCAGGGTGTAATCAAGAAAAAATAAAGTCTGTAAAATGCTAAATAGAAATTTCATCAAAGTGATTTGAAGCTTATTCCTTTACAACTTGTATGAAATGGGTTATATTTTCGCATATTTTGAAGTAAATATAGTTAGCTTCTCTAATGAATTGGGAAAATTCAGGACAAATTCTAATTGCGATATACCTGTATATCTGCTCCTAAAAACACTTGATTAAATCCTGCTGTCTCCTTTTTTGACATTTCCAGATTTAGTTGAAAACTGACCTTTGTTGATTTCAAAGTTATTTGACTTGCTGATTTAAATAATTACACAAATCATAATTGAGAAATATGGTTACATTTAGGGCATCTCAAATGGAAAGGTTTGCATCTTATTTCTTTAATTTTATTAGGTTAGGTGTCAAAACGTTTTGATGAGCTAGCTACCATTTTCTAATGCAGGACTGATTTCACACCATTGAGATATGCTTTGTTTCTAACTCTCATGATATTGCTATGTGTATCTATACTTTTTAACTGCATTTTTTACCCAGTATTTCTTTATTCTTCTATGTAGCTACTTAACTCTAGTGGAATTCATTTTTCTTTTTTTCCAATACTTACGTGGACTGTGTTTCTATAAACTTTCTTGATTTATTATATCTAATGACTACAATTTCATAAGCCTACACATGCCCCATCCACACTAGATATCCACTAAAATAACATCGTTTTAAAAGATTGAGTAGCCAACTGCTTGCCGTCAGAAATAAAAACAACTAAAAATTGCTACCATTTTGAATTTAAATCAGACAACCTTGAATTTTCAAGCGGCGAGTTTTTCCGACTTTAACTTTAGAGCTTCCAATTGTTTGCATATTTGATCTCAAACTATACTAGTCTAATCATCCTGTAAAATTTGCAATTTTTGACTACGACTTAGGTGGAGAAAGTTATATCAATAAACCTATCCTCGAAATATGATCTTTTCTCTTAAAGAAAGATTACTATGTACGATCTATAAACAACAGGAATAAAATTAAGCTCGTAATAACTTACCTTTAGTAGGTTTTTCTCTTCAGTGGTTTGATAACTTTTAGCACATTGCATTTTTTATACTATTTTATTTTACTTTCTGTCTGGTTTTGAATTCGTGTTCTCATGTCCAGACTGTTTGACGCATTGTATGACGTCATTCCGAGGCAAACGCTTGTTATCTCCTTCGGTATGAAATATAGACAACATTTTCTTGCCTCTGCAAAAATCTTATATTGTTGTTTAACAGTTGTTTAGTAGTAACAACCTACACCGTGTTTTCTATCATGCAGGGATTTAAAGGAGAGCTGCCGTTTTCAAGTTTCGTTATATATTCATGTGTTAACAGAAAACAATAGTTCCGCAAGCTAAACCCTATTTTTTCCCCTTTATAAACACTCCTATTTTTATTCCCTATTTTTTCCTCTTTACAGACTCCCATTTTTATTCTGATATTTATAATCAAGATGATAGAAACAACATAAAACAAGTAAAATATCGAACATTAGCTTGAAAAACTTGAAAAAGTTTAGAATGAACAGAAATTTGTGTCTATGGTTCCGTAGGATTTTATTAAAAACATTTTCCGACATTTTGAGCCATGGTTGTCTTTTAGACGAAATAAATCCCAGTACTAGTGTTTTTTATTTATTTGTAAGTTTTTCAGCTGTTTCATATTGCGCTTTTCTCTGTCAAGTAACGTGTATATAAAATACGGCTGGCATCTGAAGTCGGGTGGACATTTTATATACTTGATTCCTGATGCTAGAATTATTGTGCAAATTCAATCTATACTTACTACATTCTTGTGTGAAATGTGTCCAAATTAATTAATTATTTTTTTACGTAGATGCTACTGAAACATATCTTCCACAATATCGTCGATTGAGCGAATCAACTGTTGAACGTTTAATCACAGAACCAAGTTCACAAGGCGCAGACGCTTCGTGGAAGCATGCAAAACAAGTCTATCGCTGTCCTCTCTGCGCTAAAATATTTCCATTTAAAAGTAAACTGCAAAGACATGTCTTAGTTCATACAGGAATTAAGCCATACAAGTAAGTTTCTTCTACTCTTACTTTTACTTACTTTTTTTGCTTTTTGCTTAGTGTTATTTCGAAGCTTAACTTCGTTAGTTAGTTAGCTATCTATTTATTTTATTATTGTTTTTTCTTTCAAAATGGCGGCATTTACGATGGTTTTACGCGTTGTGTAAACAATAGAAATACTTAGCAGGCGTTCTTTAAAAAGGGCTCTTTTTTACTTATTATATTTACTTCCCAACTTCAGGTGTACTGTATGTGGACGTGGGTTCACGCAGCAGATAGATTTGCAGCGCCATTTGACTCGTCACACTGGAGAAAAACCTTTTAAATGCCATCTCTGTAAGGCCCAGTTCATACGTGCTGACAATTTGAGGAAACACTGCAAGGACGCTCATTACGTAAATATCGAAGAACCTATTCGGAAAAGGCGAAGAAAAACAACTGGAAGTGACACTGTATTGCCGCCATTAGAGGTAGCGATCGCTTTGGCGTTGTCAGAGACCGAACGAAATGGTGGTCGAGTTTTGGGCAGAGCTGTGACGAAATCTGCCACGAAAACAACAACATCCATCAAAACAAGGTATGCTTTTCGGTTATTATTGTTATTATTGTTATTATTATTTTTTATTATATTAAATTATAAGCGATGAGTAAAATGTTAATTTCGTTTCTTACAGACAGGAGCAGCGTCGTTCTGAAGAAGCGAATACAGCAAGTTACTCGCACCAGCCACGTCCGCCTCATCCAGAGGTTCCTTCCTATCAGGCTGCTTACCCGCCACATCTAGTGACAAGACATGATCTACGTTATCCATTTCAACCCAAGATGGATAGCAACCAACCGTATGCTATACATCGAAGACCAGGTTCACCGACAGTGGAGCGACCGTCTAGCCCTGATCGTAAAGGACTGGAACAAAGAGGAGGCTATCCTCCAAGTGAATCACCAAGGTACTACAAGAATCAACCTCTTTCTGGTGTTGCATATTACTCCCATCCACCTCATGAGAGAGAAACAAGCGAGATGCGTTTTCAAGATAGAGAACGTGCTGTAAGATTAAACGATCCGCGAATACCACCAGAGCATAGATTTATTGATCCTAGATATCCAGTTGAATACCGATCAATGGCGATAGATCCTAGAAGTCAAGGTTATATGTCCAGGCGCCCTGAACACAGACACCGCTTGTCTAATGAATATGAATATTCCAATCGCCTTGGCTCTGAAGTTCCGCTCGTTCATAAAAGATCTGACGATGTAGAAGAATTTCCTGACCGTCGGACTATGGTAGAGGCGGATTACACAATGAAATATGTGAGCTCTCCTCGAGACAGTGATGTTGTCCAACCGCGCTCAGAGAGGGAAGATGTTTCAGGTTATGGAGGGGATGAACCATTTGATGCTCGAGCAACGTTTATAAATAGATATTCGTCAAAACATCAGCAGAAATCCGACACCGGAAGATTTGTAGTGCCTCACCTAGATAGAGATACTCACCGGGCAGTGTTTTTAGACAAAGCAAGCGTCAATTATGGTGATCATTGTCAGGTAAGACCAGACCGGTCACCTGAGATGCAGGATGGTCGAGGTGACAGGGCGGAATATCGTAATGTAGAATCATACGATAAATATGAGGGAAGGTCAATGGTGGGTAAAAATTCTTCCGCTGACCCTGGTGAATATATCTCAATGGCGACGGACAGAAATCGCTTTTCAACTTCGCCCGGTTCTGTGAATAAACCCGGCGAAGAAAATGTTGAAAAATCGAACGCACACGTCGTTGCACAGGATAATGTGTACGTGGATGAACAAGAAACTCCTATAGTTACACCCAGTGATGATCTCACTATGGTTTCCAAAGGAGCCGTATGACAAAATTGTCAGTTGAAAAGCATATTATGCGACTTGTATTTAATTTTTTCTTAGTATGATAATTAGTATATACAATTATTTAGTCACGTGTTCTTGTGGTAGTATGTGTGGACTTTTATTTTTCATGTTTCTAGTCAACACAGAAGCATATATTAGTTAGAAGAATCCCGAAAAAGTCGGCGTTAAAAACGGTATCCGCTGAAAAGGTTTTTTTTATTGCTGCGATACAGAACAACAACCCTTTTTCGTGAAAAAGAATGCGTAAATGTAGGACGTTCTTGCCTTCTTTGTCCAAAGTTTTGCCTTTTATCTAATAATGTTCGCATCGCTTTTGTTTTAATAATTAAGGATTTAAAATAATTTCAGCGGAGCAAACGAGACATATGTTATTTAGTAACAAGAAAAAAAGAGAAGATTTTTTTATTCTACTTAATATTTAGCATATGTTATTATCATTTTTTTGTTTATTATTTTGTGTTTGCATTCTTTTCGGTCATATATATATACATCGGAAAGTGTAAGAAAAAAAAGGGACGAATATTATAAGTCCAGTTCAGTTATGTTGCGTTGCATGAATTCAACATCCGCCACGGAGAGTGTAATTCAGATTAGAGTGAGGGATTCTTCCTTTCTCTTCAAATCTGTCGATACATTATTTTTTATTTTTTATTATTTGGTATATTATCGGACCACTTATGCATATTTTTAACAATTATTATTAAAATGAAACTATTTATCGAGGAAAGCCTCGTCGTTAGTCCTTGATTTCTTATTTTTAAAGTTAATTAACATCTTTACAGTTCTTATATATTTTTTTAAACTAACAAAAATAGCGGCACATTGTATTTCTTCAAAGCAAAAAAATTTGGCACTCAACAGAATTTCACCTTGCATCTAGTTTTTCTTACCGTGGTATTGATATTAGTGCAGTAGGTTTTCTCTATACGTTGTAAAGAGAAAAAAAGTTCTGTTTAGCGACCCTTGAATTTATTTTCGAACAAGTTCTGAGCTCCAAAACAGTGTATTCCTTAGTTCATTTTTCGCATATTTTTTTATGCATATTCAATTATTATGTTTAAATATTTTTTTATTCAGGCTAAACTGTTTTTTTTAATCCAGGCAAAAGCAGGATTTTCACTCCCAACTATTTTTTTATAAGGTAAGCTTCCGTTCCAATTTAACACTTGAAACCATTCCATCTTTCTTTTCCGCGGACTGGAACGAAAGATAATAGAATAACCAGTTCCATTACACCGGTTCCCGCGAGAGGTTTGTTACAGTGGAAATCCAGCTTAGGTCGATATCTCTCGCAAGCTCTCCTACTGGCATGCAGCTGTCAGTCAGCATGAGACACATGATTAACTATCCTTTCTATAATCTATTTATATCACTTTGTAATTAAACTCAATTAAACTCGTCTCGACACTTCTTTTTTTATACAAAAAATGTCTGATTGAGCCTACTACATATTCATTCATTGGAAATTTGTCGTATATGTTCTGTTTATTTCAGATTGCGGATATATTAACGTTTATTATATTTGTCTATTTTTATAGCCACTGTGTATTAATTTTCGCGTGTACTCATTTTTTGCGAACTTATACATATATACGAATATATACATATGATTATTTTTTTTGCGATTTGCGAAACATTAACTCGCGAAGGAGTTAGTACCTTATTTCATACGTTTTGGAGTATGGGAGCTTTCCTCCAAGATAAGAGCTTTTTCTTCATTCTTCTTTATCTTCTTAAAAAAATCACTGACTTCTGATCTTTTTTTTTTTTGAAGTAGTTGATTTTATATGCTTTACTTGCATTCAGTGTCGGAATAATGGTCCATGTTTTGTTATTTTATTTTTTAAAAATTTTACAAAATTTGCATTGGAAAGTTTTTTAAAAGCTATTTTTTGCTACGGTTGCACGAATAGAATATTTGTAAATATTTCACTTCACATTCAATCTTAGAGTTCAATAAGTTCCGCTCTAGTGTAGGATCTTATACGTCTCGCCCTAGGCAGATAAATAGTTATCTGGTCGGAATGATTTTGAGATTTTTTTGTCTTCTGAATTATGTGATTGTCAGTGCAATTTCTTCATTGTTTAAATTTACAATGTTGCGTCCGCTTTTTTTTGTTAAACCTGGCTTGAATTGTTAGGACTTGACCGCCATACATCTTTAAAGACGTAGCTATATAGCTCGTTTTAACGATTTTAATCGAGGTCCGTAGTTGTTAGTATATACATACAGTAGATGGAAATTAGTATAAAATGATGTAATGTTTGGTTCATACAAATGCTAATATTTATACAAAGGATTTATGTGAGGTTATTTTTGCGACAATACAAGATTTTCAAAATGTGTTGTTTTTTGTTGGTATTTCCCTCGTCATGTAATTTCTCACTATTTAAGTTTTTTGGGTATTAAGAACACGCAACACCGGCAAAGTTGCAAGAGAATATATCGCGAGTACGACATTATTGCGAGATAAAACTTAGCTAATTAAGAAATTTTAAAGTTTTCGCAAGATTTTTGTTCGAATTATAGAGAGATTCGAATTATAGAAAGTCTCTCTAATTCGAACTTTCAGCTTCAGAGAGTGAAAATTCGAATTACAGAGAGAAATTACGTTATTTCAAAATCAAGAAAACATAATTCAAGTTTTCATTCAATCTTTTATTTTCAGAGTTTACACAAAAAAGAAACTCTATTTGAAAAATTGTGACAACTGTGAAAATCAGTCGATTGACTTCGTTGGAACAAAATTCATCATTTTAAAGTTCGTCGGAAAGAATTAGTCCGTAAAAAGTTTTAGCCAGGAAAAACTAAATCAGTCGCTTCCCCTGGTTTTCTTCTCCGACAATGTACCCTTTCTTGATTGAGGATCGAAATTGACTATACATTATTCTCTCCAATTAACAGACACTCTAAAAGGCGGACACCTCTGATTAGCGGATACACCGGCCGTTTTCTGGTCAAAGTCTCATAAAAACTTTCCAAAAAGCGGACATTAATTAGCGGACAATATATTTTGCACCAAAGAGCAAACATGGCTTTTTTCTCTCCAATTAGCGGACAGTCCAAAAAAATCAAAAGCGAGCAAAGAAAAATAGACAAAAATGAATAGTTCGGATGAAGTGTGTAGATGAATATATTCGAAAAGAGTCTCTGATGACGAAGATGGTGATAATTCTGTGATTGAAAAAAAGAAGTTTCTATTGCCACAACGCTAACAATGCTTGACGAGCTTATAGAACTAAACGATCTCAATAGAGAGGAAAGAGAAACTCTTTCCTCCATTAAGGAGAGAATAGAGATCGTCAAAATAAATAGCAGAAAACAACAATTAATTAAAGAATTTTTAAAATAAAATCTTTAATCATTTATCCATCATTTGTTAAAATCTGTTTGAAAGACTTTAAAGATCTGTAAAGATTGAAAGTTTGGTTCGTTATCATTATGTTAATATTATATTAGCATTTGTTATTTTTCCTTTGTGATACAAAAATCGGTTTTATTTTCTAATCAGCGGACACTTTGGTCATACACCGATGGTGTCCGCTAATTGGAGAGAAAACTGTAAGTCCCAAAAGTCGCGACAGTTACTTCTGCTTTACCCTTTTAAAACGAACACAAAGAGATCAGCAAAAAATTTTTGTTATAAAATTCTTCAATATAAATATATTTTCAAAAACTAGTTGATTGCAGGAAATTTAATTTGCATTGGCAATAACATTCCAACTGCTTAAATGTGTTAATGTAAATTTATAGAGAAATTAAATAAAAACAAAGGTTATAATAAGAACAACACTATAACAAAAGAGGCGTTGTTAAGATATGCCTCTGCATAAAAGGATTCATGCTAACAGGCGAGAAAGAATGCACGGAATACCGACGACAAGAGATATTTGTACGACCGGCGAATTATGATACGTTCTGTAAGGGGGATTTTCACGGAGCGAATTGTGAATGGCGAATTCGCCAGCGAATTAGCTGCGAAATATCTTTTTGATTTTCACGTGGAACGAAAAACATGTGTGACGAATTTAAAATACTGAATGTAAGCACTCTTTTGGGTATTAAAAACCAGACAGTTATTTTGAATTCTTTCCAGTAATGAGTTTTTCTGAGAACAAACACTAAATATTACGTTCTGATTGGTAAACAGTTTACAGCGAAATATTTCGCGGCTAAAAAGTAGGAACTGTTTCTACTTTTCGGCGAAGCGAATTTTTCGAAGCAAAATAAAAACAAATAAAACTGCGCATGCTCAGATACATTTCGCCGTCCAATTCGCTTCGTGAAAATCCCCCTTTAGACAGACAGAAAAAAGTTCTCTGATACTCCAAGATACTTTAATTTTCAGGCTCACAAGAAATCTTTAATTTGATCTCATAGGACTTGCAAATGCACGAAAAAATGTAATAGAAATAGAAAACCACTTTACGAACAAATAAATGGGAAGAAAATAGGCTGGTCTTTTTACCCGTAAAAATTTAACAAATGCAACCAAGCATAATGTTTTGCATATTACTTGTCCGAAATATTTGTAATTAGACATCACATCTGGCTTGTTATGCTTAATTAATTTGTTAGAGATTGAAATTCTTTGTAATGCTTTTGACCTCACAAAATAGCTTAGCTCATTTTATGGTTGATTTTTCTCTCTCTCTCTCTCAAGGTAGGTTTCCATACGACTGCATTTTCCGCTCGAGCGGAAAAATCTCAAGAGCTTTTCCCACAAGCATGCGCAATGAAGTAGAATGACCGCTGACCCGACGTAAAAAGATGCTCCCGGAGCTTCTCTCAAAAAGTTGAACTCATTCAACTTTTTCAGCGCGTATTTTTTCTCTTGAGCTTTTTAACCAATGAAATTCAAGAAAATGTAAACAATTGCGCAATCCATTTTATTCAAGAAAAATATTAGAAAAACAACAATTTCTTCTGCACTTCTTTATTCACAAAATAAAAACACCTTTCAGAAGAGTGTTTGGTATATTAAGTACAGCAGAGAGACCTGTTAGCATTGAATTTGTGAACAAAAGTTATGGATTCATAAATTCTTTTCAAATCTTCCTAACAACCACAAAAATCAACTGCTTGTTGGGGGGCCATTGGAAGTTAAATTCATAAACTAACAATAAATAATAACTTTCCACTTTTTCATGAAAAAGTTTTCTCATTTTAGTTGTTGTTTCCTGTTACGTCTTCTTTTAATTCGCTGCCATAAAAACATTGTTGTTATTATTTTAAAAATTCGTAGCCAAAGGTTTTTTCTGTTTATGGCAGCCATTTTATTCTGAACATCTTTTCTCTCAAGCGGGAAATTGATTTCCATTAAGTTCAAACTCAAGAGAAAAATGCTCCCGAGCTTTCTACGCTCGAGCGGAAGATAAAAGATTTAAATAAATATAATTTTTAACACTATAATTTTTCAAAATTCAATATACATATTGTTTATCAGAATATCAGAATTCTAGCCATGCTGGTCATTATTTTAATTTCTCTATTGATCTTAACAACAAGCCTTTTGTTTTTAACCTGAAATCCCAGTATATTCTTATAAAAGAAAAAACGTATATTACAAGCGTTATGTATAGTTGTTGAAGGTTAGCATTACCTTCCTTTCCATCCATTCTGCGACGACAAAGAGTATTCCACTGTCACCGGTTAAACAAGCAAAACATTAATCAAAAATGGCTGGCGACAATCCTTTGCTAAACATCGGGCAATTTATTAAGTGACTTCCATTAACCTCGTCCCCAACTCTGCGCTAATTGTCAGGTCTCGCCGTCAGGTATACAAAAGGAAGGCAATGGACTCTTGGATCAAGGTTGCGACTTTCATACCATTATAATACATCTCATAATATCTCGTTACTTGAATTAAAGTTGCACTTCATCATTGTCAACATACCCGCGCGAAATGAAATGACCGTGAATATATCAAATTTTAATGTGCGTGCGGAGAAATGTAAAAATAGAGAGCGCGGAAATTACAGGGAGTGCGAATATCAAATATTAATAAAGCGCGAACGTGAGGCATTAAACAGTACTACAAAATTACCATAAAATTAACTTAAGTGAAATAAGTGCAGCCCTGTTTAAATATTTGTAACTTCATTTTCAAACCGATCCCATAATTAGAGATTTCCCAGGTTATCATCGATTGAGTGACGGACTTAATAAATAGAGCCCGTATCATCCTTATTAGAAACAACAATGTAACAAAATATCTTTTATCATGTGTTTTATATATTGAAGACCACATAGTATAAAGTCGTCCCAAGTTGCATCATATTTACACTTGTTTATTTTTAACATAAATAAATATTCTTGCATAAAATATTCTTGCATATTAGCACCTCTTTTCCAATCTTGCTTTCTCGTGAAGTATGCATAATTAAAAACGAGATTATTCCTCTCTTTCTCTCAAACAAAAATATCGGACAAAAACAAATGTTTCTTAAAAATAAAAATTTTAAGTAAAATTAAAAAACTACAGTGTTCTTAGTCTCAAAAAAAAGTTAACCCAAAACGTTAACCGCTCTAATTAAAGTTGAAAAATATTTGACTAGATAGCTGCCAGTTTTAACAAGGCGGGAATACAGATCCAAAGGAATTCTACCTTTTTGGATGACACAAAAAAAATATTTTTTGCGCTATAAGAATTCTTCAAAATTATGTAGCTTCCACAAGATTCAAACTTATATTTTCATCGTTATGTTTAACATCTTTAACTACGTGCTCGAAATTGCACACTTCGTTTTTATCGCTAAAAGTAGGCTTATTTTCACTTTTACCAGTAACTAACGCTTCCGAAGGAGATTTCAACTCATTAGAAGGAGAGCCATGTCCGTCTCCATTAACTGGTACGATCTCTTCTCCATCACTATTCTCGCCTACTTCGAGTCTCCTGCGAAAGGTTATCGCTCTTTTGTATGCTTCTTGAACGTTTTTACGCATCGATGGTTTCTTTGACTCGATTAGTTTGAGCTCGTCTAACCTTGAATCAACGCCAAGTGGCTCCATTTTGTCACGAGGTAACCACTGCCTTTAAATGTAAAAAGAAACAAATTAGAAACACACGCTTGCTAAAAACAACATGCAAGCTAAAAAAACAAACATCAAAAAATATACCAGGTTCTTCTAGCATCAAAAAATAGGACCAAATATTTTTGGTCATCGTCGTTCATTTGCAAGACCTCAATTGGAGGGATGGGTATGGGTACACCATTAGCCTGATAACCACTGCGCGGTATTTCTGGATCGATCGTCTAAATTTAACAAAAATTTATAATCCATACAGAAACCAGAACAAAAATCATTCGACGGTAAATTTATATGTTTGGGGAGGATACTTAACCCTCACTCACTCACAATATTCGTGATTAAATGAGATACTTACCAGAGCCGGGTATGACGGGTAACCTTTACATTTCGCCCATACCAATGTTAGTATTTCCAATGTTATCGGATAACATTTCGGATCGTACAAATCCTGCTCGTCTGCATTAACCATGTAAATTCCATACTTAATATCAGCCAATCCTTCTAAATCGCTGAATTCTTGTTTTAACGACAACTTGGTGCTTCGTTGTCTTCCACGCTTGCTAGTCTTACGCCTATGAACGAAGTTTCCTTCTGAATCAGAGTTGGCAGAACTACTGGTATAAGTGCGTTTTCTAGAGCACAACGAATTCGCATCCGAGTGTGTTTCCGTCTCATCCAAAAAACAATCATCTACATCAGCTTCGTTTACTTCACCGTTGGCAATTCCGTTCATTTCCCTTATTTCTCCTGCAGCATCTCTTCTTTGAGCACTGGAGAGCTTGCTCATATTTGAGGGAGAGTGACCATTAACACGGATGTTCGGGTCTTCGTTTTCGCTGGTCAAAGTCTCGTTGTCAAGGTCAAACTCACCAACACCGTTGACCTTGTTAAAACCTCCGCTCTCTAAACGTAATTTTAACTTGATGGAGGAGGGACTTCGCTTGTCATCATCACTAGTCGTCGAGCTGTACAACACCAACGGACTCGGCTTGACCGGTTGATACTGTTTTTTCTTGAAGAGTATGCCACTACGCCGACTCCGACCAGGAGAAGGGTTACGCTCCACTTTCTCTGGTTCAATGAAAATCGGTGACAAGCGGTCCTGTGTATGTAACTGCTCACCCGTTTGGTCAACTTGAGTTGCTACTTGTTCTGTTATGGGTACATCAAGACGTAAATCACTCGGTATAGTTGGCTTCGGTTCAATCTTTACTTCCCCGTTGTAAACTTCATCCCGACGTTCACGATCTATACGACGCTTTCTGCCACGTTTTTTGACACGAGGAGTTTCAGTGGGTAGTTGTGCTTTAGCTGCGTTAGCACCATCAGTTTCAGAGCTGTGGTCCTGGATGTAAAAATAAATTAACCAATTGGGCAAACCAAACTTGGGAAAAGATTTCCATAAAGTCCGGAACCTAACTGTTGGCACAAGAAAAATAACTACAGTCTACAGCTTTTTCCTTTTTTTTATTTTGAAACATCCTACTGCTCAAACATAAAAAGAAGTCTAGTCCATAGCAAATATTTCCATCCTACCATTTTGCTTTTCTGTCTCCGGAGTTTTGCAATCTCCTTTCTCAGCTTTTTTTGCCGAGCCAGTCGTTTCACTTAAAACAAATCAAAATTAGTAAGGTTTACTACAGCACTCACAGGCTATATTGACAAATCAATTTAGTGCTTGCTTGTTGTAAATTGAGTAACAGCCGTAAAGCAACGTTAAGCCGGTGTATATTTGAAGCACGTAGAAAAACTATATTTTCTAACTTACAAGCATTTTGGATGGTACTGGCAAATTCTAATTTCTGCTCCAGATCTTCCACTTTCTCATCGATTGTCATAAAGGGATTCTCAACCAACGAGGAGACATCTACGTAAAAAAAAAGGTTACAAAACTTTCGCAGGGTGTTCGATAGGATTGAAAACAATCTACAGCAATTCCACAGCATTTTTTAAAAACATGGACCAAAGCAAAAAACGTAAGAAAGAATGACCTGCAAATATTAAATTTCGTTTTTCAGTTATCTTAAAATAACCCAAAAAGTGAATTGTCAAAACATTGCGACTTAAACAACAATTCAAGAACAAGGTCTTAAAAATTTTGAGTAACAAGGAAATTCGGGGCCGACTTAAGACATTCAAGGTTGGACCATTGGCCACCAATTGTGTCATTAAAAAAACGCAGTATATTTTAATTTCACATAACTAATATACATTTTAAATTTATAAGCACGTATACATGCAATTTCTCAACAATCCATATTGAAAAGCTTATTAGACTAAATTTATAAACATACCATCCTCAGACAAGCTTTCACATCTGCCACTGAGAGCAGGTGGTCGGTCCAAATGTAACCCAGTTTGTGAGTCAATACCCGCTTGTTTAATTCGCTTTCTTGCAGCTTTAATGATTGGCTTACATTGTGTTCTCAAGCGAACAGCAGCCCGATAGTACAGTGTGCCTTCATGGTTAAAATCGAAGCAGTTTTGAACCATCAAGTTGAAATCATCCACAAACTGATCAAAGTTCAAATACTCATAATCAGAAAGTTTCTGATACATTGTTGAAAAGTCCATTGGATTGGATATAAATTCATGGTAATCAGGCGCCTGATAAAAAAGAAGGTATCAGTACGATAGGTGAGTAAAGACAATACACATACCTTGAATGTACAAATTAAAAATTCATTTATATAACAATAACGAAAGCTCTGGGTTGCAGCAATATAATTTTATATACCTCTTCAGGCTTTACAGGTTCAGCAAAGATACCAGTTGTGTCTCGTTCTTGTAACAAAACTAGTGTACGTTCCATTTCAATTTGCAGCGGTTTCAATTTGAGATCAATGATTTGTTGTTTCATGCGATACTGACAAAAAAAGATTTAGGATGAAATCTCAATAAATATTTGTAAACACTGGTTTTACTTAATTAGTACATTGAAAAAAATGTTACAAACAGGTCACATTTTATCCCAAAACATGAAGGGAAAGTAAATTGGTGCAATTTTGAAACACTATAATATTCTTTGGAGCTCTTAAACCATGAAATATTTGAGGGCTGTGCATTACCTGTTCCTTTTTCATTTTTTCTCTTTTTCTGATCAACTCTATCAACAACCGCACTCGTTCAAGATCATGCCGTAATTGCTGCCAATATCTAAGTTGTTCTTTTAATTCTTTCGATTGACTCAGCGCTTCCATTGTCTAGAAAAAAACCAATGTCCCTTTACAATATATACAAGTTAAAAGAAAATATTTGTGGTAGGAAATTTAAACATACGTATTCTTCACGCTGATTTCTATTGACACCTGTGCCAGTGTTCATTTGAAGTCTCCTTAATAATGGTACACCATTACGGGACTGTCTTTTCAGCATCCAGTATGATTGAAGTTGATGTATAAATTGTGACTTCTTAGCAATTGCCACTTTAGCCACAATTTTGCTCAGTCTATAACAAAAAAAAAATATTAAGAGGGTTAACTTTACGAGATTTGTAAAAAATATAAAAATATACAGAAACCTTGTTTGGTCCTTATTTTAAAAAATATATAAAGCAATCAGTCAATTTACACTGGTACATATGGGGCAATAATCTTATGAGGCAATAATAAGCGTCAAACTAATCATCATTCATCATCATTCTCGGCTTAACGTCCGTTTTCCATGCTAGCATGGGTTGGACGGGGTATATTAATGACCCTCTTCCAATCTGATCTAGACTGTGTTAGATCTAAACTCAACTTCCTCTGTATCAAGTCTGTCCTTATAACCTCCTGCCAAGTCTTTCTCGGTCTGCCTCTGGGCTTTGCCCCAGGAACTATCAAGTCTCTACACTTTCTTACCCAATTATCCTCCTCCATTCTTTCCAAGTGCCCCAGCCAATTCAATCTTCTTATCTGGATAACATCTTTAATTCTACGGAGACTTAGCCTGCTTCTTAGCTCATCTGAACTCTTTCTGTCTCTCAGACTGGCGTTACACATCCACCTAACCATTCTCATATCATTCCTTTCTAAACGGTCAAGATCTTCCTGCTTCACTGCCCATGTCTCACTACCGTACAACATAACACTTCTTACACAGGCCTCATACAACCTACCTTCTACCTCAATTGACAGGACTCTGCTAGTCAACAAAGGAAGTAACTCTCTGAACTTTTTCCAAGCAGAACCTATCCTGCAAGTAACACTTCTTCCAACACCCCCTTCACTGCCCAACATATCACCTAAGTAACAGAAGTTCTCAACTATCTCTAACGAGCCACTGTTGTACATCATTAAAGCTGGAAATACTTCATTCTCTATAATCTCACCTTTGCAACGCTTGCATACAAACTGAATGTCAGCTCTTAACCTTCCACTAATACTACTGCACTTCTTATGTACCCAATGCTTGCAAGTCTGACAAAAAAATTGAGTTACTACCAACCCCTTTCCTGCAAACTCCACAAGGCCACTTTCCAACTACAAGGTCACACTTGGCTGCAATGCTACTAATCATGACTTTAGACTTTGCTGTGTTTACCTTTAGCCCTTTCTCTTCTAGTCCTTTCTTCCACTTCTCAAACTTTTCAACTAATTCTTCCATCGACTCTGCTATGAGAACCAAATCATCTGCATACAATAACTCCCATGGACAACCTGTTCTGAACTCCATCGACAGCGCTTCTAAGACTAGAACAAACAACAAAGGACTAAGTACAGAACCCTGATGTACACCAACATTTACACTAAATTCATCACTAAGTGAATCGTTAATCCTGACACGACTTCTAGCATTGCTGTACATAGACTGTACCATCGTAACTAGCCACTCATCCACACCTAATTTTCTCATAGCCCACCAAATAACTTTACGTGGCACTCTATCAAAAGCTTTCTCTAAATCTACAAAGGCAAAATAGAGATTCTTTCTCTTTCCTAAATACTTTTCCTGAAGCTGTCTGAGTAAAAATATTGCATCTGTAGTGCCACGCCCTGGAACAAAACCAAATTGCATCTTATCTATATCAATCCTTTCTCTAAGTAACTTATCAATCACTCTTTCAATAACTTTCATTACTTGATCAACCAACTTCAAACCTCTATAGTTACCCCTTTCTAATGCATCACCCTTGCCCTTGAAACAATTCACTATTACACTCGACTGCCACTCACTCGGAATAGCACCATCCTTTATAATCTGGTTAGCAAGACTTGTAATAAGCTCAACTCCAATATATCCAGATGCTTTTACCATCTCTGCAACAATACCTGATACTCCTGCAGCCTTGCCAATCTTCAATTTCCTAATAGCCTCCACTACCCATTCTGTCTTGATCTGCACAGCTGGCCCTTCTACAACATCATCATCAGACAAATTATCCTCATCCCAATCAAACTCAGTGTTAAGCAACCTCTGATAATAATTCTTCCAAGCTACCCTTTTCTCCTCCTCTGTGCTAGCCAAAACACCTTCATCATTACGTATACACTTCTCACCTACAACATCTTGATTAGTCTTCTTCATTTGCTTTGCTATCTTGAATACCTCATTGCGCTGGTCTTCCCTTCTTAACACATCTGCAAATCTGTTTCTCTCTGCTTCTGATTTTGCCTTATACACTGCTGTACGAGCACGACGCTTAGCTTCTAAGTAAATATTTTTACTACCACCTGACTTCCACTCTTTCCAAAGTTTCCTCTTTTCCTTTATACACTGGTCAACCTCATTATTCCACCACCAGGTCTGTCTATGTCTAGCTGGTCCTTTCGTCCACCCACAGGTATCATCAGAAGCTTCTAGAAGACAATTCTTCAAAGTAGTCCAAGTACTTTCAACATTGTCACTATCACATTGACCATTGTGGGCTAACTGCTGAACTTTTGCACTAAATTGTCTTGCTACAATCTCTTCCTTCAGCTTCCAGACTTTTTGACGGGGCCTGTACTTTCCCTTGGCTTCTTTAACACTCTTCAAGATAATATCACAAACCAGCAACCTATGCTGGGAAACACACTCTTCCCCCGATATAACTTTCACGTCCTTCACCACTTTCTTGTCTGACTTTCTAACCAGGAAGTAATCTATCTGTGTCTTACAACCACTCATATGTTATCAGCCTACTCTGTCTCTTACTGAATGATGTGTTGCAAACCACCATGTCCGTTGCCATTCCAAACTCAAGCAATCTCTCCCCTTCCTTATTTCTGCTCCCAAATCCATAGCCTCCATGCACACCTCTATAACCTTCAGATGACTTCCCAACATGACCATTAAAGTCGCCGCCCACCATGACAAGTTCAGTGTCTCCAAACTTTGATGTGACTGCTATTAACTCATCATAAAACTTATCTTTATCTTCCTCACTGAGTCCACACTGTGGAGCATAAACTGACAGAAAAGTGACAATCCTATTACCTATCAAAAACTTTATCACTATAATACGACTATTAACACGCATAACATCTATTACTTTTTCTACCCACTTCTCTGCAACGAATATGCCAACTCCTCCATATCCATCACTATTACCAATCCAAAAAAGCTTATACCTTGCCCTCCTGCCTTCCACAAATCTCACTGAAGCTCCTCTCCACCTGACTTCCTGAACACAATACATATCAACAGATCTACGTTCTAACAATTCAACTACTTCACCTGCTCTACCTCTCAGAGTACCAACATTTACACTAGCCATCCTCAACCTAGTGTTATCTACCTTGTGATGTGATAGCTGGGTAACGGTCTGACGATGCTCACACCTGACATCTGTCCTACCGTGCGCGACACCTTCACTCCTTAGAGTTCCAGCCCCGTTTACGCAGTTTGTCTGATCAACTATTCTTACCGCAATTAATAAAGAGTTTTGGCATTGTTTTACAGCTGGATGCCCTTCCTAGCGCCAACCGTTCACAGACCGGACTGGGTGTTTTTTAAAGTGACACCATCACTATGTGGCATTTCATGGGACTTCCACAATCGCCCCTTTAAACTAAGGTATGGTGGAGGACGTTCAACTCCTCTCTTGTCTCTTAAAGAGACCCTTCACCCATAAAGAGACCCTTCACCCAGGGTCAATACAATGGATTATGTATCACGCACACCTAAACTATAACTTCTTTCTTGTTTTTAGGAATCAAAAAGTAAGAGTACTATGTGTGACCAATAATCTTAGTTTGTTTTAAAGCTGATAAGCGCCATCCCCTCCCTTTTAGACTATTACAAAAACATGTTGATATTTAATCACATCACATCAGACTTAAAAGTTCTGTTATAATACAAACTCCTAGAAAATAACATTTACCTGTGAGCTGGGACAAAAGGAATGTGAACTGCAGGTAATTTAAAACTTTGTTTTTCAATTAACTTCTTCTGTACTTCCTTCAACTTTGCTGAGGGTGTTTGATATTGAGCATTTTTTGGTTTAGAAGTAATAGATGATTTGCTATGCACAGAACCTGTGTCACTATCCTCGTCACTACAATAATCACTGTTGCATGGTGTACCGAAACCAGGAGAAGCATGCTTTGGTGTATGAGCATCACAATACGCAACTTTTTTAACCGTTGCTTGTCCAGTTTCTGTTCGTCCTGGTTCAATTTTCATATATAAACCTCCCTGTTGTGCACAGGTTACATGAAAAGCTGTATAACAATTTGTTTTAAAACATTGAATACACGCTCCCTGCTTCTTTTTGCATATATAACAGAGAAGTTTCCATCGAGCAGAAGGAATATTTGCTATTGAGTCAATTGGTTCTAGAAATACAGTGTTAGCAAAGCAAACTTCAGGGATCCATAGTGCACAAACAACATGAGTCCAGCCATTCGTATCTGTTTGTTTGAAGGCTCCACTTTTAGTCGGACAAAGTAGACAATCAACCGGTTTTGACGGTGACTGTAAACATTTCCGACACAACCACTGTCCTTCTGGAATATACGGTACACCATAGCATTCTTGATGTACAGCCAAGTTACACATATCACAAAATAAAATAACATTACTATTACTACATTCACCATCGCAGCATATACTACAAACTGCATCTTCATCAATTAAATTATAAGGATCGCCTGTAATGGTTCTTGTTTCAAAATGTGATTCTTTTTCCAATCTATCAAGAAGCATTTCAAGTACTTCTTGGGACACTGGCAACAAGTTGGACTGTTTTCGAATCTCATTTATTTGTTCTAACCATATGTAATCCTCTTCATCCATTCCATATTCGACTTCTTCGTCAAGTTCGTCAGTTGCCTTGTCTATAAATCTGTAATAAGTAGTTCGCTGGGGAACTTTATGTTCTAATATTTCTTCACTAGGTATAATAGTATATACTGCAGAAGGTAAAGGAACTTTTTTTTCTTCTGCTGCTAATGTCTTTTTCATATAATCTGAATATCTATGTTTGTAATGTACAAGCCTCCCACGGCCTCTCCCTCTTTTGCGAGGTGTTCCACGAGTTGGAGGCTTAGTAGGTGAGGGAGCCATGACAATTTCTTCCTCTTCACTAGCATCAACTTCAATCTCTATATCCAAGGGTTCTGAGATTAAGTTTCTAATAAGATTTCCTTTAATATCAAATTCAACCATTCGCTGAGCATCTGCATATGATAGAGGCTGCTTTCTTGCACTTTGAGACGCTGAGAGGGTATCAAACCCTTTTGGTGTTGAATTGTGAATCTGTCCATTGGAATGAAATTTAATAACATGATAACTAATACCACTGAAGCTACGGTATACTTTTTGACAAACTGGACATTCAAGAGGGCACTTCTGCCTCTGCAAATCTTTCAGCATAGTAGCAATATCCATCTTTTATGCCCCTGTTGTAAATCCTGTAGCTTTGTTTTCAATGAATTACATCACATCTAAACAAAGATAAAAAGCTTAACTTAACATTAATCTAAAAAAAATAGTTGAATACATGCAGTCAAACTCAACTACCAACTACCAACTGTTATATAATTGTACTATAATAAAAATGTGACTAGCTAGGCTGAAAAAGAGCAAACGATCCAGCAGCCGTCACCAGCGAACATCAAAAGTTGCTATAATTGTATTATCGTTGAAACATCGTGAAATTAGGTATATAATTCAGATAAAAAACAGTTAGCTAAGGAGATAAGATCATATGTCGAATTATAGTGGCAATAATAACAGTTTTCTGTCTGGTAGATATTGCCACTCCTTTGGTCAAATCGTTTAAATTTGAACAAATAATTTCATGTTTTTTTTAATGCGAATAACTCCGTCCTTATAATAAACACATTATTCCACATTCTATCTGTGTTTTCGAAAACTTTTTACACACACATTGATAACGCAATCCATTACAAATCTTTAAACGTAAAAGTCATACTCATATAAAAACAGGAAAAAACTCCATTTTGTTCTCTCTCTTTTTGCGTGTAAAAAGATTGAGGCATATCGGTTGGCGCAAAAAAACAAAACAAGGATAAAGACGGGTGTAGAGGATGGTTATTTTTTTTACTACTATGGAACAATTCATGTTATATGCCAGAAATATGCTATTAGTATTACTAAAATAAAATACATTTGCTAGATTTGAATTATTTTATAGCAATTTTGTATGCATTATTTTAGAGCTGATAACTTTATTTTTAAAAAAGAACCTCCGTAATTATATTGTAACATATAATTATTCACCCGAAGTACAAAAGCAGTGTTTACCTCATCGCATAAATTATAACTGACATAACTAACGGTTGCCGACTACGCATTGCAAAACTTTGAACCATGACGTAATGAACAGTGCAGATAAAAACAAATGGATGTTGGAATAACGACATCATCAGATAATTTCTTGTAATTATTATTAAAAAATTTATGTTGAGACCATCATTCAAAAGGTTAAAACAAGAAGACAACATTGTAATCTTATCTGAACCTGACAAAGCCCTCATAAAAGGTTAGCTAGCTAGCTTTGACTCGCGGGACTCTACGAAAAACGCCAGTTTGATAATAATAATAATAATAATAATAAATATTTAAAGTGGCTAGCCCAGAAAATCACAAAAACCTATAGTTAGTGGATTGTTTCCACTGGGGGCCACTAGAACAAAAAAGAAACAAAAAATGATAAACCTTAGACTGCCTCAGCTCAATCAAACATAGTAACATTTATATTCTGTGAAAATTGAAAAGAAAAAGAATAAAAAACAAAAATTAAAAAGTTAAAAAGTAATCTCCATTAGAATTTGCCAAATACATTAGAGATGGAAGTCTTAAACGAAAGCAGACTTTCATCACAGGTCACTTGGTCTGGAAGATTATTCCACACTTTTGCAGCTCTAAATGGGAGGCTTTTTTGCCAAATTCTGTGTTGACCAAGGGAAGTGTGAACCTGTTTTTTGAAGCTCCTCTTGTTTGATGATTATGACAGTTTTTTGTCAAAAGGAATTTTGAGCGCATGTAATCAGGAGCAATGTGATTCATGGCTTTGAAAACTAATATGGCATCGTTTTTGATGAGTAAATTATTCATTGAATATTCCCTCTCTTTCCCAAGAAAGGTACGGACACATTTTAATCGTTTTTCTAGTTTTCCCAATCTACCTTGGGTGGCACAAGCCCATGCCGAGGAGCAGTAGTTGAAATATGGCATGACAAGTGCATTAATTAAAAGGTTTTTTGTGTGAGGTGTTAAACAGGATGCAATGGTTCTAATTTTAGAATATTTAATTAGTATTTTTCTATTTATGTCATTAATGTGCTCTTCCCATTGCATTTTTTGATCAAATGTTACCCCAAGATATTTAACTTTTTCGCTCCTCTTCAAAGGAATACCCATATAGTTGATAGTTTTGTTCTCAACTTTTTTTAACTGGCTGTGGTTGCCGAAAAAGATTGTTTCAGTTTTGTCCGTATTAATAGTCATTTTGTTATTCTTCAGCCAGAGGTCGACTTGCAAAAGTTCTAACTCGACCTGTGAGACAAGGGAATCCAAGTTTTTATGGGACGAAATAATTATTGTATCATCTGCATATAGATGGTGGTAGTTTGAATTGATGACAGATTTTAAGTCATCAATATACAAAAGAAAGAGCAGGGGTCCCAACACAGATCCCTGCGGCACCCCAAAAGCGTCTTCATGAAGCAGATCTGATCCTGTGTCAATTACAAGAGTCAGCTGCATTCGGCCCGTTAAGTAGGACTCGAACCAGTCAAAGGCAGCATCTATGATGCCAAAACACCATAGTTTTTTTATCAAAATTTTATGATCAACAGTGTCAAAAGCTTTTTTAAGGTCAACGAGCACAGCACAAACAAAGTTATGTTGGTCAAGCTCAGTAAGAATAAAATCAGAGACATCGACTACTGCAGTTTCTGTGGAAAAGAGTTTTCGAAATCCGGACTGTCATTCAGGAAGTTGTGCTCAGAAATAAAATGATACATTTGCTCATGCACTAACTTTTCAAAAATTTTCATAGGAATTGGCAAAATGGAGATAGGCCGATAATTAGTAGGATCTGTTTTATTGCCACTTTTAAAAATAGGCAAGACCCTTTTAGTCTTCCAACATTTAGGTACATAACCAGTAAATAAAGATTTGTTGAAAAGACTTGATAAATAAATACTTAAAACTGACGAACCTGCTTTTAGCAGTCTGAACCAATTCCGTACAAGCCTGTAGCTTTATTAAGTTTTAGTGAACTAATTATTTTTTCGACACTTTTGGTCTCAATACGAGCCCACCGAAAATCGTGTCCGCTAACATGTGGATTAACATTAGTAGTGTCAGAAGAAAATTTAGAGGCTAGTTTGGCACCAACACTGACAAAAAATGAATTGAATGTGTTGGAAATTTCTTTTGGGTGAGAAGTTTCTGTACCATCGTTTTGGACTACTCGTTTTATCGAGGTAGTATTGCCTGACTTATCAGGAACCAGTTTCTTTAGGTTTTCCAAAGTTGTTTTGGCCGTTTTTGAAAGTCCTGAAAAACGTCATTATAGTACTCGTTTTTGAGTCGATTTTTGAGACCTATTACCTGGTTCCTTTTTTGTTTGAAAGCTTCCCAGTCTATGATGGATTTTGTTTTTGATGCTTTCCGTTTGATGCTTCTAAATACACACCGGACACACACGCGTCCAGTTTAAAAACGTCAATGTGTAATATCCTCCTAAAACAGAATACATATAATTTTGCTGTTTATATCATCTTATAGCTAGTTAGCTGCAGTTTCTGCCTAGCTATAATTATAAGCAGTGCAAAAGTGGAGAAATGAGTGAAACACAAAAGTTTTAGATCAGTCAGGGATAACAAATAATCGAGGGATCCCTCAATTGTGGTATTTGCCAAAATGACGCTCCATAAGTTGGGCACAATGGTTATGTGATAGTGTGTCACACAAAGTTAGGCCTTATACAAAGTCAGGCACAAAATAATTGTCTGGCTTTAGCAAATTACAGTGCTGCTGTTTTTATTGAAAAAAAGGAGGCAATTTCTTAAGTGTTTTATTGGCAACAAATAAAGAAATTATTTATGATAAAATAAAGAGAATTTTTTTACCTTAAGTATAATAAAAACCACTGTATTGCAAAAAATTGGCTTTTGGTCAGCTTTGTGCAATTAAACCAAAGTTGGGCCAGTCAAATTAGGGGCTTTTTTATCACAATCGGGGAAAAAATACGTTTAGGAGTATAATTTTAAGAAAAACAACCTTATTTTAAACAATAGCCTGGGCTTGAAACTAAAAAAGGACAAGGTCTTGTGTAACTAGCAACCTTTATTTGCAACGCTTTAGAGTCAATTAAACTGCATTTTCATAAGTCTCAACTTACCTTGAGCATAATTGTTTTGTGTGTTTTTTGAAGAAACTAGCCAAAGGCACTGAAAAATCCTGGCTAGCCAAAATCTGTTTCTACTTCCCTGCACAATTTGAACACTAGCACCCAGGTATATTCCTCTGTCATATGTGTTGACGAAAGGTCAGAAAAATGAGCTTGAGGTTGGTCAATTTCTGTTCGCATGCAGGAAAGAAGTTTTGTAAGTTTCTTGATCGTTTAATCACATAACATGAACACACAATAACAGGGAAAAATTTAAAGATATTTTATGGTGTCTGAAAAAAAATATTAGTTTGAGTAAGCTGTTAATACGGTTCAACCTGCCACAAAGGGTTGGGTCCAAACGTATAAATATATTTTACTTTGTATATACTTCACTCCTACTCAAAGTTGGTCGAAAATCATCAATATAAAAATGCCTGACTTTGGGTGGGTTTTATTTCTGCTTAAAGTCAGTCAAAAATCAGCAATATTAAAATGTCCTTGGGTGATTTATATTCCAATCAAAGTCAGGCCAAAAGATTAGCTCTACTTTGGATATCTATGGATGCTCTATTTTGGGTATATAAAATAGTTGTTGATTAAAAATTTAAATTTTGGTTAAATATGTGTTCATAAGAGTGATTTCTTCATTAAATTAAGTTCAGGCATCTTAGTAGTTTAATAAAGCTATTTTAAGTTGCAAGAATGTAGTTACAACTATCGAAAGAATATGTTTTACTTTGCTCAGTTTTGCCTTATTTGGGGGTATGATTTAAAAATCCTCAACTTTAGGCAGCCACCCTACCCTGGGTGGAACAATAGGCAAATCCATCAGGTTTAAAATGAAAATTTTTAAATTTATGTTCGTTTTCAATGCAACAATCTTTTCAAAACTGTTGTTTAAGGATACGGTAGCCCCTTAGGGTTGAATTTTTTCAAATTTATTTTTTCACCGATGTAAACTTCTATGCTAAGTTTCCAGTAAGTTTTAGAAAAAATATAATATAAAAGTGTTATTTTGGTGGGATAAAACAGGGAAAATGTATTTCTTTATAACATTTTCTTTGATCTTGCCCCGAATATGAGTCACAAATTTAATTTTCTTTTAAACACCCACGCTTAAAATTAAAGACTTTAAAGCATTAGAAATATAATTCACCATGTACACTATTATTAGCAAGCTATAAGTTATTCTGCATTTTTTTAAATACTGTGAAGTTATACTGTTATACTTTTTCTTTTACATACTGCTTTTTTAATATTTATTTTTCTATTATCATCGTTTTTATTTGTATGTTTAGAAGCCATGTTTTACATTTATCAATACAAATTTTTAACTTACTTTAATTTTATACCGAAAATGTTTCGACTCATTAATTATTAACAAAATTCCAATGCTGCACTTTTGCACAGGTACCAAAAGAAATGTTTAAGCCTTTTTTTCTCGAAACCAGAAATTTGGTCGATACATTGCCTGTTTGCGTTGGTAACTCCCCTCCATTTCGTTGAAAACTAGCGAAACAATTTTTTTTTAAACAGTTACACGTCTGGCTACAAATTCTTGTTTTTTTTATTTCGAAATTTGAATAATTATCGAGTTATCGCTGAATGATTCATCAAACGAGGTAAATTCGTGGATTTATGTAGTATTTTAGACAAAATGCATTATAACTTGAGAACAAATAATTTTTTTGAAAAGATGTAATAAGATATTGTAGAGCTGAATAAGAGCAATACAACGATGTATTTTTCAACGGAAAAAAAATTGATGCAGGGGAGTTACCAAAGCTTTACCGAGGTCGTTTTTTTGTTTGGAATTTTTTTTCTCCATTCCATTCTTTTTTCACGAATTTATTTTCTTATATACTCGTAGGGAATTTATCAATGTTTTATAATATATAAAAATGTTTTTAAAAAAGGGACATGTTAAGTAGATATTTTGAATATACTGAACATGTGTCAAAAGGGTCTACCGTATCCTTAATCCACACTAAGAATTAAAGCTTACCTCCTTTGAAAAAACAAGTTGGCTTCATATGATCATTTTTTGAAAAATCTTGATCGGTTGTCAAGATTTTTTACTTTTAATTATGCTAATTAATGCATGACATCATGTATTAAAAAAATGAGGTGCTGTTTTAAAGGATTTATCAAGGTATGTGGTGATTATATTTATAGACTGTTATAATAATGTTAAGTCAAGATTGGAGTTCATAAAATAGGTACACTTCAATATCTGGACATAAAACCTTGATTGAAGGAATACAATATATAGGGTTAATCCAGATATTAAAATAGTGGTTGTTAGGCTTAGTAAGTAATTTCAAAGATTATTTTGTAGACATTTTGATTCTTAAGTTATCAGATACCTTAAGAAAGCTCTTTTTATATTAGATTGACTAAGTTTTTACAAGTAAACAAACATTCAAACTTTTGTGATAAATTCAATGAGTTAGAAAATTTTGTTTTAAAAAAATAAGACAGTGCCTTTTGAAGTGGTATAGTGTGATTTCACACTACCACCTCATAATCCTTTATAATTCGATTGGGAAGTTTGGAATAAATTTAAAGTGGAGAATAGCTGATTATATCAGTGACTATATAATGTTTTCTACCTATGCAACAATGTTAATGAAATCTATAAGGCTAAGTTTTTCGCCATTGTTCTATTTCTGAAAAGCACAACAAACATGGGATTAATTGTCTTTTAAGGCAGAAATTATGGCAAAATCAATTGTTGATATTTTGCTTTTACATAAATTTATAAATATTTTGTATTCTTTCTCGGAATATTGAAGCACAAGTTAACTCTATTATTTTTTAGTAGATGCAATGGATTCTACTGATGATGAATTTACATTGTCTTTGCTGGAAAAGAGAAACAGTGTGAAGAAGGAAACATCAGAGGGAGAGGAAAAATGGTCTAAAGAACGTAATGTTTTTGAATTGCAACTGACACAACTACAAGAACAGCTTGTAGCTTCAATGGTGCAAAACCAACATTTAGGTAATGTCATTTTTGTTAAACGTAACAAGCTTAGCTCACATGAATGAGCTTAGAAGGTTGTCTGGGAATCTTTTTATTTATTTTTTTATAATATCCATGTTTTTATAGCTGTTGTGAATTGTGCAATATTAATACGTATCTTTATAGATGCGAAGAACCAATTGCTGGTATAAATAATAATCAGGATAACCAAGTATTAATATTGATGTAAATATGTACTAAACATCAAACTGGATGTCTGAAAACACATATTATTACATACCTTGACATGCCAAAAAATAAGCAACTCATTTAAATGCAGGATGTCATTATTAGTAAAACTTCCAAATTAAAAATCTTGAGAACTGACCAAGATTTTGCAAAAAAATAAGAAAATTCAAGCTCTTTTATATGAAATCAATTTTTTTTGTTATCAGAGGAAGAAAATAAGAAACTCAAGAAATCAAAAGATGTCGATGTAAATAAAGAATTAGAAGAAGAAAAAGAGAGAAGAAAAGTTCTTGAAGAACGTCTACAAAGGCTTCTTGCCCGCAAAAAACGAAGAAAGTTAGTAATTAATTATTTGCAGTCATTTTTTTTTAAACGTGTTTTGTTATACAGTGATGAAGATTTTTTTATGATGTGTTTTCTTTCAATAATTGCAAATTGTGATTGCCATCACTAACACATCTCGCCAGTGATAAAATGTTATGCTATATACATTCAAAAATAATTCCTGATATATATATTGCATAATATATTGCAGATAAAAAAGATATTCCATACAACAACATAATATAACCATGTTTCTATTTTATGATACAATGTTTTAATGACTTAACTAAATTATGAATTAAATTATTGCTATAAGTAGTAGGAATGGGCCGGTTTTGGCTCAATTCATTTCAGGATGCTCTTTTTCCTAAAATTTCCATCCTGACGGACGCCCGTCTAACCCACCAGCGCCCGTCATCTTCTGTTGCCTTCTAATATTCTTCGGTATCGCTGAATAAACTTGAGTCAACAACCACAAAGAATGTAATTTATGCCTACCACTAATACTCAAATCAAGCAACGGTTGTCTCCTTTTATCCAATCTTTCATAAGCAATAACATCATCCACAATAAACAGAACCTCACAACCAGCCAATTTTCTACTAAAAAAGTCAATAAACTCAAATAATTTATCACCAGGTTCCACCAAAAATACACCACCATCGGTCCACAACCACTTCCTTTCCAAATAAGTCTTATTCCACCTCAAAGTCGAACACAAAACCACAATATATTCAAAATGACCCTTAAACTCACCGGCTAACAAATCCAAAACCAGTTTAGTTTTTCTGCAACCCGTTGGTCCTACAAATAACGCCGTGAAAGACTCCTTCACAAACATTTTAATACAAAAGATTTGCAAATGTTCCACCCTTAATATTAATCTGCGCGTCCATAAACAAGAATATATGTGCATTCAGATTATCCTTACATTCAACAGTCTTTTCTATCTGCAAAGTAACACCTTCCGAAGCATTTTCCACCTTTCTACCACTTCCATGAAGCTTAACATCTTCAGTAGTTCTAAAATCTATCCACAATGCAAACTTATTTGTATAATAACCTCCCATATCCATTCCTCCCAGCAACATTTCCTTCTGCACATTTCCGTACTCCAGCAATCGACCACTACCAAAATGTTTTTTCGCCTCATCCCACTGATGATGACTCCTAAGACCTGAACTAAACAATTGATTCGGTTGACCCTCCACAGTCACACTTACCTTATTAATCTTCGGATTGTAAAACTTCTCACTATCTCTACCATAACCATCTTCATCCTCAAACAAAATTAATATACCTTTCAACGATCTAGAGGGTGTATTAAAACCGAAATTCCAAACACTATCAGCCTTATTAACAGTTACCGTCCTATGTCTCAATATCCTATCGTACAATATGGCAGTGTCAGCATAATTCATCCTAACCTCGTTTGCCAAAGCTTCGTTATTAACAACATCATATTCCAAAGTTATCCCCTCAATTTTATACGAAGCAGTCTTATCCGCACTCACAATAACGTTCTTATAATCGTTAAACGTCAATTCGTAAGTCAATCTCTCTAATAATCCAGATTGATGGAACGGCATAGTACTTTCAAGCAACTCAAAATCTTGTGGAATACAGAATGTACGTCCAAACACCTTGCTAAGTTGATTCTCCTCATCATTCGTCTTCACAGCATCTTTTGTACCCACCCTCAACTTCCAAAGATTTTCACTACAAAGACCCTGACGAACTCTATCATTCCTCTGTCCAGTTGTCATCCACAAATCCTCCCAACACATCAACTTATCAAAATCATCAATAGACACAAGTTCATGTGATTCTATCTTAACGACAACTTTCTTAACAATTGCTCTGCCCAAATTATTAACAAGGGTCGCATCATTATCCTTGCTCGTAAGTTTAATATTGAACGATAATCTAGACGTGCCTGGAACAACAACATCATCATTGGATAGATTGGGAAACCTAACCGTCAGAAGTTCATTTTGATCAATCGTACTCGGATTATTAGTCTTCGATATATGCAGCTTCAAACCTTTAATTCCACGCTGTCTTCTATAACTTCTAGAAGGTAGCAACTTATTCCCATACATTTTCTATTCACCAAGATTTTTCTAAAATGTAAAACCACTTCAATAGGATAGTCCAATCCACAATACTAACATCCAGGGAATGAATATTCGCCCACGACAACCTCTTAATATTCTTAGGTTCTACATTAACAACGCTTCCATATCGAATCTCTTCTCTGCCTGCATGGCATGTATATAAATCCTTACACCTAACTTCATCAACTAAATTATCACTACTATTCAACTCTTCCAATCTAAATGACAACGACCTAAGACCATCAAACGTATCCAACGCCTCAATCATTTCTCTCAAATATTTTGGTATAACAACATCAGTAGCAATACTAACCTTCCTGCTTTGCTTATCAAAATTAATACCTCCGACAAATTCCATAAGCTCGCTAAAAGTATAAAATCCTGCCTTCAATATTTTCTCTTTACCACCAGAGGAAACTCTCTCATCCACAAAAACATTATAACATGAAAAAATAAAACTGGCACTAACCAGACCAACCTCAATATCATTATCACTAACAATACTCTGATTCAATTCACAAACCTTACTAATATCTGTAATTCTCACATACATTTACCTATCCCACAATTAATACCCCAAAAATGCAATCCCACCAACAACAAACACAATCTCCCCAATCTTCTGTTCTTCACTAGGGACATAATAGTCATTCAACTTAGGTTCCTTCAATTCCGGTAACTTAGTCTTAGTAATAAAATAATACTCTCTCATAGCACTATCGTACTCACTAAAATCATTCCTAGCCTCTCTCTCCCCTCTCAACGTTCTATTAATCATATCGATCCTCTCAACCCTCTCCTTATTAAATCTATCTCTTGCCTCTGTAAGTCTCTCCAACGCTTTATCATGTCTAATTCTTTCCTTATCACTACCACCAAGCATTCTCGCAAGCACACCACCTCCACTAAACGCAGCAGCATTAACCACAGCCGAACCAATCATCATAGCTATCGCACTCGCCATTTACGTAGAACCAAAAATAATCCAATTACTCCACCGACAAATAAAACCAATGCCGTCTTCTCCTCCTCATGCTCTTCACCAACATTCGATGATTTACTTGCATTAGGAACATCGACTGGATGATTGACAGTAACATGAATCAGATGACTGGCAGTAACATTATGACTCGACTTGAAACATAGTCTCCCCAATCCTCATAGTAAGCCCCGCAAGCTTAGTACTATAATTATAACCCTCAACATCACCAAGCCTGACCAACATATCTGATGGTAACATATTCGCTCCATAAACCACAGGAAAATCAACTTTACTCCTGGCATATTTCAATAAACTCTCATATCTCTTAATATCATCATCAATATCAACAGCTCTCATAATAATAACCTCAAGTTTTTGAAGATAGCCCCGCCTCGCATCCGGATTAAAAATATTCCTCTTTGCACCAACCTGACTAACAATCAACAAATAACAATATTCCCTTACACTTTCAGAAATCAATGGTTAAGCCTTTCTCGTCAAACCCCTACTTCTATCAATAATCCACCTTGAATACATATAATTCTCCAACCAATCACCCTGTTTAGTGCTATTCCAATACATAAACGATCTCTCAGGACCATACTTCGCATTCCTATCTGCACCATACTCATCAGAAACTCTATTATAACCCTCCCCTGACCAATTATTATAGTATTGTGAGAAACCACTTTCACCTGGCAACTTCACCTGAAGAATATGTAATATCCTCCTGACATGATAATAAATATGAAACCTATAAACAGCCTTCAACATCCCACTACCTTTCTCCAAATGTTCGGCAGAAACACCTAAACACGTATAGAAGCGCAATAAATAGCAAATCCAAGTTGAACAGACCAATAACCAAAATATTTATCACTATTCCATAATCTTAGATCCTCATTATTCTCAATAAGACCTTGATGATTTGTACGTGTAATTTCAGAAACGTAGTGTGTAAACACATTAGGAAACTTAATATCAATAAAATCCTTCGGTGTCACATAAATCAGGTGTTTATGTAAACCTCTCACCCTTAACGGATAACCACCAATTCTATAATCCCTTCCTTTCCCAATCGGATAACTTACACCCGGTTTGTATTTATAAATATTCATTTTCTTGTGAGATATAATATAACTATTCCTCCCACACCTGCAAAAGTCGTCCATAAATGATCGGAAAGGAACTTCACAGTCTTCTTTGCAGCATTAAACACCCACGCCACAACAGAACCGATAAGACCAGGAAGTGCATCCAACGCTTTCTCACCAAGTTTACCCAACAACCTAGATAAAGCCCCCAACTGTTTCTTAATCCATTCACCTACACCACCCTTAGATTTACCACCTGTATTACCCCCACTGCCACCACCAACACTAACATCACCAACGCCCTCCACAGCCAACACAATAGTACTAATTGTCATACCAATAGCCGTACGTATAGAGGCAATGGTTATCCCTTGCTCCTTAAACAAAGTCTTTATCCTTTCCTTCAGTGAAACACCAGTATTCATTAACTGCTTAAATGACTCCTTAATCTTTGCAACCTCACCGGACAACTTACCCTTTAAAATTGATATTTCTTCTTCATGAAAATTCAAATCACCCTTAAGCCTCTCAATCCTATCCTCGACCCTTTTCCTCAACTCCATATATTCATCACTCAACTCACCTTCCTCCCCACCAATCAACTCCTCCTGCTTCTCATATTCCATATCCAAATGGTCCTTTACCATAACATATTTCGCTGTAGCAGTCTTCAATGCACCCCTAATATTCTGTAAAGACTTATCAAGACCCATAATCTCCCTCAAATATTTTTTAAATTCAAGTGTCTGTCCATCCATTTTAATATTAATAACCTCTTCAACACCTTCAATAACCTTATCTACAAGACCAACCACCTCACTATTCCCCGATTCATTTATTTCACTAGCATCCGGTATCTTATTATTTATCTCCTCCATCTCAATTACTTCCCATGATTTTTGCTTATTTATAGTATCTTTACGAAATCCAAGAATTTCTAACCGTCTGTTACCCAGGACACGCAACAACGTTTTCGAAGACTTCAAACTCCCATCTCTATTTGTCAACTCTACAGGACGCTCACCCTCAGCCTTATAAAACAGCTTTTTCCCTTCTACCTTGAAAAGATCATAACGTTTGACATCAACCAAGGAACCCACCTCATCCTCAATTATTTTATAAACGTCATCCACCTTGGTTCTACCCACTCTAGTCTCTAGTGACAAATCAGGCGTACTCTCACTAGTATCAGTTATTCCAGTACCGGGATCATCAGTAAGAGGAGTTTCCTTCTGAGTCGTATCATCAACATCTTCATCACGATCACCATCAAAATCCACGTCACCAAAATCCTTCATATCCATTACTTTCCCTGGCAAATAAAAATGGGAGTTGAAGAAATTTATCCGAAAATTCCATCTGCTCCACCTGAAGAAATACAAGCCAACCACAATGCCGGTATCGTAAACGGATACTGGAGTGAATTGAGGTCAACAAAGGAGAAACTTGCATCATCATTCTCGGCTTAACGTCCGTTTTCCATGCTAGCATGGGTTGGACGGGGTATATTAATGACCCTCTTCCAATCTGATCTAGACTGTGTTAGATCTAAACTCAACTTCCTCTGTATTAAGTCTGTCCATATAACCTCCTGCCAAGTCTTTCTCGGTCTGCCTCTGGGCTTTGCCCCAGGAACTATCAAGTCTCTACACTTTCTTACCCAATTATCCTCCTCCATTCTTTCCAAGTGCCCCAGCCAATTCAATCTTCTTATCTGGATAACATCTTTAATTCTACGGAGACTTAGCCTGCTTCTTAGCTCATCTGAACTCTTTCTGTCTCTCAGACTGGCGTTACACATCCACCTAACCATTCTCATATCATTCCTTTCTAAACGGTCAAGATCTTCCTGCTTCACTGCCCATGTCTCACTACCGTACAACATAACACTTCTTACACAGGCCTCATACAACCTACCTTTTACCTCAATTGACAAGACTCTGCTAGTCAACAAAGGAAGTAACTCTCTGAACTTTTTCCAAGCAGAACCTATCCTGTAAGTAACACTTCTTCCAACACCCCCTTCACTGCCCAACATATCACCTAAGTAACAGAAGTTCTCAACTATCTCTAACGAGCCACTGTTGTACATCATTAAAGCTGGAAGTACTTCATTCTCTATAATCTCACCCTTGCAACGCTTGCATACAAACTGAATGTCAGCTCTTAACCTTCCACCAATACTACTGCACTTCTTATGTACCCAATGCTTGCAAGTCTGACAAAAAATTGAGTTACTACCAACCCCTTTCCTGCAAACTCCACAAGGCCACTTTCCAACTACAAGGTCACACTTGGCTGCAATGCTACTAATCATGACTTTAGACTTTGCTGTGTTTACCTTTAGCCCTTTCTCTTCTAGTCCTTTCTTCCACTTCGTAAGTATAAAAAACATTGCAAGAGGTCATCTATAGCGTGTAATTATGTAAGTGCGGCTGAATGTGTGAGTACTGTGTCAGGTGTAGGAGCATTAACATCGGCACTAACAGTCATCGGTTTACCAGGATCTATCGCATTTGGATCACTAAGCACCATTATCGGTCTCTCAATCCTACCAACATCAAACTTCATCAAAAGATGTGGGAAAAAAATAAACAAGTATTCGACCATGATCGATAAACTGAACTCACAGGGTTTAGATGACGGAAAGATTGGTATTGATGAGTTTAAGAAGATAAGGGACGAGTATGTTGCGATTACTAGAGAAATTAATAAAGCGGATATTAAGTCAAAAAACGATCAAATGAGGCTGTTATTGGAAAAGATGGACGGCCTCGAACACAAGTTGTATTCTGCAGCATGATTTTTATAAGCTGTGTATACATAAATGGACAAGGAGTTTAAGAAGATTTATTATGGAGTTGGTGGATATTGGAAGGGTTTATCAGCTGTGGATGAATTGGCAAAGGCAGCTGGTGTCGGTAGAGATGAGGCAGAGAAATGGTTAAGGAAACAACCAACATACCAAATTTATCTACCACGACCAAAATACATACCATGACCAAATGCATCGTATCACTTATTCCTAAAACCAAACGAAATCCATCAGGCTGATATCCTATACCTTCCCCACAACAAATATAAACAAAAAACATACAAGTACGTCCTGTGTGTCGTTGATGTAGCATCTAGATATAAGACGGCATACCAACTTACATCAAAAACAGCAAATGAAACGATGGCTGCATTTGAAAAAATATACAAAACCACACCATTAACGTACCCTGACCTAATTATGGTTGATGAGGGAAAGGAATTTTACGGTGATGTCACAAAATTATTCAAAAAACATTTCACATCCATTCAATGTGGTGATCCAAAACAACATAGAAGTCAGGGTATTGTCGAAAGGTTTAATAGAACGTTGGCGGAGAGATTGTTTAGTCATCAATATCGGAAGGAGATGAAAGTGGTAAGAGGAATGTTGAGTGGGTAGCGAGGTTGCAGGGTGTGATTCGTGGTATTAATGAGGATAAGACTAGACTTATTGGAATGAGACCTGTTGATGCGATTAAGTTGGATAGTATTTATCAGAGTTTTTTTCATTACCAAGGAAGCATGGTGAAGTTTTATTGATGTGGGTACCTCTGTGAGATATTTGTATGAGGATGGTGAATTGGAGGGTGGTAGGAGGAGGGCGACGGGTCCAAATTGGTCGGTGGATGTGTATAAGATTGTGAAAAGAAGCATTAGTGTAAATCAACCGACGTTGTATTATTTGGATGGAGTGAAGAGATATTTCGTTAGGGAGGAGTTGTTGGTCGTTTAGTTTTTGTTTTACCTAGTTCTCAACCGGATTATCGTTTGTTATGTTTTTGTTTTGATTTTATTGTGCAGTCAGCTGTTTAGGTTGTTGTCTTTTGTTGGATTTTTATTGCGATTTGTTTTTCAGGTAGTAGGGTGATATGTTATAAACTAGTTCGATAAATAGTTGCGACCTTCCTGTATAGTAGTCGATTAATTAGTTATTAAATGATTGAATATTTGAATTTGTTTGTTAGTGTCGGGTTGTTTTGCGGGTTTTCGTATGTTTTTTGGAAATTTCGGTGTGTAATAAAAATAATGGAAGATTTTATTAATGTTGATGGTGGTGGTGATATTTCTGTAAAACGTGAAAGGTTGATTGTGTGTGTTAATAGTGGTGGTTCGAAGCAATATCTCGGTAAGTATTATACAGAGGAACAGATTAATGCTTTGTCCGGTGCTGATGTTGAGAAAGTTCATTCACAATATGAGTGTAGGTTGGGGGCGTTGATGGTGAAATCGTTGGGGAAAACAATTATTAGCCTTTATTCCAGTGTTGCTTCGAGTGCCCTTGGTTTGGATGATTTTGGTGATGAGCTTGGTAATGATTTAGAAAGTGATCCTTTTTTGAATGCAGCTTTGCAGAGAGTCACGTGTGATTTGTATTATAGGTTTGGTTCCTATCTAGCACCTTTAAGTGTTGGTGTTATAACTGGTAAACATTATTTGAAAAAATCTTTGAGTGATAAAAATGGAGAAGGAACAAACAACAGAATCGGTGACGAGGAAAGAAAAGAATCCGAAAAGGGTGGAACAGGGGAGGAAGCTTGCTGAGTTTAATCGGAAGAGAAAGGAGGAGATATTGAGGGGTGTCGAGCATATTGAGAAGAAGGAAATAGAGTATGAGAGGGATTTTGGTTATGGTGTGTATTTAGCTGGTGGTTTGGTTATTTTTATTTTGTGTGGAGGTGTTTGGTATTTTAGGAAAAGTGCAACCTCGTTCTCAGGGCAATTTTTCGCTTTTTTAATATCTGAGACGGCGCGAAGAAATGACCCTGGGCCAGGCTGGTTAAAATCAGCACGCTTCGTGCTGATTTTTAATCTATTCAAAAATGGTCATTTTGTTAAGAATTACATGCGGACCGCCGAGAACACTGTATTGCTATAATTTATGCAAAACAATCTTGGATCGAAATCATGGATAGAGTTTTATTTTTAATCAGAAACAAGTTAGCTAAAGTGTTTTGAGTTTTTGCTTCGAGAAAATATGATTGCAGTGTTGCCTTCGCTTTTTTTTGGCTACATACAAATTTTAAATATATATTTATTTTAAAGTTTTCAGCCATCTATAGTTAGCTAGCTAGCTAGCAAAGGCCCAAGACGTACTTTTGTAGCTACAAAGGTTGTGCCAACTAAGGTAGTTATAATTTTTAGCTATCTTTATTTTATATTATAGTTAAAAGTGAAAGTACTTTTAGCTAGCTATAGCTAGCTACCAAGCCACATAATTTTCAGAGGGTTTTGTGATTAGAATTACACTGAAGATGCCTAGCTAGTTAAGTTTTTAGTATTTTTTTAGGAACATGCAGTCTTTCTAATTCCATTGTCTTGCGGGCGACTTATTGCTGACGTAAACCTCTATAAACCTAAGTTGAGGCTTTATCACGCCGGCATTATGGTGGCGTGTAGCTATATATTATACTAGTATTGAGTCATCAAACGTCATCAACGTAACCATGTGTCAGATACAGATCAGATATATACGTTTAGACGTATATAATAACTGGCTCCTTTTGTCTGTTATTGTTGTAACGTGCATATACTCCTAAATAAAATCGTATTGTCAAAAAATCTTTACCTAACTTGTTATTGTTAGGTCAAAATTTATAATTGTCTTTAAAAAAATCTTATCGCCCTGCTTTAAATGCCTAAATTCTGAAATTCGGAAAGTATAGCTATTACAGAATCATTTTTTATGCTAATCCCATCAGACCAGCCTAAAAGCATCTCCTATCAAGTTTTAACTCAATATCTTGATTTTCATCTTTCTTTTTCATCATATTGCACTTATGGTTTTTCACGAAACGGGTCCCTGGAAACTCATTTACAACTAAATGGCCACTACGGTCAAACCAATTGACTTTTTTCAATAATTTTATGTTTGTTGCTTTACTAAGAGATTAAAAGTCATAAAACATAGGCTGTTACATTTCATGCAGTCAGAGAAAATTGTTATTTAATCTGTAACCGATTGTTATTTAATCTGTAACCGATTGTTATTTAATCTGTAACCGATTGTTATTTAATCTGTAACCGATTAATTAAGACAATACAGACTAATTAGAAGGTACGTACAGATTAATTAAGCGTATAACTATTTGGTTAATTAAATGGTATGAACTTCTTAATCCAGTTTTTTAACCTTTTTCAACCAAATCAACAGCATATGATTTTATTTTTTTGTTTATGTGTTCTGCCTCCTTTAGAAAGAATATTCTAGAGTGTAAAAGAAGGTCTGTTCGGGAGAAATAGGATTAGTTATGTATACCTGTATATACCTTGTGTTGTATTTGAGCTAGCTAGATAGCTGCTAAACATGTCTTCAAGCAAACCTACATTGTGTTTTTTACTACACCCTGTGCACAAAAGTTAGCATTGTAGCTACCTCCTCAACTGCACTGCAAAATTTAATTTTGTTTGCACGTTAAGCTATACTAACAATGCCAAATATTTTATTTTTCACAAAAATAAATTCAGTCCAGCAGAACATAAACATTCTAGCGTCCCTTTCGCACATAAACTTAGACGCCATTATTGTTTTTCTGTTATTATTCAATTTTTTACGCATAAATTAATTTATCTTCATAATTAACGGAAACTTGAGAAACCAATCAGATACCAGTGTGGCCCAGGGTCATTTCTTCTCGCCGTCCGAGATTGTCAGAAAGAGAAAAATGGGCCTGGGGACGAGGTTGGGAAAAGTGGTGATGTCGAGGTACCGAAATCTGTTTCTGTCCCTGAGTCTGTAACTGAAAAATCCAACCCAGTTCATGAAATGGATTAAAATAATTCTCATATGAATGAGTGAAGTAAAGGAAATTAAGAATGACCTTTATCATGCTGTCCACGGCTGTTTCAGCGGGCAATATTTCGGAAACTCAGACTGCGCATGTCTAAACATTTTTTTGAATTAGGACTGGGGCGAGATCCGTTAAAATGTAAACATATTTTAGGCTAGCTAACCTTTATTTGGATACAGCTTTATACCCATTAAACACACTGAAACCTTAAAACTGAGATTTGATAATAAAAATTTATTCATTTATCAATAACATTTTGAAAAAATTACTAAGTTTCATATGTTTATCAGCTACCACAACAAGCTTAGATTTTATGTCTTTTTTTTAATGAAAACAGATACCCTCTCAATCCTGTTAAATTTTTGTAAACACGAAGTTATCCTGGCAATAAATTTGGTTAAAACAGGTAGTTGAGGCTTACGTGAAACCTATAAGACATTAATTTGAAGTGTATCAGTACTTTAGAAAAAATTATGGTCTGTGACAAAACACCTTTTTTTTTTAATTTTTTTTGTTAAATTCAACATGGCCACTATAGAATTTCACCTAGTCTTGATAGCAAAAACGTTCTACATGTTCAAAGAACTTCAGAAAATTAGTTTTTTTTTGCATAAAAAGAGTTGGGGAACAAAATTTTGTCCCACACCTAGCTATATCTTGGATACCTGTTTTTAGTATGTTGACCGACCTTCACAATACCCGAGACAAACTGGGTTGTTAGCTACTGATATGTACCTCTTGTGTACAAGGAAAGTTTTTAAACCAAATTTTATTTATATATAAGTAAAAAATTATCAATTTTACAAAATCCTAAGTGAAAATGTTTTAACCTTGGCCGACATGTAAGTGATTTTGTCGCTAGCAGGGTAATGTCGATTTGAAATTAACTTTTTAAAAAGAATGCTCAGCCGAAGTAAACATATGTTTTAACATTTTCCGGCAAACCAAGAAAATTCTTCCAAATATACTAAGCTTAGGCATTTTAATCCTATTGTAACAACAAATTTTATTCCCTTTATTTCAGGCTAGTATACTGGAAATAAAGCACTGTGAGTACAGAATCAACAGGATTCTGTACTCACAGTGCTTTAGTAAAATGGGCGGTTTTTTAGACATTTTATTTTAGGGGGCATTTTTATTACTATTAAAGCAAATTTTCAGGAAGCCGAAAAGGACCAAGTTTTGTGGTTTTACTTTTGCTAAAGAAAAAACGCATTGTGAGCCATAAACTGTTGCGAATAAAGAAATATAAAAAAACTTTCGCGCACAAACTTAGGAGTTTGAAAAGATAGAAAACGGTAAATGCCTAATTAAACAACCAATCTATATTTATGCCTGTCTTCAATAAACACCCACTCCCCCAACGTTGAGGCTCTAATAAACAGATCATTTCTTTATTCAAGAAGGTGCATTTAAATTTAATTTATGTGAATTTATGATAAAAATAAAGGTTTGTGTTCAAGAGGAATATTTGTATTAATGTAACGCCTGTCTCCAGTAAACGCTGCCTAGAAATTCTGAAAATTGAATAAACGCCCCACGCATTTATAGTACGTTATATTTTTTAACATTTGTCAAGAAATTGAAATGACCCCTAGACTTAAGTTACCTTTTTACATAGAAAAAAACCTGCATGTTGTTGACATATTGTCTTAGCAGAATTTTGGATGTAAAATATTTTACAAAACATTTGGAGAATGAGAACTTGTGAAATCTGAGAGCAATCAAAATAGTTTACACCAAAAAATACATTACATAACAGCCCCAAACTGGAATAATGTGTGGCAAATGCATGTTATAAGTCTTAATTTGTCTCAAAAGCATCCTTTTATTCACAAAATTTTATATTGCAGCAATCATTTTTGTCAGCAACATATTATGGCTATAAAATCAAACTAATGAGAGGCATTTATTGCATTTTTTGCTAAAATGGCTGCTTTTTTGCAGCTGTGCCAGACCACCTCATACATAATTTGTTTGGGCACTAAAATTTTAAATCAACAAATAAAACTTTTTTGCAAGAATATAATTGCCAGGCAAAAAATAGTTGCCTGGCAGATGCCAGCTTGTAAGAATTTCTGACATTAATGAGTACCCAGGAAACAATTTTTTTACACGAAAAATACATATAATACTTATAAATATTCACAACTGATGATCGCATAGCATGAAACTTGAAGTTTTGTAAATATTTTATCCATGTATATAGTATATACATATATTTTGAAATATATCTAATCCGCTTTGCAAACACACGTATATATACTATATATACAATATTAATGCATTTATGGGAACTGAAAAACAAAAGAATACTGCTATTTGCTAAACATGTGAGTATTATGTAATAAAAGATAATTTATATATATATACATATGTAATAAAAGATAATTTATATATATATACATATGTAATAAAAGATAATTTATATATATATATATACATATTTTCACTAGAATTATCAAAATTCCACGGCAACAGGTCGTTCCATCTTGTATGCAAATGTTCTAACCTATTGAAAAAGCAAGTGAAATAAAAGGATAAAAAACTAACAAAAACACCCAAACAAATTTAATAATGTAATGGAACACACAATAAGACAAAAAGGCAAGAATTGATTACTTTTTAAATATTTTAATATAAACAATATCAATTGTATATATTTTTTTCTCAAAAAAATATCACAAGCAAACTCCTTGACTTTTACATCTAGTTATACAACATTTAAAATTTAGTCTAGGAACTTTCTTTAGCCAGACATGGTGGTCCCAATACACCTTTACGATAATTCGGGAAAACTAACACTCCATCACAGCTTATTTTGCGATCGGAGGAGGTAAACATCACACTTTTATAAGAGTTTATTAAGCAGAAAACACGTTCTTTCGTGATAACATTGCTTGCTGCGTTTTGTTTTTAATGAAAGGTACACATAAGTTGTATCTTATTATTATTAACGTTTCCTGAAAATTTGAAAGAAATTGATACAACGGAAGTTAAAAAAATGGAGAAAACATGCTTTAGTCTCTAACAAACTCTCATAAAAACACGATTTTTACCTCCTTTTTTCCGATATTGTAAAACGATGGAGAGCCGTAGGAACGCATGTACAATTGAATTATCGTAAAGGTGTATTGCAGCATCTAGCTAGCAAGCTATGTCTAGCTAAAGGTTTGAACAAAATCACAAAAAGAACCTATAATAAATTGTGGCTGAAAAATTGATTGAACTCTGCGTATGAATACTACCTAGCTTGTGAATGTTGGAGCAATAGGTTGTCCTACTTACTAGGTATATATTAAGGTATATAGCTATCTATTCCATCCATGCCATGTTTGTCCATTTTTGCACTTTTGTATATATTACCCATTCAGCCCAGCAGCTACACACATGATTATCTAAAAGAGGCATTGCGTACGGTATTACAAACAAATATTTTGCAGAAAAATTTAGGCTAAAAACGAGCAATTTTTTACATTAAAAGTAAAATTATATCATTATGGTGCCTTTTAGGTTTAAATACCCAGCATATTTGACCCTACCAGTAAATAACAATACTAATAAATTAGGAATTAAGTCCATTACATGCCAAAAAAGAAAGCAATTTTTTACACTTTCAGCACATTTTTTACCAAAAGTTTGTCAAAACAGTAATTTTTCAGAAGTACTGATACAAACTTAATTTTTTCTTTACCTGTTAGATTGTTCTTTTAGCTTTCTAAAAAGGTATGCCGCACTAGCTACATAACTTCACACTGCCCACAAATTCAAAATGATTTAGTGTAACTTTCATTTTCCCAATTTCGATCAAAAATGTATGGCTAAATTAGACCAAATTTGCCCCAGTTTCTTCTAGCTCGTCTATGTTGTGATGCACACCATCGCCCGCCAACGGCTTCAATAATTTTGAAAAACTAAAGCAAATCCGCTGAAATTGATTTAATGTGCGCAAAAACGATATGGAAAGTGTATCTACTTATTTATCGAAACTGTTTTTATTCTCGGCCGCCATTTTGCGCCCGCAACGTGCTCAAGCAACCAGCGCATGCGTAGTCTTACTTTCCGCCCTGAAACAGCCGTGTGTCGTTGTTAGTGGATTTAGTATTGGTTATGCGATGGTATTGAAAAAAGTTTTTAAGGTCTCTACACCGGATTTAGGTAAGGTGGATTTCAGTAACTCTGTGAAGTTGGTTGGGATTGTTGCCGTGTCCATGTTTACAAAAGATTATCTTGTCAAGAAAAAGATTATTCCGGAAAATATGTAGGTAATAAAATGTTGGTTTATTCCGGTCGTATGGCTGTTGATCACGAGCATAAGTTGGATGAGGAGTTACTTAAGGAGGTTTACCGTGAGATGTCTGTGGGTATGGATGTTAATAGAGTTAAGAAAATTATTGCTGATAATCTTACCCCTCTCGATACCGATGGTGTATTAAAGATTGTTAGGGATAATCCTACCCCGACCAATGTAGATTATGTTAAGGGTATAGTTGAGAGGAATGCAAATCCTGATATTGGGTATAATCGTATGGCGGTTAGGGATATTACTATAAGTAAGGAAGATGTTATATCTATTGTCTCACAGTATACAGATAAATATTGTAAGTCAGCTAATGGTGTTGGTTTGTGGGTGCATTGTGGATATAGTTCGAGTATAGTTACGAAGGAAGATAGTAAGGCGATAAGGTACGTGCGTGATATAAACAAAAATATAAAATTTGAACCTAGGGGTGATTTGTCTAACCATATCTTGAAGGGGTATGATAACGATATAAAGAAACACTTTATTCATTTTAATATTCCAAAACCAACCTTGGCTAGTGATGGATTTACACCAATAAACATGAATGAATCACGTAATGAAGTTCGTCTCGTGTCGTCGTTGTATGATTTAACCAAAACTGGCTTTACGTTAACTGTTGTGTTTCGACATGATGTTCCTCTTGATTATGAGAAGCTGCTACAAAAATATATCAAGGATAAATTCAAGGGGGAAGGTCCTTTTTTGTTTTCTGACCGTAACTTTTCGAAACTTGTATCACAGAAGAATGGTTTGGCAATATGTTTAAGGCATATTTTAAGACATATTTTAAGGCATATTTTCTAAAACAATATAGCCATCAGGCTATATTGTTTTAGAAAATAATAGTTTGATGACGACACTTAAAACAGAAGACATCACGAAAAATAAAGCATATGTTCATGATGGTAAAAGAACTGTTTTTACTCTTAGTAATGAAGGTGAGAAGTCTATGTATTATTTGTTCAATGAACATGTATCAAGTGGTACACCCATACTGACAACATACGGTTCTTATAATAAATATAATGGTGTAGAAGGATTAAAGCTTGGAGGTGGTTCTGGTTCAATATTAACACCTACTGAGAAAACCAATTACTATAGACCGTTTCGTGGGGCTATATACGAAGTTCTTGGTCATCACAAGGTTCTTCCCGGTCATGATATCGCTAATTTACATGAAAAGTTAATGAAAAGATGGCTTATTGGTGATCAGGAAGCATAGTGACCGTAGGCGTATGTGTGTATTTTGTCATCCTTGATGATTCGTTTATCATCGTTACATGATAGGGCAATCTTGTTTACTGTTTCTGCATAGATATCGTGTTTATATGATCTGATTACACTCATTTCCAGTCTTTTATCTTCCTGGGTGAATAGACATTTCACATAATCATCATAACACAAGTTCTTCTTTATAACTGCCTTAGTCACACCCTTGCACTTTTTCTCCTCATATTCACCCACCTTTGAGACCGACGAGCCCTGTCATGATCCTACCCCCACACTCATCCTTGAATTTCCCAATAACCTTATTGTTTTTCGTGTTGTAGTTCAGGTGATCTTTTGGAAAGTTTGAGAAGTCGAAGAGATCTTCTTTTTTTCTCATATCCTCATACACATCCTCTGTCTCAATCTCATAACACAAACTGTCCGTGTCTGTGAAAAGTTCCCTAGCTCTATCACCATATTCTTTCTTGATTGTGTTGTAGTGAAAGTCATACATCAAGGTTTTACTCAAATCCAATATGCATGCACCCACATACACCGGCTTATTGAATATCAGCTTTGTCTTCTTCATGTGAACCGCTACCAGGTTCTTGCTGAAGATCGTCCTCTTCTCATAGTTAGGCAGCGAATTCATCTTTATTGCTTTTTCATCTGACTTCACCAGGGTTATGTTCGTCCTGTTCCTAATATTTTCCATCGTCTTCCCAAATACCGAGTTGTTCATCAGCTTGAAAAAATCTTTCTCAAAATCATTCGTAGCGATCGTCCTCAGCTCGGTATTCTTCCTGATATACGGCTCCATCCATGAGGATTGCCTGAACTTGATACCATTGTGGATTTTTTTCAACTTCAACCCCAGGGATAGGTACAGCTGTAAATTTTTATAGTGCACAACATAATTCTTCTTATCATGCAAGGTTGGGATCAGCTTTTCAACCCCATTCACAACAATCTTCTCGGGAGCGAGTGGATATCCGTTGTGCAAATCGTGTAGATTTTGTGGATATTCCAGGTCCACCTCTATCATATATCCCTCACCAACGCTATCAAAATCAATACTCTCCAGTTCTTTCAGTGTCATCCACTTAAACCCACCAGTCGGTAATAATCTCGACATTGCGTGTCCATAGAGGTTGTTTGCATCCAAATACATCAGATATTTCTAGGGTTTTTTGTCGTCATAATTCTTCATATATTTGTTGTTGGCTTCTGCATATCGATGTGAGATCATGGATACTCCACCTCTTATTGATCTTTCAAAGAAAAGTAACATATCAACATCACTAAGTAAATCCAACTCGACGTCTGTTGATTTTAGAAGTGCGTCCCATGACAACCCTGGTGCTGTGTAATACCAGGCTGGATCCAGCTTGTAATTTTTCATACAAACATCCCTGAAATTCTCGAATACATCGGCTAGTAATAGTACATCGGTTTTCAGATAGAGGTCATGATATTCCCCCATGTTCTTCATCCCGAATACTTCCCACACCTTCTTGGCGTGATTATAATCATCATCACTTATCCCTTTCAGATAGAGGGTGCTGTAAAATTTCTCGATTTGGGGAAGGGAGGTCTCTTCAAATTTTTGAATGAATCCATGTAGTCGTATGGATAGACTCCTTTCCTCTTCAAAAGGTTTAGTTTTTCTCCATCGAAGCTTTTGCTTAGTATCTTGAACTCTTTTAGGTTTTTGGAAAGTGAGTCCAGTGAGCTCGACATGAACTTGAATGAATCGATGAACCTTAATTGCACCTTACTGATTGTTTTCGTGAACGTTCTTGGCAATACAGCTTATATCTCCATCCGTTTCACCCAACTCTCTGATAAACATATGACTGTCATAGCCTTCCAGGTTGTGGAATATAACCGGAATAAAGTTGGGAACCTTGAAGTTGATATTGCAGCTATTGTGTGCTGGTCCTCTGAATTTTCCTGTGATGTGATCATGGTCCTTCACCTTTCCATTATTAACCAGTTTGTTGCAAACATGACAATCCTTAGTCGAATAAAACTCTCTCCAGTCTACCTTGGAGGTATCCTTGTCGATTAGGTAATGCCCGTTTTCATCTAGGCAACAGGATTTGTGTATTGGTTTTCCTTGGCTACACACCCGCTGATATCCTATCTCCTTCTCACAGATATGACAATTATTCTCCCTAAACTTTACCCAGTCTTCCTTTGTCATTTCTAGTGGTTTTATCGGTGTTAGATGCTTTTCATAGATTAGCTTCGCAAGATCTTCAACCTTATTGACAAAAGATTTTGCTGCATCCTCACCACGGTAAATAAATGGTCCGTAGTCTATATTTGATCCTTTTACGTAAAGGCAATATCCCGATGGCTTTTGATTTTGGTATTTCTTCGTATACGACTTTTCAGGGTCTTCTTCTATCTCTGATTTTGGTTGTTACTGCTTCGAAATCAGCGTAGATGACAAAGGGTACCCTCATGGATCTGTTTTTGTTTTTGAATCTGAGCTTGGTACCTTCTTTTGACATTTGATTTGCTACCATTTCCTTGGCTGAACACCACTTCTTGTGATTATCCAATGCTGATTCGAATTGAAAAGCATTGATACACCTCTTACAGATAAACTTCTTGTGTTCGTTTTTATTTACCTGTGATGAGATCAACCTAGAAAAATTCTTAATCCAACAGTTGTGAAAAGTTTTTTCATCTGAGATGAGCAGTAGATCAATCGCATTGTCATCGCTAGAAAGCCTTATGGGATACACGCTCCCAGCATCATATCCAAACACATTGACCTTGATATTGTTTTGCTTCTCAAACTTACCAATATCTTTTATTTTCACCGGGAACTCTATCCCATCGAAGTTAAGTTCGCCTAAGAATCGTTTATAAAGACTTGCTCTTCCACCATTTTTCGACAGGGGGTGTATTGCCGACAAAACCGCATACATGAAACACCTATTATCATTATTCTGTACATTTAACACACCCTTGGTTGCTTTAATTTTGTTAGGAAGATCTATCCATGTAGACCCTCTCATTGGTTTGAATACATCAATCTCCACATTCATACCAAGAATTGCATTAACATCCTCCATCCTGAACCGTTATTCGGGAATTGATCAACCCTCTCCATTCCCTTCATATTCTCCTCCACCAGCTTATTAAAGAGATCTTCAAACTCACTTGAATCAAGATACCTATGCTTTTTTGTTCTGATATGATGCTTAACTTTTTCCAACTTTCCAGTCGTCATGTTTTGTCGTTCGAGTTCGATAATTAGAATAAGAGAAATGGTTCTTTGTGTTTCAATGACATGGTTTAGACCACGCCGACATGATTCAACATAACCCTTGACATCTAATCCCTCTACTCCAGAAAACGTGTATGTCTTATATGCACTTCCCAATGCTGTTTCCTCTAACTTTGGGCCTTTTCTGATTCTTAGTTTGTCCTTTAACTGGGAAATTACAAGAGCTTGTTTTGCAATTACCTTCTCCATTGGCTTGACAATGGTGTCACGAACCTGTCTGGCAGGTTTATTATTGCCAATGGAATTTACAATATTTTCTATCTTGGAATAAAGCAAAGATTTTCGAAAATTTTCCATATTCATTATATTTCTACTGTACAGAAAAAATTTTTAATCTTGATTTCTAGCTCATTTAATATATTTTTCTAGACAACTGTCCTCGGGTGACATGCGGTGCGAGAGCTGAAGGTTCTAGTGATTTTTGAAATGTCTTGCGGTGTGGGGTACGGGAGGCTTTGAGTCCAGTCAACTATTAAAATGGCTTGCGGGGTGAGGTACGGGGGCTTTGAGAGATCGATAGTTGAGATTAAGGAGATTTCTGAGATAGTTTTTTGAGAGTGTGAGATGTAGGGTTTGGTCGAGGGATTGTTTTTGTGATGGCTTGGAAGAGACAGGTAGTGATATGGCTGGGGGTTGTGTGATTCATTTTGGATGTTATTTAAATTTTTTATTTTGACGGGCGCTGGTGGGTTAGACGGGCGTCCGTCAGGATGGAAATTTTAGGGAAAAGAGCATCCTGAAATGAATTGAGCCAAAACCGGCCCATTCCTACTACTCTATATTATGACTATTTTTCTTTAGCCCTTCTTTTATTGAGATGCATATTGTTTATAAGAACGTTTAAATTTCAGCTGAGACTGAATGTGCTCATTTTTAACACTTATTTTAGCCTTAATCTTGATTTTCGATTGATAGGGAAATAGATGGTCAGATTTACCAATAATGATAAATAATTTTAGGATTGGAAGAAATAGTTGATATTAGTCATCGCAAATGTATATTAGTGCAAAGAAAAAAAATAACTTAACGTTCTCATAAACTAGGTTCTTATACAAAAATGTACAATTTTGAATCACCTTAATTATATTTGTTCTGTTTTAGCTCAGATACCAGCCACAAATCCTCTGAACATGATTTTGATGACCTAAGTACTGAACTGGGAGAATCATTAGAAAGTGAGAAAGCTCCTACTTCAGGTAGTGATTTTTTTTACCCATCTTGTACCAGAAGACATCTGCTTAGTATCAAATCTTATTTTCAGTAGTGTTTTACTGCAAATGAACAGTGTATGTTAAAATAGTAAAAAGTTCTACGAGAAAAGGTTTTTTAGTTTTTTAGACCAGGTAGACACTTGCAGGTATTTTTAATGCAAAGTAAAGTTTATTATACGCCATTTTAATGATCTTATCTATTAATACTAATTTCCTGTTTGTCTTTTGCACAAAATTGTTGCACTGCATTTTCATTTCGGACTCCCTACCCTCACAGAAAAATTCCTGTTGATTTTTCCATTTGCTACCATCTAGTTTGTAGAGATTTCCCTTTTTTTTCAAGAATCTGAAAGATTATTGATACACCTACATTTCTGTACTCTTTTAAACTGTGATTTAGTTTTTTGGATCAGTGTGTCTATTTACTTTTGGTTAAAATAGGAAGAATATCGAAATCAGTCAAAACCCCTAAAAAATTTTCAGGTCTCTGTGTACATAATACATCGTCTGTCAGGCGTTACAATTTTAGTATCTCGAAAGTAAATTTGTTTCGTTTAGTTCCACCAGTTGGTAAAAGAAAACAAGTAAAGAGAAAGTTTTTGGAATGCAAAATCTTACTATGGAATTTTGTAAGTCTAATTTCGAGTAGCGCTATGTTAGATGAAGCACGAAATATTTTTATTTGCTTAAATATTTTTTTTTGAAAGAAAATTTCAAATAACAATGTCGAAATCTTATGCTTGTTTACGCCTTTTTTTTTTGGTTTACAACATATTGTTCTACATCTAGTGGAGGCGTTTTCATAACCATTTTAGGTTATATTTTATGAAAATTACATGTTTAAAAAAACACTAAACCTGTATTGAATAAAACAAGACGTATAATATACGTAAACTAGCTCGCGCTATCTAAAATTCAACTACTCTGGAAATGCTCTTCGTCATCCCACATTCATCTCACCCCAATTCAAGAAAATGACTGCTTTTCTGATGAATGTGTAGATTCTTTTTGGCATAAGGGTTTACAATGATATAATTCATCTTTATTCGAGTTTTGCACACATTTCAGAGAAATCCGGGTTTCCCGATGAAATGACGAGAGAAATATTTCCGGGCCGATGTTTTGAAATCGACAACTTGAGATATGGCTTTTTTCCTATAGATTTTTACAGTATTTTTACACTATAACCGAAAACTCGATTTTTTTTCCAAGTTTACCCATTCAGTTGTATAACATTTTCCAGATCCATTGAATTTTAGAATCATTCCGCCCGCGCTGCTATCGATCTTCGATTAATCGATCTGCTCACAAAATGAGCAAGGTTGTGAAATTGGTTGATGCAAATAATGTACAAAAAATAGGATTGATGGCGTGAGAAGACATCTCAACAGAAAGATAAAAAGGAAAGTGAAAACGAAAATAATGAAGAAAAAATCCACTGATTTTACCAGGGTTCGAACTCGTACTACCATGGTCAGAAGACAAACACGCTACCACTGCGCCACATACACTAACCAGTTGAGACTATTTTCAAAGATATATCAAAAATATTCTATGCTATAACAGCGGATTGCTCTACTAGAGTACATAATCCACTAAAAATACAATTTGATAGTAAAACAATATTATTATTGTTGACATTAGGGAAGTAAGCAAGGGAATAAAAAAGCTGAACCAAGAAAAAAGAAACATCACTAAGTTAGTAACGAAGGTGTGACTCGAACTCACGTTAAATCCCGTTCGGTGCTCAGAGAGCCAAAAATTTCCATTTTGGGACGGACAGCTGTATTGAATACCCTAGCATCTGCGAGCTAGTGTAATTATTGTATTTTTAGTTTCACGAAAGAATTTCAGACTTCATAAATGACGAGGATGCGATAAAGCAGGAAGAGGAAGAAGAGCAACTATCAGTACGCAGGTATGAGATTTACGTCCAGAATATATAACTTACAACTTTGCGGAGGGAATAATTTGCAAAAATCTCTGACATTAAAGGATTTAAACTGTCAGCATAACACTGGTAGCCTAGTGCTAAAGCGTTCGCTTCCAGTGCGAGAGGTTTTGGGTTCAAACCCCGGCCGAGTCATGAGACTACAAATTGTGAATCTATCCTTTCTGCTTAGCGTCAGCATGAGAATAGGATCGATATCTTAGGCGATTGTCTAGTTGGGCGATTGTTGTGCTTGTACGACTTTCGTAGCTCAAATGGGAGCTTTAAATGCACTAGGGACCCCTTTTGCAGGACCCTCCATAATAGCAGTACCAATAGGAACTGAAGAGGCTATCCTGGGTTAAGAATCTTTTATAATAATAACACACCAAGAAATGGAATCTCCAGTGTTTTTATTACCTTCTTTTTCACGTTCTTATTGTGTTTTTACTTGTTTGTTTGATTTTTTAGATTGAAACAAAATGTTGCAAGATTTTGTAAGTTGTAAAACTCTGTTCCCCAAAACCATTTTTTCGCACGCTTGTTCTTTAACACTTCAGGCGTAATAAAAGACTGTAATTTAACTTCTGTAATTTATTGATTTATTCGTTAGCTGACGCGATACAACCTCTTAAAACAGGTTATCAAACTTTATATGATCTCTTCTCGTGGAAGAACCCATGGTTGACTGTAATGGTTTTTCTTGTAAGTATTTTATTTATTGGCATTATGACTTGCCATTTTTAAATTTTAACTCCTCAACCTGGGAGTTTCATATTTTATATTTCATATGCTGTGTTGGTGCCATCAAGTTTTCTTCGACACTTGATGAATAATGAATTAACTAAACATGCCCATGCGTAACAAGTCGAATGAGAGATCTGAAAAATTAAAACTGATATATCCTTTTACAAAGTTTATACAAAGCTTTATATTGTAAAAAATTTTACGTCGATTTTACAAATTTGCAATCAATTTCTCAAATTTTTCTAGGAAATCGGGATTGAATTTTAAGTATCGTATATCATTATCATCGTCATTGTCACTATCTTTGTGGCCGTTGTCCTCATCATTGTCGTCGTTGTGACCGTCATCTTCATCAACTCTTTCGTCGTCGTTGTTATCGTCATTGTCGTTGCAGTGAAGGTCGTTATCATTGTCGTCATTATCATTATCGTCGTAGTCATCTCTATTATCTTCATCGTCATTGTCGTACATCGTCGTGGTCGTCATCATTATCGTCGTCATGCCAGTCATCTTTGTTATCACCGTCGTCACTTTATTGTGATTTTCATCTGTTTTCAACTACCGCACATTCCATTCTATTTTGAAACTTTTATAGGTGTATGTATATTCGATCTGGTTGGAAATGTTTCTTCCGCTTTGTTTGATGTTGATGATTTTGCAACTATCGTTAAATTACTTACACGCTAGGTAGGTTGCAGCATGTTTATGTGGTAACTATCTTGTTTTTCTTCGAAATATGAAACAAAGAATATCTCCAAGCTGTACTCCTTAACTGTGATTATAAAAAAAGTTCATCTTCACATTTTAAAGTCTTTTCTCAATTCATCTTTTTGTGCCTAGATATTGTCTTTGCACTTGTTTGTTTAAGAACCTTAGAATACGGTAAAACTGATAGCATTAAGCCTTAACAGTCAAAAGGTGGGGATAATGCAATTAAAAAAATTGGCATACACAAGTTAATAAATGTTTATTTATTATAAATGTCGGTCACGTGAATTTATCCATTTTTCAATTTAGAGGAATCGCGCAGAAATTCACGCATACCAAAAAAGACTCGGAAGATGTAAGAGAGTTTTACTGTTACGAGTAATATGTTTCTCTTGTTTTTCCTGTGTTGTTTTTTTTTAAAAAAATTTAATAATATTTTTTTTTTAATTTTTAAAGGGGAACAGAGGTTTGGAAATTATTTTTAATTTTTCGTTCAGAGACAGAACAACATTAATATTAAGAGAGGGGCAGATTTGACATTAAATCAAATCTGCAACCGATTGGTTTTAAAGGAGCGATGAACGATATAGTTCTTTTTTAAGCCCCTCCTCCCCACCCCCAGTTTCTACGGCGCTGTCACTTAAATGTCGCCCTCCTATTAAAACATGCTACTTCTCTGATCTAGTTAGCACTTGAAGAAAACTTAATTTTCTTTTATGTGAGCCTAAATTGCGATATCTTCAATTGAAGTGATCTGGGGTTATGGTCATTAGTCGGTATTTCTACCTTTTTTTGACGACAATATGCTTCACTCAACGTCTTACGGTGAAATCTTTTTCCATTTGTTTAGGAAGGAAAAGACGATCAGAACCAAAGCTCATTGAGTGAGCGGTACCAACTCGTGCTGCAAATAGCAAGAAAAGTTCAAAACACACTCGGTGGTTTGGCCGACGGTTTAGAAAAATGTCAAAAGTAAGTTCAACTTTTTAGTAAGTTCGACCAGTCAATATTTTTAGCATCAATGCCATTTAAAGCGTTTTTTTAAACTGTTTAACATATCGCCGCACGTAGTGTAGTGGGTTTGTCTGCGGCTTCCATTCCTATTCACGCGCACAGGCTTGTACACTTTTTTTCTTCGTTTCAGTTTGTTGGTGTGCCAGCACAGGGAAGCAACACGAAAGATATTTCAAATGACGATCAGCATGTTCATTGTCTCCATCTTACTTCCAACAAATGTCTTCCTCATGGTCGTCGGTAAGAATAATGTTGCTTAGTTAATACAGGTTTTATAACTAATAAACTGGATACCAAATTTTTGTAAGGAACATACTTTTTGGATCCAGCCTTCATGCGTAGCTTTGGACGTCAAGTCTTGTCAATTTATCAATTTTCTTTTTTAGTCTTCGGTGTCTCGGGAGTTAAAATACCTATAATGTCGGCTTTGCAAATAGATACATAGACAAAAAAAATAACGTGAACGGTCTTTCGTTTGTATCGCTCTCCATTTTTGCACAAAAGCTTGGCAGTGCTATTGCATGATCAACGCTTTAATCGAATTTCCTGTACGCCAGTAAAACCGACAAATCGTTTCATTGCGTATTCCAAAATGATGGTATTTTAGAATAGTTTCTTTTATTTTCAGGATTGGTGGTTGGTGTTAAGTTATTTCTAATTACTCCTATTTATTCAAGATTTCCAAAGGTTTGTTCGTTCATTCTTTTGATCGTTAGTTTTTGCTTTTTTTAAAAAAGATCATTCGTTTTAGCGTGTGTTTGTATTGTTTTGCGTCCATTCGTCTATTCGTCATTTTTTTTCTATTTTCTTTTTTTGAAACGTGGACAAATACTAAACAGGTAATAAGCTGGCATAAATATTTAATTTAACATGAAATAAAGTTTTTGAATTTTCTTGATGCGTCACAATATCATAACCGATGTTTATAGTACGATGTATACTGCTTAAGTCAAGTAAACAAAGCAAGCTAGAATGTTATAGAAAAAATATATTTTAAACATATTTTAAAACCCAGTTTTTGTACATTTTTGCGTCCGTGTATTTGTGTATGAGTTCGTTTTTGCGTCTCTTTATTCGTTCGTTTTCGCATCCGTTTATTTTATGGACCTGCATGCTTTTTGTTCATTCTCCCATGTGTTTGTTTAGGTTCAACGTCGTTATGATGATTTTCAACGGATTTGGGAAGATCTGCCGAATCATGCTGAAAACTTACAAAGAAAAGTCGAAGAGTACGAAACTAACGAAAGCAGAGAAAACTCACCACAGGTAGAAAAACGTTTTCTTAGCTTGTCAATCCATCTGATGGTTTTTAAAAGGCGTTGTGTTTTGAGGATTAAGTGGGGCTGTTTACTCCCTGATTAAAGAAACATAGGATAACGAAAGTAATACGAAGCATTATATTTAAAGGGGGATGCGTTAGCAGAAAAATATATCTAGGATGCCACAAAGAACGATAGATTTTTCAACAATTTTTTTATACAGAACAAACTTTTATCCCACTTCTTGTTTCTGTTTTTAGCCCGAACCCAGACCCTCCTCCTCTTCGTCCAGTAAGTCATCAGCTATTAGTTCGGCTGTAGTTGTCACTGACGACGCAGATGGTGGTAAAAAAGAAGACAATGCATCATGGGATGTTATTATTTTCTGTGACCGGTTTCAATTACCGCGGAATGAATATCCACTTCATGGTAAGGGAAGAGTTCAAGGAATTTTATGTTTTTTATCTTCTGGTTACCCAGTTGTTGTGTCCGATGCTTCGTTTTTTTTTTGCTACCGTGAAATCGTGGATGAATTTTCTTTTATGTTATCTTGCAAAAAATCACGTTTATGGTGGGTAGCAGTAATTAAGGAGTTTTTTCTTTGTGAAGACATCTCCTACTCCGTCCTTACAGATCATATATTTCACCTATGTGAAATTCACCTATCCATCTAAATTTTTTAAATACTTTAAAAACATAGTTGATTTTGATATCTATGTTAAAAAGTTAAAATGTGTACAGCGAAACCGTAATCTATAAATTTTCAGAACTTATTCCAACATCTAGACTTTTATATTTATAATTAATAATTTTATATATTTGCATTGAAATAAAACAGCTTATCAGAATGCAAGTAATCTGAAGATGAGCAGAACAATGTTACACTGCGGTAACAGGTCATAACTGAAAAAAAATATAACGGTTTTCCCTCCAAAACTCCATCAACACTTGTGCATGAAAAGATTTGTCATGAGAAAGAAACAAGTGCTGCTACTTACTGCCTTTTTTTATAAAATCATACTTTGTATATATTTGTATTTGTTATATATGAAAACGAGGCCGTAATTATCTTCTGCGTTGTATTTCAGATTGGGTGGAGGGACGGAGGTGCACATTGATGGATAAAGACAGCCCTCTTTCAAGTATGAAACATGGTCGACTTTATTTGACACCAAAGTAAGTTGTTTTACTAAATTTCGAAAGTATGGGGATCTCGTACAAACGGCTGTTCCTCCTTGTCCTTTCAACCGGCACCGATTACCGTACCTCAGCATTATCAAAATAATTTTCAAAACAAGGCGATGAGTTCATTTTTAATTATTTTCACACTTACTATTTTTTGTTTAATTATTTTTGTTTTTGTTTGCTACCTTCTCTTCTCTCATTTTGAATCCGCCATCTTTATTGTTTTGTGTTGTCATAGTTTCCTGTGTTTTGAGAGAAATCAATTCCACAGTAAAAAGAACATCGCGATCCAGCTGGAAGAAATTATCGATCTGAAAAAGGTAACTTTTATATACAGTTCATTGTTTTTATAAACAACCTCTCATGTAAACAGAGTCTTCAGTAATTTTACTGGTATTTTTTGTTGTAGGCAAAACCGATATCTTTTATGCCAGGTCCTGGAATGGCAATTGAAGTGTATATTAAGGAACGCGTCAAGGTAGATATTTTAAAGTCCACATTTACAAGAAGTTTTTGATGTTGCTATCGCGAAATAGTTTTCACAAAATGGCTTCCTTCAACTGCAGCCAACTTTGAATAGCATCAAAGAGGAGAACAGAGGGAAAGGACGTTTTGTTACTTGCCATTGTTGTAATATAGTGTACTCGTCTTTAAAATGTCATCACATTTCGATTACGGCTCTGAATATTTAACCGACGAGATTATCGTCTGTTTTATTTATTCTTTTACTTTCATGCAGCCACACATGTTCGCAGCCATGATGGGTAGAGACGAGGCGTATGATAGCATAATTCGCGCTGGTAGACTTCTCAATCTGTCGTGGAGCAAAAAATAATATCTACGGTGGCATGGTGTTAACTTCTTATAAAAATAGATGTTCAATCGTGCGTCTCGTGGAACGAAAAGTCAGAAGAGACTGAAGAGACAGCCAGCTCAAAGTCAACAAACGATTAAACGATAAAGTACAGTTCTTTCTTCTGACAAAATATTCACGCTTCTTTTGATGCGACATTTTGCGATGAGAAAATCTTTTAGACATGACTTCAATAAATAATATATAAAAGCACAAGTCTCTTACTCAACCTCTTGTGTGCAGTTACTTTTAAACGCGGTTAAAAAATAACAATATTTTTTATAAGAGATATTTTTCTAGCTAACTCAAGAAGCTTTGGCTGAAGGAAGTCGCTTGACTTCTTCTGAAGAGTTTGAAAAGCAGCATGATAATTTAATTCTCAGGGTAAGCCTTTAAACCGACGAAGAAACCGTTTCAACGCGCTTTCACGATCCTTTCCACACGATTTCGGTGAACTGCTTTACCTTAAATACTAAGTACTACAGATAAATAACAAAACCTAAGTTCTATTTTTTAGTCTCCTGTCATTTTTGAAGTTTCGGAATTAATAAAATTATTATTACCTAATTTTTCATATTTCTTGTAAATATTTGGTTTAAAAATTTAAAATTGTATTGAATGATATGTTTTTTTAACGCGACAAATTTTTAACCCGTTCAAGTGGTTTCCTATTTTGTGGTGACTGACCTCACCTTGGGGTGGTAAAAAAATGAATGCTAAATTCACTCTTTTGAGCCAACATGGTGTGGGGGAAGATGAGGGGTTGGAGAAATTTGAGATTTTAACCTAGATTGGGTAAAAAACATGCTTAATATGTTCTCACAATAACAATTTCACTATCATTTTTTTCAAGCCCAAAAATATCATCATCCGTACATTTGATCTCCATAATAATAGCCGTATTCCGTCTGTCTCTACGCAACATGACATCGCAAGTAGCGAGACACACGGAATATCCCCGCTGCCCTGCAGATTTATTTCGCATCCTGGCAGATCCCGTTTATTACCGACTTTGTTATGACCCCTCACGCGTAATAGACCACTCACGAGGCTCGGTTTTCACTAATAACCAATCCAAATTCTTCGCGGCCTCAACATGCCGACGGAGGAAACATGCTGCGCCTTCGAAGGCCATTTTGGTTTGGAAGTGATAGTGTGTGGTTTGTAGGTCTCATTTTGATCCTTTTCTCTTTTGAGTACTTTTTATCTATAAGATTATTTATTTTTTGTGTGTTTTCACATGTAAATATGAAAATATCATGCCGTTTCTAGCCATGTACAAATCTTAAACAAACCAATTTTAAGATTTTGGCTATCTACAGACAGATTTCGAGGCAGCGTCCTGCTTAAGCCAGGTAGCTTTATTTATTATATTCTAGAGCTCAGCCTGGGGTTAATGACCGGCATTATGTTTCTACTTAAACCGAAGTTGCGATAAAGTTTTTTTGTGGAAAAAGACTATTACACCTATGTGCACGTATGACATGGTTTACCTGTACTAAGCGTCATTCCGGTGTCATGATTAATTTTTGAACTTTTTCAGAAACATATACCGCAAAATAAAATGTTAGCCGACTGTTTTTGCTGACGCGGTAACAGCGGGCTGTGAACTGTGTTTTTATTAATAGCGTGTGTGCTTTACTCGGTTTACGACATACTGTATCTGTACCAAAGCACTGCACCTGAATGTATGCCACAGTTTACGGTTTTTATTAACCCTTATTTGCCCAAGAGGTAATTTGAAACTTGAACAAAAAATCCACCCATCTCTATTATTTCTTTTGTATCTTAAGAACTATTAGAGTTAACCATAAAGAAATATATATTTTTTAAAAGCTTATAAAAATGGTTCAAAATGAATTGATTTAAATATTTCAAATGTCACTATGGTAACGACAATAGGCTGCTAAAAATATCAAAATGGTAGCTAAAGATGCAGAAAAAAGTTGAATTTGACCTAATTCTTTTTATGCAAAGAGTTACAATAATAACTTGAATACTTATAATACAGTAATATTATCTATATGGAACAATTGTAACCAAAAAAATCGTAATTTTTCTTTAAGACTCCATTTTTATAGATAGGTCATTTTTAGATAACACAAAAAAATTGCTTTTTTCGCTAAAAATCAGGTAAAATTGATTTTACATAAAAACTATGCAAAACATCAGTGCTGAAATGATCTTGATTGTTAACGCATAAAAAAGGTTCAACATCAAGCTGTCTATTTTTGTTCGTTGTATTGTAAAAATGGCACAGAAAATGGGGAAAAATCAGATGAAGCAATAAACTACAATCATGTTCATAATAGTTTTGGAAAAACCACTTTCCCCCTCCCCCCCACTCTTCAGTGTTGGTTGGAGGTCTTTTCCAGAGTCGCCGACAGTATTTTGGGGCACAAATCAACTCAAAATCAACACTGACTGTAGGGGGAGAGGGGGAAAACTCTGAAAAAAGCCTCAAAAGCCGTTTTTCCAATAATTTATGAACATGATTGTCTGTAAATGACATAAAAAAATTGAAAAGGGCTTCCCCTTGTTTAGAGCCAAAATTTTTCTTTGATGACACGTTCCACACGTTCCACACGTTCCGCACACGTTCCACACCCGTTCCAAGGTGCTCCACCATCGGTTGCACCTAAATTAAACACGTTCCACACGTACCGCCAACTTCAATGAAATTGAAGTAAAGTTTAATTTTTATAAAAAATTGGCGGAACGTGTGGAACGTGTGCTACTGCAGTCTCACCTTGTACACTTGGCTATGGAACTTGAGTGGAACGTGTGCGGAACGTGTGTGGAACGTGTGTGTTTTCCATTTTTTTTATATTATGAAGTGTCTATGTTATATAAAGAACAATTTTAGTCATGTATACATAATATATAAGCATATATAAGCTCTTGCCACATACGACAAACAATAAGAAACAAACAGACAATAGGAGGCCTGGAACCTAGTTTATGAAACAAGAAAACCAACCAGCTCTGCATGCACAGTATAAGGAATGACACAGCAGTACTTGTCCTTAATTCAGCCAACACAAACGCACACAAAAGCTTTTATAAAAAAAGCCGCTTAAAAAAACTAAGTCTCAAATTTTAGAGACAATCATGTTCATAATAGTTTTGGAAAAACCACTTTCCCCTCCCCCCCACTCTTCAGTGTTGGTTGGAGGTCTTTTCCAGAGTCGCCGACAGTATTTTGGGGCACAAATCAACTCAAAATCAACACTGACTGTAGGGGGAGAGGGGGAAAACTCTGAAAAAAGCCTCAAAAGCCGTTTTTCCAATAATTTATGAACATGATTGTCTGTAAATGACATAAAAAAATTGAAAAGGGCTTCCCCTTGTTTAGAGCCAAAATTTTTCTTTGATGACACGTTCCACACGTTCCACACGTTCCGCACACGTTCCACACCCGTTCCAAGGTGCTCCACCATCGGTTGCACCTAAATTAAACACGTTCCACACGTACCGCCAACTTCAATGAAATTGAAGTAAAGTTTAATTTTTATAAAAAATTGGCGGAACGTGTGGAACGTGTGCTACTGCAGTCTCACCTTGTACACTTGGCTATGGAACTTGAGTGGAACGTGTGCGGAACGTGTGTGGAACGTGTGTGCTTTCCATTTCTTTTATATTATGAAGTGTCTATGTTATATAAAGAACAATTTTAGTCATGTATACATAATATATAAGCATATATAAGCTCTTGCCACATACGACAAACAATAAGAAACAAACAGACAATAGGAGGCCTGGAACCTAGTTTATGAAACAAGAAAACCAACCAGCTCTGCATGCACAGTATAAGGAATGACACAGCAGTACTTGTCCTTAATTCAGCCAACACAAACGCACACAAAAGCTTTTATAAAAAAAGCCGCTTAAAAAAACTAAGTCTCAAATTTTAGTCTGTAAATGACATAAAAAAATTGAAAAGGGCTTCCCCTTGTTTAGAGCCAAAATTTTTCTTTGATGACACGTTCCACACGTTCCACACGTTCCGCACACGTTCCACACCCGTTCCAAGGTGCTCCACCATCGGTTGCACCTAAATTAAACACGTTCCACACGTACCGCCAACTTCAATGAAATTGAAGTAAAGTTTAATTTTTATAAAAAATTGGCGGAACGTGTGGAACGTGTGCTACTGCAGTCTCACCTTGTACACTTGGCTATGGAACTTGAGTGGAACGTGTGCGGAACGTGTGTGGAACGTGTGTGTTTTCCATTTTTTTTATATTATGAAGTGTCTATGTTATATAAAGAACAATTTTAGTCATGTATACATAATATATAAGCATATATAAGCTCTTGCCACATACGACAAACAATAAGAAACAAACAGACAATAGGAGGCCTGGAACCTAGTTTATGAAACAAGAAAACCAACCAGCTCTGCATGCACAGTATAAGGAATGACACAGCAGTACTTGTCCTTAATTCAGCCAACACAAACGCACACAAAAGCTTTTATAAAAAAAGCCGCTTAAAAAAACTAAGTCTCAAATTTTAGAGACAATCATGTTCATAATAGTTTTGGAAAAACCACTTTCCCCCTCCCCCCCACTCTTCAGTGTTGGTTGGAGGTCTTTTCCAGAGTCGCCGACAGTATTTTGGGGCACAAATCAACTCAAAATCAACACTGACTGTAGGGGGAGAGGGGGAAAACTCTGAAAAAAGCCTCAAAAGCCGTTTTTCCAATAATTTATGAACATGATTGTCTGTAAATGACATAAAAAAATTGAAAAGGGCTTCCCCTTGTTTAGAGCCAAAATTTTTCTTTGATGACACGTTCCACACGTTCCACACGTTCCGCACACGTTCCACACCCGTTCCAAGGTGCTCCACCATCGGTTGCACCTAAATTAAACACGTTCCACACTTACCGCCAACTTCAATGAAATTGAAGTAAAGTTTAATTTTTATAAAAAATTGGCGGAACGTGTGGAACGTGTGCTACTGCAGTCTCACCTTGTACACTTGGCTATGGAACTTGAGTGGAACGTGTGCGGAACGTGTGTGGAACGTGTGTGTTTTCCATTTCTTTTATATTATGAAGTGTCTATGTTATATAAAGAACAATTTTAGTCATGTATACATAATATATAAGCATATATAAGCTCTTGCCACATACGACAAACAATAAGAAACAAACAGACAATAGGAGGCCTGGAACCTAGTTTATGAAACAAGAAAACCAACCAGCTCTGCATGCACAGTATAAGGAATGACACAGCAGTACTTGTCCTTAATTCAGCCAACACAAACGCACACAAAAGCTTTTATAAAAAAAGCCGCTTAAAAAAACTAAGTCTCAAATTTTAGAGACAATCATGTTCATAATAGTTTTGGAAAAACCACTTTCCCCCTCCCCCCCACTCTTCAGTGTTGGTTGGAGGTCTTTTCCAGAGTCGCCGACAGTATTTTGGGGCACAAATCAACTCAAAATCAACACTGACTGTAGGGGGAGAGGGGGAAAACTCTGAAAAAAGCCTCAAAAGCCGTTTTTCCAATAATTTATGAACATGATTGTAGAAAAACTAGCAGTATGAAATTTCTGAAAACAATCTGGACAAATAAATTTTTCACTTTCACTACACTTTCTTTTACTTTTATGCTGTATAGCATAATGTTTTTTAACAAGCCTTATGTCCGCTGTAGTTTTAACTTTTTTGATGTTTTTTTTCTGTGCGATTGGTCTTGTAGGTTTCTTGTCATTTCGGTGTCTGCCTTAGTGTCGAGCAAAGGTTGATGAACCATGGAGTGGAAAAGGGCTTCCCTATATCTTCTATGACATGTCGTAGATCTTTTTGAGGATGTTTATGGAAGTATAAAACCATGCTATTGATTACAAAAATGCTGTAATGTCAAACGCTACACCATCAACAAACCACACTTGATTTGTGAATGTAATCGTTGCATGGGTGGTGTCGATAAATGTGATCGAAAGCTATCATATTACTTCATTTAGATATTTCTCGGCTTTTGTTATTCACGCTTTAATCAACATAGTCTGGATCCTCAGCATTGTCTACATCATGAACATTGTCATAATCATCAATATTATCTGTATCGTCAATGTTGTCAGCATCATCAGCATTGTCAGCGTCATCAACACTGATACTATCTGGTTTGCAGCTTGGCTCAATGACAATATCTATATCTATATCTGGGATGAATGTCAAGTCAACCTAAAAGATAATGTAGGGTGATTCTGTTGAAGGCATCATACAAGTCACTTGCTCATTACAGGCTTGAATGCCCCAACAAAAAAACAGTACAGTACAGACCTGTAATGTAGCTATCTCTGCTCACCTAGACATCAGTCAAATGAGAGACTTATGATATGGACTTAATAGCTGTAAAGACCTATTACAGCTACTTCCTAAAACCTCAAACGAACTTTACTTTCAGCCAGACCATAACAATGAGAAGCAAATAAAACTTACATCATAAATCAAAACACTCTCTCGAAAACACTGAATAACTGGATTTTCCAACGACAATACGATACCCCAAATTACCTCGGTGTGATAATGCGTCTATAATTCTAGAAAATGCGATATTGAAAGGAAAGCAAAAGGTATGCGCTACCCATACCTCGTTTGGTCAATAAAATACAGGTAACCTTCGTTGAGTAGTTTAAAACACTTGATTTGTACTCACCGAGAGATTTTGGATCATAACCTAATTGGGTTTTTTCAGGAATGTTTCTTTCATACCTTTATTTCTTTTAACCCTGTTTGTTGTGACGAGATATAGGCTAGAAATTTTCACTTTTAATTTTTTTTTGTTATAAGATGTGTAAAGCATAACTTTCATTACCAAAACAAAATTGGGATTTTTATAGCGAATGGGATATATATCCAGGATTATGATTAAAAGTTCTTGTTTTTCAGGCTCTTCACGACTAAATCAATTTTTCAAAGTTTTTTAAAATTTTGCAGGCACCGACCACTCTGATTTAAATACGCACGATAGAAAATTCAGCCTCTAAAAAGTACGCATTCTTAAACTGTTATATTTTTTAGGGCGAGGGGTAGGTGACAAAAAATGTTCATGCTTGCTAAGATAAGATTAATGTACCATGTCATTTTTGCTCAAAATTGGAATAGTAATACCAACAAAGATTTCTATGTTCTCATTGGAAATGAAGTCGCATCTTAACCGTCAAAAAGTAGTGGAGTGGGGTGGGGGACAAGCATTGTCCCTAACAACAGAAAACACAATACAATGAGGTTTTCCTTGGTTTTCATTAACTAATACAAGCCATGAACAAAAATTGTATTATCTACATAGAAGTCTTATATACAACGCTTTAACTTTACTAAAAACCTTTTTAGACGACAACCTAAGTTGGGAGCGACCGGGTCACAAAATTTGAACTGAAACTGAAGTACACATCAAACACGTTTTTATGGACAAGTTATGTGCGAATATATTTGACACAATTATTCTGAATAACATAGCAAACATGTTTTTTTAAAAGTCAGGAGCTTTGAAATCAGGCGATATATAAGCGGACTTGTTAAATTTTTTACTTTAATATAGCTTTATATGAACTTTGTAAAAACGAGAATTCCACTGAGACGAAACATGAGCCGTAAACGTGAAATAAAACATCCATAAAACATATGACTGTATACAGTTTAACAATAAATATAAAACAAAAAACAGGTGAACATTCTAAAAATTAAACTCTTTCTAATCAGCCTCGTTTTATATCGAAACATCAGCACATCATTGGTGTAAACATTACATGAATACATCAACATATTGTTCCAACGGAGCTTTGTGTAGTTTTAACTGCCCATACACTAAGGAGCGCCATTTAAACAGGTATAAGACGCCATTTTAACAAAAAAAATTTAGTCCAAATTTTTGCTTCTAAATTTTCGTAGATTTAAAACCACTGTCTTGCCAAAAAAACAGAACAAATACGGCCTAACCACAGCGCTTTTTTTAAGCAAGTGTAATTCAAAGGAACAGTAAGAACTATGCTACCATGCTAAAGTTTCGTTGTCTCATTTACCCCTGAGATCTCGATTACTTAAACCAAGTTTATTTACTTGTTCTTCGTAATCTGTAAAGTTTCGTTTCATTACTTCCATACACGAACCAAGTAACCTTTCAAACGCCAAAATATCTAGAGCTAGAAGGAAAAAAAGCGATTTAATACACTTTTTCATGAGCGGTAAGTTGAGCGTCAGAACGAACGAACGAACGAACGAACGAACGAACGAACGAACGAACGAACGAACGAACGAACGAACGAACGAACGAACGAACGAACGAACGAACGAACGAACGAACGAACGAACGAACGAACGAACGAACGAACGAACGAACGAACGAACGATATTTACCTGCTAATCTGACAGCACCAACTGCGTAAACTGAAGCTGCGCGTGGTTTGTGTGTTACTAATGCCAGCTCTCCAAAATAACCACCCTCTTGCAACTGAGTAATTTCAACTTCTTTAGAGCCAGTGTTCTATAAAATGAAACAAGGTAATAAACCGTCAAAAGGTCCAAAATCTTGGTCCTTCAGGAGGATTTTTTGTGTCCTATTTTCACTGTTTTTGATATACATAATAAAAAGTACTTTAGCGACACATTAAAAAATACAATAAAACTGGGCTACAAAAAAAATTGTATAGACGACCCATAAGTTTCCTGTCAATTTTGCCTAATTTTTTTTGCTTCATTAAGCGCGTGGACACACTAACACTACACTCGCTAACCAGTAACGAGCACAACATACTGGTTTAAGTTTAACTTACCGGACTTGTCATTTTGACAACAGCTACGCCCCTTTCGATAAAGTACATGTAGTCTGCTTCATCACCCTGATCATAAAAAAAAAACAGAAAATAATTAGTCTGTATACCAAATCGGGCTCTCCGGGATGTATAATCAAACTTCTACCTACAAATCACCCCTTAAACTAAGGATAATGATAATTTGTAGCCTTTTTTGATAAATTTCTAAATAATCTGTTTGTATGCTTAATTAAATTTCCTCCATTAAAGGTGAACAGTCAACAAATTCACCCACTTGTTTTATGATGCGATCTCCATCTTCGAAGGTTTTTGTTTCTAACGCATCGGCGACATTCATTCGCTCGAACTCCTGAAGTGAAAAACACACAAGAATCACAGTAGCGCTGTATCATACTACAAAACATTCGAAAGAGTGTTTTAAATAATTTACTCAGAACATCGGTATAGATGAACCTCAAAATAGCAGAAATAGAAATTAAATTACTAAAAAACGACGTGGGTAACAAACGAAAAATGATTACAAGGTTAACAGTACACCAACTTACGTTCAAATGCTTTAGCATAGGAACCTTTTCTAACAGGCATTCGTGCATTCTCCTCTATAATAATAAAAATACATTTCCCACTACAACCTTGATAAAACAAACATTCTTTACAGCCGACACCTCTATAAAACATAAATAAAATAGTAACTTTCCTTATTCATACTAATTTTTGCACAACCCTTGGTGTACCCACCAAGGTCCTTTTTGGTCAAAAAAAAGGAGATTTCCAAATTTGAGTTAATAAAAGACCTAATAGGTTTACGTTTAGTACTGCTGAAAAGCTTGATTCGTCCTTTCTAAAATGTGTAGAGCACTTTTCATAACAGTCAAAATCTTGCAGGTTTTCCAAATCAAAACTAACGGCAGCATTAAAATCAAGTTAAAAAAGTTTAAAAAAATCAGCGAGAACTTTTACGTGGAAATTTACTGGCGTTTTTACGTGGAAATTTTGTTTCAAAAATACTAGTTCAAATATTTCTGGTGGCAGTACTTACCCTGTTGTAAGCAGCTTTTAGAACTATTTTTCTAAAGATGACACGATCCAACGCCCAAATAACGCCTTCTGATGAAGCCACGATTGTTGCAGCTCTGGAAAAAAGAGGGAAAATACACTCAAGTGTTAAGTTGAGAAAAATATGTTTTTACTCATACCAGCAGGAGGGTGTGAAACGCAACATTGGCTGCAAGAAAGGTTAATCGTCGTATGTATTTTAGCTTTCGTTGTGTCAACGTCACTTTTAATTCTAAAAGGTTACTCTATGTCATCTGTATGTCACGTGACAAACGTATACATACGGATTGATGCATACTAGCACTGAATACAGGATACTATTAAAAAAACCCAAGGGCAATCTAATTGGTGTTAATGGTAAAACTTGGTGTCACAGCAGTGAAAAAACAATAGTAAATCCAGTAAGGGGAACAATAAAGTGATTTGCTATCAAGCTCAGCGAGGTTATGTCACCGTGCATATAAAATGCATTCTGAATATTTTCCAGTTAAACAAATGATGTACAACATACCTTGGAGTGTTGTACATAAGAGCTAATTCACCAAAACTTCCCTTATTGTTATACGCACCGACCTAAGAGTACACACGACACAATTTAGGATGGTTAAATGGCGAAGGGTTTTTTCTGGGTGGCCACTGTAAACTAAAACACAGCTAAGATTTTAAACACTTTAATGCTGTGACAGAGTTAATGTCAGCATATTTTGACCCTACTCTTGACCAACTGTTCATAAACGACGGTGTGTAAAAAAGACTATACCTTTTTGTTGTTCCCGTCTATCTTGACGTAAATATCGAACACTCCTCTGTCGATGATGTAAAAATTATCACCATCATCACCTTGATCAATGATGTGTTCACCTGGTGTGGTTTTGCGCTCAAACATTGCATCCAATACTTGGTTAAGTTCTTCCTGAAATGAACAACCGAACCAGGGTTACCAAGTAATAAGGTAAGACAGTGTGGATAAGAAAATGCTTAACAATATTAAAAGTAATCCTTAAAACAGTGCTCAAAATACTTCACTTATTATAAGAATTGAGCTCTTATGGACACACAAGGAGCCGAGGAGATATGTCCCCCCCCTAATGAAGTTTACGTCAAGTTTATTTATTGTTAAACGTTACTGAATTTATAAATCAAAGCTTTACTTACTGCATCTAAGTTCTTGAATAATAAAATATTTTTTACGGCCTCATTAAGACGTTTTCTTTGTGCATCACTCTTTGGATGGATGACCTGTGCAAAAAATAATCATTTAAAACAGTTAGAAATATAAGGTAAAAATTACAAATCAAGAGTTAAGTTGCAACACACGATGAATAATTTAGTTTAGTTCCAATTAACAGTTTATCAATATTAAGTCAATAAATTAAAAAATACATTAACTGACCATTTGTTCATCATCATCATCTGACTCGTCTGGATTATAAGCTTCAGCGCATACGGATTGACGTCGAGCATATCGGTTCTTTGGTGGCTCTTAAAAAGAAAAATAACATAAATAGCTTAGCTACCAAATTTTCCAGGTAGAAGACACTCGTCTGATTAAGTAAATATAAATGCTAGTGAGCAGCTGACCACTGCTGCTATGTTTTACATGGTGTTGAGTTTTAGGAGAGTGCAATGCTGCATTATTAAATTAGAAAGTGTTCTATCATGTAATTAAGGATCACGTCCAACACCCTTAACATACCACCCACAAAAGACAACACAGTGAATCGTACTTACGATCATAGTAAGGTAACGTTCCATCTTCAAAATAACGTTTTAGCGAAACATTTCCCATGATTATTATGTTATAATTTAATGTGATAATATTAATATTTTTATTTATTTATATATATATGTACACTTTACCAAAAAGAAAAAATTGAAAGTACACATTTAAAACAAAGATCCACAGAGACTTCACAAATAACAACAAAGGAACTTTTCTTTACTGGAATTCAAAAAGAAAAAAAAGAAAAGTCCCAAAAGTCACAGGATGTGTGTAAAACTCAGAGATGATGTCATCACACTGTTATGTTTACTCAACACAGTTTTTTAATCCAGATATTCAGAAGAGAAAAAAATGAAACCAGAACTTTATCAAAGAAAAAAAACAAAATAAAAATTAAACAGATTTTTTAACTATAGAAATGTGAAAAAAATGGAAAACAAAACTTATATTTGTGTTCAACTTGCTGTAACATAATTCAAAGACTTTTTAATTGAGGGATTGCACTGATAAAACCTTTATAATGCAAATGTCTGATAAAACACAGCAGCAAAAAGATTAAATCACATCAATTTTTTAACAACAACCAACAAAGATGTCGAGCTTGATCAGTTTAATTAAAAAGTAATTTGTGGTTCTACACGATGTGTCATTCATTTCAGGATTCAATCCTGCACCAGGAAAGTTCAAATGATTAGTTTAATTTGATTTGTATACGTCATGACCTGTGATTTTCAAAGTTCACTATTAACTCTATTACACATCCGCTGTTGATTGACCTCTACTAACAACCCACCGTCCTGTAGCATGTAATTGTGATTGATTGTTTCTCAACTTTCTATGCTAGTGGGATGCAATAATATTAATAATACGAAAACCTTTGTGTTTAGATTTTTAAAATAACAATAATCAAAATGAAACACAAAAACATAAATAACATCAAGACAAAATACAACCAAAAACCAAAAAAACATCTTGATTTCAAATGAGAAAATTCTTCAGAGAGAGAGTCACAAGTTTAAAAAAATGAAACAACCACAAGTACATTCACATTACAATACACTCCAACCAACATTACACAAAACCAGGTCAAATGTCACGCCATCTCAGTCGGTAATTGGTTGTGCTATTTCATAAGCAAAATGCTCAGATTTTAACAACCTTCGCTTAACAAACACGTTCAAACAACACAGCTTTCTTATAAAAAGTTTTTAATCAAAAAATCAAGTATGAACAGTTATCTGTCAGCATTTGACGTTTCTCTAATCACATCAGACAGTTTTTTGAAGTTCATCTGAACAAAACAGACTCTGCTTATCACTGTTTTTCTAAGTGGTACAATTGTCTTCTAAAAGATTAAACAATGAAATCAGTTTGAAAAAATGTTAATAATGTAAAGAGTAGTTTAACAGAACATGAAAGAGATTGATGATAAAATAAACACAAAGAAAAAAATGACAAAATTCGAGCAACAACATCATTCCCCTATGAGAATCTTGTGTGAGAGCCCTAAGTTAGTTAACATACTACTGTAAAAAAAGCTCCTGCAACCACAGAAAAATAACACAACTGTTAAGTAGATGCTTTAAAAATATTAATTGCTCTTCACTTCCGTCATATTATGCTAATATGTTTTATTCAACCTTATAATAAATTTTATAAAAGGTACTAAAAGGGGTGGATTGGTAGCATGCTTCATTTCCTGACTGACACACTGTAAGTAATGATAGGGAGAGTCTACAGTTAATAAATTCCAACAAACTATGGTTAATTAAAAATAAAACATTTTATTTGTAGATGATATAAATAGTAAAATAAAGAAGACACATATACATCTTTTTATATTTTGATGTGCAGACCATCTGCTTTAACACGTTAGCGTTCACGTCTGCAATAAAACAGTTGAAATAACTAGAAAATTTAATTTTAACCTTTGGAGAAATGAGGAAAGTAAGTTGGGGAAAGTTCCTGGTAAAATAATGAGACAGATGTGAAAGTACAAAAAATACTGTGCTTAATGTTCTTAATAACAGCAGTAGTTTTAAGAAAGGACAAAGGAGTATTATTTTCATATATAGTTTTCTTATAATCCAACATAAGTTGTATAAAGAATCACAAATTAAAAGAAACAAAATCAATTAACAGATCGCTTTGATTAAATTTGATCATCTTCAATCATCTATAGATATTCCCATGACAGTTAGAAGAAGATAAAGGTTTTGTCATAAAAAAAACTATTGTTTCTTTATTACCATAGTAACAACTAATACTATCCCATGAAGATAAGGTTATCTATGACGTTAAAAAACTTCTTTAAAGTCTTTTCATTAAAGTGCCACCCACAAAAAACAACAACTTTTTTCTAACTCCTCCATAAAAATATTTAGAAATAAATTGCTCTGGGAAATAGCATAAATGTTTCTGCTTGCAACGGTTTTAAATTGAAGTTTTAAATAAAACCACAATGTTTTAGTGCAGAATGTTGACAATTTGCATTCAACATGTGTTTATAACTAAGAAAATTTAGAAAAAAATGTGTATAAAGTAAACTTAGATTGATAGTAAATATAAAAAAAATACCAAGAATATTCTTGTACTGAATTGTTAACCTGTGGAAAAATCCAAAGGTCCATCAGCAAGTTATTATTTACTCTGCAGGGGGGGGGGGATCTTAGATCACATATTGGTTTCTTATGTTGACCTCTTGACACACAATAGCCATATGCTATACAAAATCTCTGTGCATTAGTTACCTTACGCTTATCAGGGGCTGATCCAGGTCAATTTTGACATCGGTATACCAATTTGGGGGATATCTAACTTGGGCGCCCCAAAATAGAGACACTAAATTTTAAAATCTTGAGAATCGCTTTATTTCTCATTTTCTGGATATTTTTAAAGTCTTCAGTCACAGAGAAGATATATTTTCATAAAGAAACTACGTTCTATACTAAAAAAGAAGACGATGCATATGCTAAAGCCATGTATTTTTGTTGTCCTATTTTTGTAAATATTTACAAGTATGATAAAAACTTTATTCTTTGAAAGAGATATGAAAAAAATATGGTGGCCATAGTTCATAAATTTTGTATTTTGACTGGGAAATATCAACAGTTTTGTAGAGACATTTTGAATTTCTAATTTCCAGGTAAGGCTGTTTTAGCCAATCTAGAGACCCCTTGCAAAGTCTAAAAAAATTTTTGCCTGCGCCGCTACCCACAGGGGCTATCGATGCCCAAAATAACTTTCTGGATCAGCCCCTGCTTATTTCACAACAGTGGCTTAATCTTTAACGCAGCTTAACTTGCTTAGTGAGCTTATCTTTTGAACTCCTGTCACTCTAGAAAGTTGATGTTCACATAAGTGAGTTAATGAAATGAATTTCTTACCTCATTTCCTCCTATCTTCCCTTCATGGAGGGTTTTGACTAAATTCCTCACTTGTTAATAATCAAACTCTGCCCCAACTCACAAAAAGAGTATTTTATCTCTTTGGTGGTGGTGCTTGACAATGAAAAAAAAATTAAAATATATATGGCCAAGTCACCTAGGTTTTAAGGTTTGGCAAACACCCTAAAGAATATAGCAGCTTTCGCATTATAAAAGAACTGCATATAATAAACTAATCAAAAATGCATCAACTTTCCTAATGATATTATAAAAAATTTGATAATAATAATTTGAGTCATAGCTAACAACATGCAATGTTTTTTTACTACATCTTATAATTCACCAGGCTGTCTTAATCAAACTATGGTAACGAATACAGCAAACCCTAGCACCAAAATAATTATTCTCCCTTAAAATCTAGAACCTAAGTTATTAACACATTTTTTGAAACAGGATACCGGTACGACTTAATGTAACCCTCTATTTTCATCATCATCATCATCATTCTCGGCTTAACGTCCGTTTTCCATGCTAGCATGGGTTGGACGGGGTATATTAATGACCCTCTTCCAATCTGATCTAGACTGTGTTAGATCTAAACTCAACTTCCTCTGTATCAAGTCTGTCCTTATAACCTCCTGCCAAGTCTTTCTCGGTCTGCCTCTGGGCTTTGCCCCAGGAACTATCAAGTCTCTACACTTTCTTACCCAATTATCCTCCTCCATTCTTTCCAAGTGCCCCAGCCAATTCAATCTTCTTATCTGGATAACATCTTTAATTCTACGGAGACTTAGCCTGCTTCTTAGCTCATCTGAACTCTTTCTGTCTCTCAGACTGGCGTTACACATCCACCTAACCATTCTCATATCATTCCTTTCTAAACGGTCAAGATCTTCCTGCTTCACTGCCCATGTCTCACTACCGTACAACATAACACTTCTTACACAGGCCTCATACAACCTACCTTCTACCTCAATTGACAGGACTCTGCTAGTCAACAAAGGAAGTAACTCTCTGAACTTTTTCCAAGCAGAACCTATCCTGCAAGTAACACTTCTTCCAACACCCCCTTCACTGCCCAACATATCACCTAAGTAACAGAAGTTCTCAACTATCTCTAACGAGCCACTGTTGTACATCATTAAAGCTGGAAATACTTCATTCTCTATAATCTCACCTTTGCAACGCTTGCATACAAACTGAATGTCAGCTCTTAACCTTCCACTAATACTACTGCACTTCTTATGTACCCAATGCTTGCAAGTCTGACAAAAAATTGAGTTACTACCAACCCCTTTCCTGCAAACTCCACAAGGCCACTTTCCAACTACAAGGTCACACTTGGCTGCAATGCTACTAATCATGACTTTAGACTTTGCTGTGTTTACCTTTAGCCCTTTCTCTTCTAGTCCTTTCTTCCACTTCTCAAACTTTTCAACTAATTCTTCCATCGACTCTGCTATGAGAACCAAATCATCTGCATACAATAACTCCCATGGACAACCTGTTCTGAACTCCATCGACAGCGCTTCTAAGACTAGAACAAACAACAAAGGACTAAGTACAGAACCCTGATGTACACCAACATTTACACTAAATTCATCACTAAGTGAATCGTTAATCCTGACACGACTTCTAGCATTGCTGTACATAGACTGTACCATCGTAACTAGCCACTCATCCACACCTAATTTTCTCATAGCCCACCAAATAACTTTACGTGGCACTCTATCAAAAGCTTTCTCTAAATCTACAAAGGCAAAATAGAGATTCTTTCTCTTTCCTAAATACTTTTCCTGAAGCTGTCTGAGTAAAAATATTGCATCTGTAGTGCCACGCCCTGGAACAAAACCAAATTGCATCTTATCTATATCAATCCTTTCTCTAAGTAACTTATCAATCACTCTTTCAATAACTTTCATTACTTGATCAACCAACTTCAAACCTCTATAGTTACCCCTTTCTAATGCATCACCCTTGCCCTTGAAACAATTCACTATTACACTCGACTGCCACTCACTCGGAATAGCACCATCCTTTATAATCTGGTTAGCAAGACTTGTAATAAGCTCAACTCCAATATATCCAGATGCTTTTACCATCTCTGCAACAATACCTGATACTCCTGCAGCCTTGCCAATCTTCAATTTCCTAATAGCCTCCACTACCCATTCTGTCTTGATCTGCACAGCTGGCCCTTCTACAACATCATCATCAGACAAATTATCCTCATCCCAATCAAACTCAGTGTTAAGCAACCTCTGATAATAATTCTTCCAAGCTACCCTTTTCTCCTCCTCTGTGCTAGCCAAAACACCTTCATCATTACGTATACACTTCTCACCTACAACATCTTGATTAGTCTTCTTCATTTGCTTTGCTATCTTGAATACCTCATTGCGCTGGTCTTCCCTTCTTAACACATCTGCAAATCTGTTTCTCTCTGCTTCTGATTTTGCCTTATACACTGCTGTACGAGCACGACGCTTAGCTTCTAAGTAAATATTTTTACTACCACCTGACTTCCACTCTTTCCAAAGTTTCCTCTTTTCCTTTATACACTGGTCAACCTCATTATTCCACCACCAGGTCTGTCTATGTCTAGCTGGTCCTTTCGTCCACCCACAGGTATCATCAGAAGCTTCTAGAAGACAATTCTTCAAAGTAGTCCAAGTACTTTCAACATTGTCACTATCACATTGACCATTGTGGGCTAACTGCTGAACTTTTGCACTAAATTGTCTTGCTACAATCTCTTCCTTCAGCTTCCAGACTTTTTGACGGGGCCTGTACTTTCCCTTGGCTTCTTTAACACTCTTCAAGATAATATCACAAACCAGCAACCTATGCTGGGAAACACACTCTTCCCCCGATATAACTTTCACGTCCTTCACCACTTTCTTGTCTGACTTTCTAACCAGGAAGTAATCTATCTGTGTCTTACAACCACTCATATGTTATCAGCCTACTCTGTCTCTTACTGAATGATGTGTTGCAAACCACCATGTCCGTTGCCATTCCAAACTCAAGCAATCTCTCCCCTTCCTTATTTCTGCTCCCAAATCCATAGCCTCCATGCACACCTCTATAACCTTCAGATGACTTCCCAACATGACCATTAAAGTCGCCGCCCACCATGACAAGTTCAGTGTCTCCAAACTTTGATGTGACTGCTATTAACTCATCATAAAACTTATCAATATCTTCCTCACTGAGTCCACACTGTGGAGCATAAACTGACAGAAAAGTGACAATCCTATTACCTATCAAAAACTTTATCACTATAATACGACTATTAACACGCATAACATCTATTACTTTTTCTACCCACTTCTCTGCAACGAATATGCCAACTTCTCCATATCCATCACTATTACCAATCCAAAAAAGCTTATACCTTGCCCTCCTACCTTCCACAAATCTCACTGAAGCTCCTCTCCACCTGACTTCCTGAACACAACACATATCAACAGATCTACGTTCTAACATTTCAACTACTTCACCTGCTCTACCTCTCAGAGTACCAACGTTTACACTAGCCATCCTCAACCTAGTGTTTTTTAATAAACTACAGTGATATTTAACATTTTAAAAGATTTAAAGTTTTTTCTTCATTATTAGCAATTTTTCAAGGTCTTTACCATAATTTTTGTCATGTTTTTGAGTTCTCAAGCACACAAACACGAGAAAAATCATTATGTATCACCCAGGTGAATGAAAAAGACCCAAAAATGCCATTGTCATATATTTATACAGCTTTGTATTGGAAATATTCGTATTTCAAGGTTTTTAAGGCTTCTTTTAAATAAATCAGACAGCTTGATTTCAACAGGGTGGGTAAAACCTTAAAATTTTACAACTTAAGGATTTAGGATAATTTAGGTTTTGGTTCAAGAATTTAAAAAATATTTCATATTTTAAGAGGGGATCCACCTAAGAATCAAAAAATTTTGTCACTTAAAGGCAACCCAAGGTATAAAATGATGTTGGACTTATATTATAGAGCTTAAAAAGTTGGTTAACAAGTCTTTAATTTAATTTTTTAAAAGGCTCTTTTCGTTCTCAAGATATTCACATTTAAAGAATTTAGATCAGATTTAATTATGTTGCATAAATTATGTCATATTTAAGTAATAGCAAATTTTGACATTTTCTGTCATCAGTAATTTTAAACCTGTTAGGGATATGCATTCAAACTTTATCAATGCAGAGATATTATAAAGGTGAATTGATTAACATAAAATTTTTGCCAAAATGACACTCGTTTGCTCGTCCCAGGCCTCCTGAATTTTTCCAATGACCCAATAACTCGGGATCTGTAACTTGGTTTGCAATAAAATTTTCTGGGTAAGCTTGTATAGGCCCTACATATGGATGGAACATAAATTGAAAATTTGAGCACTGTAATTCAAACTGTATATACTTGAAATATTGAGAAAAAAAAAGTATAAAATGCAGACCAAACTTGGCCAAATAGTAGATAATCCTTTTATTCATCATTTTATTATGAAATATCCGCCAATTTTAATTTTTTTACATATGCGGTTAGACATTTCGCTGAAATGTGGACACCAAGAAAAAAAATAGGTATCAAAATTTTTTATATATGATGTATCATCAGAAAGCTGCTTTGCTCCTCTTTCTAAAGACCACTTTTTGCGAAAAATAGGATAAAATCCTCTTAGCATCGACACTGTTAAGCCTCTTTTTCCTCTATAGCTCCTATGTATTGAATAAGGTATCTCCGCTGGAAGTATATATGCTAAATGTATTTGTCTGGTTTTGGGAGAGGCATGGTGAATCAACTGCAGAGCAATCTGAGCCTCATTATGCTTATTAAAAAGAGTTGATTAAGGACAATCCAAAACAACTCTAAGCTGCCATGTTTATTTATATTTAGAGCAACCATTACGTGTACAGCACAAGTACATGTCCTAATAGCTTAGTTAAAATATAATATTTTTTTTCAAGACATTCAAAATATGAGAAAGCTTTAAATCAAACCATTCTCAAAAATGCTCTTTAGAAATCTGGATTAAACCCCTGTCACAAATTTGACCATGCTTAAGAGTTTTATTTATGCACAGTGTAACTGGTATTTCCAGCTTTTAAAAACATTTATAATTCTACTTTTGTTGTTATTCCCATGATTATATATTTCTTAATCCGAAGGGTACATCCTATCTGACAATTATGGTAAAAAGCAGGGAAAAAGTAAACGTTGATTCATAACAGCAGCTACGTATTAGAAACATGCCAAGAATTTGTACAAGTACAATTTTGTTTGTTTGTTTGTTTATTTAATAAACTCTTACTTATAATAACTGTTAATCTTTTGTTGTGATAAAGGTTCTCCAAAAACAAAAACAGTGTCAAAGACAGAGAAAACATGAGTAAAATACTTCACTGGATCAGATCACAAGAATGTTATGATTCGTAAGTACACTTCAACACATTTTCTACTTGCTCTTGTAATGCAATGTTATTTAAAATATTAAACTTGAAAGTAAAAGCAGTAAATAAATAATTCATCTGTTCTCACCTTGTTGCCACCTTTGTGCAATCATAGCAGTATATGCAGCATATGATTCAGAATATATTTAAAATTGAATTAAAATATTGTTTCTCACATTTTCAAATTGCTTAATGTTTATGTTCAATCTGACTTTCTTTGTGAAAGTTGAATGATAATTTACTAATTATTTTATCAGGAGTTTTGCAACAGTTTATGTCACAAGAAACGTGTTTTTTGCTGGAATAAAAACAAGAAACACATGTGCAATTTTAGCACTTGTCACAAATAGACCCTGGATATTTTAAAATATATAATGCAGGACAGATGTTTCACTGCTCCTTAAAATTCATTTACTTATTTTATTTGCGTACAAGTTTTCCAAGGATTTTAGTTGTGATGATCTTTAAGAATTATTTAGTATTTAGAACAATTCTTTCTAAGTACCTAGTAAAGCTCTAAAACAACTCTCTTTATGCTGTATATTGCTAGACCTACATAGTTTTTTGATTTTTTTCCATTTTCATGACTTACCGTATCACCATCATCACTTAAAAGAAATATTTTATTCAGGTAAATCTTTTTGGCGGTCAAAAAAATCAAAATCATTGAGGAGAAATATTGTCAAGTGAAGTAATAGTATGAAATTCCTTGCAAAAAACACAGACACATTTTGACAATAATACTAAATTCTACTAAAATTAAGTAAATCTAAAGTTTAATTTACTACATGAAATATGATATTTTATGTTACCCCTAATTTTAAATGAAATCAAGAAATTGGGTAGCTTTTTTACAGTGTTATGAAACTGTTTTAAATGATCCAGTTGAAGCTTCACGCAAACATCGATTGTCTATTTGCTAGAGTTTTTGGTAGTGATGTTTTGCCATATATTTATGCAATGGACAAACAAAATTATTTTGGGTGCTAAAATTTCACAAACGTTGTCTCGATCGTGAAGTCAAATGTCAACTTTTGGCAGTCAGTGACTGTTGACTGGCAGTTACTTTGCTCTATACTATTATATTTTTATTTTAGGAACATATACTTCAACTAATTCAGATCAACATCTTTAAAAATGTCTTCATAAAGAAATTTAGATTTCTGCTTTAATTATTACTGAGCCAACATCCTTGGTACAGCTAAATATTTACTTATATATACTCGACTGTTGTGCACAATTGTAAGATATTCAAAGGTCTACCAAGTTTGTACTTGATTATTAGAATTACAGAACCTTCTAAAAATTATATGGATAAGCTACACATGTGCTTTTATTTGCATCATAGACCTAACAGCAACACGGAGTGTTGTCTATTATATTCAAAAACATAAAACAAATGTACACCTGACAAATTTCTTGAAGTGGGAAGGGGTGACATTTATTTAACAGCTAAGGGAATTGACAATGTCACTCGGCAATGCTGCTACAACTGTCTTTGTACATTGCACTGACAAAGATAAAAATAAATGCTGTTGAGACTTTTTTCTAGTTTTTTCCCATTCCATATTTTTTACAAGCACAATGCTTATAAGAATATTCAGTCTTAGAAAGGGGAATTTTTTATGCATATATGCTAAACATATTGCCCAGCCTTGGTAAATCCTTCTGATGTGTTTTTGTTCTTCTTGTGTTATGGGTATATTTTAAGACACACACTTAATACTTAATTAACACCACTACCACTACACTTCCGAACAAAGTTGCCTTGTGGAATTACACCTTATATATGGGACGATTTCATCAATTTTTTTTCTGGGATAAGCATGAAATCCAGTCTGATTTCAAATTTTCACTTTTTAACAAAAGAACATGTAATTTAAATACTGTATTATTCCCTGTTTAACAGATATAGATAGGGTATGCCATCTACATTAATTAGACATTCACATGATCATGTGAATGTCTAATTAACGTGATTTCCCTTTTTTGTTATCTTATTTGTTTCCTGTCAGGATAGCAGCTTAGTTAGATTTTTCATGGTCTAGCATTTATCTTCCTTCATGATTAACCATATTATTATTCTTAGTTGATAAGTCTGTAGAAAAATCCACTTAGACAGAAAAGAATTTTGATGACAACAGCAATGACCTGTCGATACACAATTTTTTAAAATGCACATCAGGAAAATGTATAGAATCATTGTGCTCTTGACAAAAGGTTGAATAGATGATAGGCTTTAAAGGTATTTCGATAATGTCATCAACCTGTCTGTTCCAAAACAGGTTGGTTGACCCAGTTCTAGGAAATTAGTCTATTTTGGTACCTAGTTACCTGAGCAGGAGATGACATCAGTTGTTTCCACCAGTTTCCAAGTTATTTGGCATCAAACTTAAAAGTGCAATGCAATGGCTTTACTAGACGTTGTGCTGTAACGTCTAGGTAGTTACCAATAATAAGATATTTTTTTCCAGCCATCACATTTATTTTACTTGTTACAGACATTTTTGATCTAAATTGACTCAACTGGTATTTATATTGCCTAAAACTTACAGCTTTGCCCGATGTACAACCCCTCAAATTTGTCAACATGGGCAGCACATTAACAATATTTGTTTGCGGATTATGTTTCACACTGAGTGACATTAGTGGAAATTTTTTTAAAAGTTTAAAGAAGAGTTGGTCAGATGCCAATGAGATTTATCAATAAAATAGAACCAAAATTGATTCCTAAAGTCATAATTTGACAATTCTGACTTATATGATTATTAAAATGTCTAAGGCACTAAAAATATCCTATGAGAACCAAGAAAAAGCAATCTTTCTGATATCAGTGTGGACCAACTAGAAGACTTCGGAACAGCACAAACAACTACCTTTAAGTGAAGTTTGCAAAGCTTTGAAAAAAATACAGTTTTCCATTAAAAACAACAAGTGGCTTTTTGTTCAGAGGTATAAAGTTGTGCCACAATGTTTCTGAGATGTGTGCTCCAGAATTTACTAGTTACTGAATGTAAACAAAAACATGCCAGGATAGATAGTAATTTACCCCTTTCTTTTTAGCACTTTTTGTATGCTTTGCTATCGAGAACAGCGGGTTCAAAGTCCAACTTGCCCAACCAAGATGAAAAATTAAAAATGACTATCCTAATTCCGAAATCGCGTATTAGCTAGCTATTTCTGCAGTAACTTGGCAAGAATTGTGACCATAACCCATAGGTGTTAGAACCAGTTTCAATGGGTCTTGCATTAAAAAACACATCACAGAATTGAGACATAATCACTAGAGGATGATTCACATTTGGCTTGACTCTGCACTAATACTTGCCTTGTTTAATGGCATTTAAGTTATGTTGGGAGTGGAGTCACCATTATAGGAGCTGTTTAAATAATTACATAATATGGATGGTATATGCTAACCAAAATGACAGCACAAAATTATTGGTGACTAAACCAACCTGGTTCTTCATCACTACTTTCATCTGAACCACCACCTGCAAACTTTACACCTTTTGATTGAGAAGTTGCACCATATTGTTTTTTACTGTCTCTTAGTTTTATAAAGTATTCTGCTGCAAATTCTACAATGTCGTTTGGCTTTTCCCTGAGAGCTGCGACAGTAAAATCTTGCATTAGTTCTGTTAAACCGGGTGGTATTTGAATATCCATAATTCTAAAAATGTTCTGTTTAACCAGTATCAAAGTTGTGTACTCAAGCTTTCTAACATTAAATTTATTATTGTTTGTCTATTTATTCTGTGTTTTTATTCGTTGCTACACATAGCTAACTAAACTAAAAGCGATACTAAGCAAGCAGCACCTGTCCGTATTAAAACTGTCTTTGGCGATATTTTCAAAGATGGCAGAAAAAAGTTCGCGCATGTCTATTAAAATATAGCCTCATAAAAGTTTACCGCCATCTCTCGAACAGTAAGGCTCTGATTACATTAACAAGAAAAACATAAGTGTTTTACACTTTTTTGTTAAAAAAATGTTTGTAGTTTTAAATCACTTTTTTCGGTTATTTAAGCATATTCTATTTTCTCTATTATAACACAGCAAAGTTTTAAAATTTGAATAGAGTTTTAGTCGATCTGGAGGACTTAAATTTCTTTAAAATTTCCCGGGCAGGCTTAACCATATTAGGGCTCTCCTTCGTCACTATATTTCCCCATTCGCTTTCAAAATCAATTCCTCGGCCCTGTACAACACAATCGGCTCATCAACATACATCAACATAATGTCAAACGAACTCTACGAGCAGCTTTGTTGTTACCCTGCGGTGTCAAGCGCTCCGTATGTTTTAATACGATAGAGAAATGTCATTTGGGTAAACTAAATAGGAGTTGTTAAGGACTGTTTTTTGGTAGCCCTACTGGAAATAATAGGCAAGATATATCACTGGAGGTAAACCACATAAAATATACTGAAGACCTTACAACTCCAGTGTGGTGTACAATTGAAAGACATTTTTCTCTTCATTGATAATCGTATTGTAGTAGACGCTTTTTATAAGCAACATCTTATAAGCAACATGACTCGAATCCTTCAATAACGCAAACAATAATGAGCAACAGTCGGTCTACAAAATGAGTAAGTAAAATAGAGACAAAAAATAGAGATTGTAACAGAAGCAACAGCTTCAGAGAAAAACGTGGTGAAAACAATCTTTTTTAAGTTCCATAAACACTTGTTTTAAACAGTTGCGCACTTTGCGTCGTATCTACATGTGAAAACCGGCCCTTAAGTCGCTTCTCTTTATATACAGCTGTCTTTCCACTAGCGCCAGATTTCTACTGCACATGGGGCGTGCGCTTGCTTAATTATGCTGTCAATAGACGTTTCCCGAATTTCCTAATTATGCCAAACTCAATTAAAGAGGTCGATACTAAAAATGATTCTTATCCCTAAGTTCCTTAGCAAAAGGTAGAACAAATTACCTAATTTCGTAAATATTTATGTTCGTTAAGTGCCTCAATTCCGAGCTGAAAGTTACGGTCAAACCCTTTATATAGCCGAGCTTTCTAAGAATAGCCTCGTTTTCAAAATAATAATTTTCTTCAAATCTAAATAAAATCCAACCAGAATATTATATTGCTTTAAAAACTTCATTTTTGTCATGATAATTTAACATTCTATCTGAATATCCTTATTTGTAGAGCACAGAACCATTATAAAATTTTGGATGACGTCATAATTATTATAATTTATGAAATTCGGGAAAGGTGTATTACCTACAGCCTTGTCCCATTGGAGGAAGCTTCTCTCCAGGGCTTGTTTAGGATTTTTTATTGAGTCCATTCCAATATGTACAAAAAACCTATTCTTAAAAAAGTTAATTTTTTTTTCTCAGCGAATAAATGAGGAAAATAACCAATCAAAAATAGAAAATCTGGCTTAAGTGTGGGACAAATAATGCAAAAAAAGTTTGGGTTTTCTGATTGACTAGCATTTGTAAAAAACTTACACTCGAACAAAGCTATTATATTGCCAACATATATTTCAAAAGCTAAAAATTCGAAAACCTTAGAGCGATTGAGAATCATGATATTAACTATTATAAATACTTTTGACCGCTTCATCACATAAAAATTTATTTCAGAACTTTGAATTAGTAGCTAATTTAAACCCACTTAGGTAGTAATAGCCCCTTTGCTTTTCTGACGTAAAAGTTTTAATGAAATGTAATTAGCATAGGATAATAAATTGGTGGAGTCATGAAGTGTTTTCTTCAATCATTTAAACTCCTTGACCCAACTTTCCCCAAAGTTTGACTAAGCGAGTTCAGACGTGGTATGCTGTAAATTTGATTAGGAATTTTTTTTTTTTACTAGAGCACACTTGTATATTCTACCTATTCTATTTATTCTATGAAGCAAGAGTCCCAACAATTATTCGGATATACACCCAATTGTTGCAAGGTATTTCATGTATTTAGCTAGCTCAGGAGTGACTTATAATCGAAAAGTGCGCGCGCTAAACGTCAATCCAACTTTTGGAGAAGGGGAAGTTAAATCCTTGAACGTTTAAATCCTCTCATCCGTGAAATATCGACTTTTTGAGAAAAAGGTATTTTAAACTGGCTTGTCGTCTACACGCTTCACAGGATGGGGTGTGAAAGTCCGTGTAATTTCACGATACTTTAATATTACATTTTTTAAGTTTGTCCTGGAAAGGGTCATCTCTAACATTTAAAATAACAGTTAGGTAAACCTGACACTAGTGAAAAACATTGTACAAAAAAATAAACAACAGGCCATACTAATTAGAAGTGGTTGGGATAAAATTATTGAAATTTAGAAAAAACACCACTAAAAATCGATATTAATATTTACTTCTTTCTCTTTTTTTATAGAACCTACGTTACGTGTGTCAAATAAATAAAATGCAGTGTAAGTTGGCCTTTACGTCTGAATGTTGACGGAACGGCTTGTCAGCACATCATAGACGTAAGAGCCCTGCGAACGAGGTTGGTAGTAATAGGCTCAACATTCAAAACAAGAAAAAAGAAAAACTAACAAACCTTCGAGAAGATCGTCATCTTCATCTTCACTTTCTTCTTCTGGTTCTTGAAAATGAACAATAGGTTTTTCTTGTATTTTTTCTGCAACTTGATGTTGATTTCGTGTATCCACAACACGTAAAATAATTTGTCTAGGCATCTTATATCGCAGAATTTAATAAAATCACAACACAACAACTAAAGCTACATCTCATAACATGAAAGAAAACATACATGAATATATGTAAAAATCTTTTCAACAGGAAACAAAAGAGAAATTCTGACCCGTTTTGTTTTTGTGTAAAAATCAAATCAAACAAACACTGTATCGCTAACGAATGAGTTAAAAACAAAAAAGCACCCTCTTTACCAGACTTTTATTTGCACGTTGGCATAACTATTGAACAGAGGTGCGAATATTAGCAAAAGATGTACTAAATTCGAAATCAACCCTGGGTACAAGGTGTTTTACTCAAAATTTAACTCCCAGGCATATACCCCAATGTTTATTCGTAAATACGGCGGACTACGGATTAAGTTGCTTAACTCCATTACATTTTTTTCTCAAAATACACTTAGAAAAGGATTTGTTAGATCACGTAAGCCGACTATCAAAGAAGCCTGGGGACAAAATTGGTAAACTGTTAAACAAAATCTCTTATATGAACGCGCAACATATTTAAAAGGAATTATGCAAAGGACGCAGGATAAACTTTTTCCCAGGATCCCTTAGAATCGTGTTGGGGTAAGCAACTTGATTCCCGTCGCAGATCAGAAAAAGAAACTACACCACAACGACAATAAATAGCGACGACAGCTACAACAACAAACACAACAAAACAACAACAACAACAACAACAACAACAACTTTTTTTAAAAAAGAAAAATCGCCACCTTTTTTTCATCCACGTTTTCACGTTTATATTTAACCTTTATTTTCATTATAAAAAACTGAATAATAATTTCCAAATTATTATGAATATTATAAAATATAAAGATAAATCATAAAAATATAAAGTCACTATGGATACAGCCGGCAGATGTAAACAAAGTTGAAAGCAAAAGTTTTCAGTGAAACTTTTTTTTTCTTGGATAGAAAGTAAATGTTTTCTCGCCTCTTTTAGAACGGGATAAAACGCAAAATTTTATTCAGGTTACCAAATTCTTCCAACCTCGTCCCCAGGGTTTGTTAGGTTATATTGAGACGAGTGCGTCCCAACACAAAGAAACCTCAAAGCCCCGGGGACGAGGTTGAGCTTCTTCACGTAACAGTCTTTCATCCAGCTCTCATATGTTCGAAGCTATTTAGTATATCATTGGAGTAGAAGAGTCTTGGGGGTTAGATTGGTAAAGACTGACCTTTAAAAATATCAAGGAAACATATTTTAAAGACTAAGTTAAAATTCGTCTAAATCCGGAATATACAAATGGACTCGGTCGAGCCTTTAAAGTCGGGTTTGGACCTTTTAAAATTCCACGATTTGTTTGTCCTGAATGAATTTCGTACGAGTTCGGAGCAGGAGCTGTTGATGCTAAAAAAATAAGCGAGACAAAAACATGAAACAAAAATGGTAGATGCACATCGGCAAGAAAATGGTAACCAAAGCAGTGGATACTATTTAAGTAAAAACAAAATTCAATTTCTTACAAATGTAGCTAATAGCTACAACTGCAGCAAAATTCAATAAAATTTCGTTTCTATATGTTTCGAAATTCCCATAACCTAACCCTCCCAATTTCCAGGATTTTTTAATCTACGTGCCATAAGTTGGGACCATTTATTTAAAAACAACCAACAAAAACAACAAGTTACTTTTACTTACATTTTTGTTTGGTGTATCGTTTCCCCATGCTGTACTGAGGTGCCGATGTTTTCACTTTTGGATAGTAAGCGGCAGGGCCTGGACCGACAGTACCTGAAATAACAATACATCACTTTTGTTAACAATAATGCATCACTTTTATTAACAATAATGCATCACTTTTTTTAACAATAATGCATTACTTTTACCAATAATTCATCATTTTTAACAATAATTCATCGCTTTTAACAATAATGCATCACTTTTAACAATAATGCAACAATAATGCAACGCTTCGCCAAAACAATCAAGTAAAATAGCGGGTAAAAAGTTAGCATTTATTTCCTATTAAATTTTTAAAAAAAAGTTGAGAAGACAAAATAAATCAATCAATAAAAAAGTTGGACTGTCTTGTTTAAACAAACAAAGAAGTTACCTGATCTTGCTTCAATCCTGATACCCATCGAGAACGCTGCTACGCGTTTACCATCTGGACGTGCAGGAAGTTTGACGTTGTACGTAGCCGGTCCAGGAGTTTCCTCTAAAAAATAATATGGATGTGAACTTATTTTCTAATTCAAAGTAAGATTACAAAAAAATACAGAATCTTCTACCAAGCAGTATTTTCTCTTCTAACATCTCCTTCTTCTTCTCAAACATTATATGTATTGGTTAAAAAATGGAAAAAACGCTATACTTCCTTAAAAAACATTTTACAGCGAACAAATAAATACATAGCATCGAAATTTTAATGTCTTGTTACATAAATCTATTTTTAGTTCAAATTAAACCTACTCTCCATTAGGCGAATTGGTGTCACTGGAATCACTTGCGATTTGAACGAATAGGCAAAATTTCAACAAGCCGGTATTCTCTGCAAAATTGAGAGTTGTATTCCTTCAGCACGAGTTTTCATCAGGTCAAAACATCGAATCCTTTTACTTAGGACTTTTTTCAACTTTCTGTTTCATTTTAATTGGCTTAGTGAAGATTACCTTTTAATTAAAATATGGAGAAAAAATTGTCGTCAGCCTGTGGAAAAATCCACGGGTTAGCACTAATGTGGATAAAATATACGGTATTAATTTGCTTGTGTTCCGTAGCATAACTTTTTTCTTGCACATAGACAAAAAACAGGTTTTCGGTAGGAATTGTTGCTCGAAAACAAGCTAAATATTAAAATCGTCCGTTTTTGAGCACCTGAGGGAGGAAGAACCATAGAACGTAATAAAAATACTGCTTGGATTTGGTTTACCTGATTTCTGTTGGAATCTCTTTCCCATCGAATGTGCGGGAGCATCATTTTTTGAGAAATGGTTTTGATGATCGTAGGTACCAGGTCCGACAACACTGTTCTTCATTACACCTTAGAATAAAAGTGCTGTTGTTTTATACAAACTCCAAATTGGTCTCAAAATGAAAAAAGCTTTTAAAAGAAATTGGGCAAAACTTCCACATTGAACGTACTTTGACAATTTTAAGACGGATATAGGTCGATAGGTTTACAGATTGCCACTGAAAAATAAACTCGATCGTTTACAAGTGACATGATCAATTTTTCTTGGGACACATTGTTTATTGCAAGAAATTTAACGTGAAAAGCCACTACTCGACGATACAGACTATAGGATATTGTTGAAGTAATCGAGTCCACCGAAGGTAATTTTAAAAATGTAGTTCAAAATAAAAGAAAGTTATATATGTTATATATGGAAATCTTACTGTACTCCGCATAGTTGAGAATGTCAGGATATATGGGTCGACAAACCTTCCTGCATGAATACACCGGCTGTTGTTTCAAGTTTTTGATAGTGCATTTGTAAGTATCTGGACCAGGCTGTGGACTCACTATAAAGAATGTTAACAACAGTGGATATAATAGTAACAGCAAAAGATATAAAAGCACACAAAAACGAACAGGTAATCGAGTAAATGCTAGAAATATTTCACGGCTGAAAACATTATAATTGATGTCAAAATTATTCGAATTAACAGATGTTTGAATTATCAAAATAATTGTACATCAAAATTACATTTTACGCGTAATAAAAATGTTACAATGTGGAAAAGATGGTATCATATCAGACCACAATGGCCTAATCGACAACAGTCCTGTTATAAATTTCTTTACTACCCAAACAAACTTAGAGGTAGATAAGACAAAGTTTTTTTCTTTTGATGCAAAATAGTACAACGGTCAACGAAACAGTAGCATCACAATAATAACAAACATGGTACCGTTTCTTTCAAACGATCGATAGGTCATGCTGCATTTCGGACCTTCACCAAGACGAGATGGCACTCCATACGTATTGGGACTAGGTGCCCATAAGTCTAAAAGACGTTAAATATAATAATTAGTATCATTATTAATTTTGGAATGTTTATACAATATAGTTATCAACGTGAGCCCAACTTTCTCAATATACAAAATAGACACACATCCGTTTGTCAACCCAGTTTCTCTCAAATGACATAGATTGACATGTAGCTACGGTAACATGACTTGCTAAACATGACCATGCTTCGTACCGAACCACCGTCATCGTGATGACAAAGAAAGCTTTGTATCCAATCGATCACACGCCAAACACTCAGACTTCAACCAAACGTAGCAGCCAGACACTTTCCTTTTTTTGCTTGATCTGTTCCAAAACTCCTGAAATGACCCACTAAAATTCCGATTTCCTGATAAATATTTAAAGATCTCTGTAATCTGCCACTGCTTCACATTTTTTCTTATTTTTACACCGTTAGACAGCGTTTTTAGAGGTTGTAATCTTAATTCAAATAATTTCCACTAGCTATGAATAAGCTACACAAGAAGAATAAAAATTACGTTTATTATAGGATGTCATTTCCAATAGAAGGAATTTCGATAAAACAATAAAAGAAAAGCACATACTGGATATTTCAGGCTGTCGACTGGAAATAGATTTGGCTACAGCTTTACCAATAGTTGTACCAAGATCATAGGCAGCTGGACCAGGGTTGTCACTTGCTAGGTGGTAGAAAGACACATTATGATTTGACACAAACTACATTAAAAATGGGATAATAATTTACAAGTCTTACCTTTTGGCGTTGGTAGTCTTTTACTTAAAGAATAAGCAGGGCCTCGGTCTTTGCAACGAATGTCGTACACAGCTGGACCTAAAAATATTATCCGTAAAAGAAAATTTTGTTACAGCACTTATATTTCAAACACAGAACAATTAAAACAACACAAGTACAGAAATACAAAAAATAATTAAAACCACTATATTTTATTTCAACCCACCTGGGGTTATCGAGTTTAACTGGTTGGTTTGAAGAGGTAGAGCCAGTCCAAACGACTTTTTGATGTTCTTTTGCCAATGACTCGATTTCGGACGATATTTGGCTGGACCTGGTGTTTTAAAACCTGACAAAAAACAAGTTATTGTCACATTGGCTCCTTAAATTCCGACTTCGTAATTTCACAGTGAAAAAGACATTTTTATCAATATTTCTTTCCTCTTTAAATTAAAAGAACATATATCTCTTACACGTTTGATATTTATTAAAAAAACCTCTCCAATAGTAGTGCTAATGTCTACAGAAGTGTAACTGAGTAAACAAACAAATAAACAAATAAACAAAAACTGAACAAATCCGTTGAACCTTCACAGACGTGAAAAGTTACCTTGACTATCAACAGGTTGCACACGATAGTCTGGTGGTCCATGCATAATCTTTTGTCTGCCACTCATGCTACATTTGGAGTTTTTTTCAGAAAGGTTGCCATGAGTCAACAAATATGCTGCTGGTCCCAATGAGCAGGTTTCATGACGATCTGATTTGCTTTTACCAATAAGTGGAAAGCCTCTATCTCTCCATACCATATCTCCTTCAGTTTTGTATTTATTGGGACCAGGAAAAGGATCAACTAAAAGTGTAAGAACATTAGTACAGTTTTAAGGGTTAATCATATTATATATAACAAAGTAAGGAAGGAGATTGATTTTAAAGGTCGCATTAAGGAAAAATGTAAGGCTATTTTACTATAAAAATACTTTTGAAATATTCCACATAAATGACCACTTTAATTCCTAAGGTACTTAAAATACTTTTACTAAAGCCAATTAAAATCTAGTAAACAACAAGTATTTTAGCTATATGAGAAAAGTACAATCACAGACAGTTTATACAAAAAGTAAGTAAAAAATGGACCTAAGATTTGGCTGATGATAAAATAAGATCATGAATAACTTTTTGAGTGCTTATGTATTAGAAAATGTTTAAATAAAATGCAGCTATTATATTTTTTTAAGTATGTACAATTAACTAATCAACAAAAGAAAGTAACAAACAGGGAGGTGGCTTCGGCTTTCCAACGATTGAATATTGCGGTGGTGATGGCTTTGTTAAGGATATGCTTGGAGAATAATCTGCTGCACCAGGAAGAGGTATTGCTAAAAATATATATATAGAATTAATGTTGTTGACATTTAGAAATAGGCTAAAGACTTTCCTGCTATGAAATTTTGTGCACAAGATATGTTCTGTCAATTTTGTTCTTCCTGTGCACCCAAGAGATATCTCTTATGTTAAAATAAAAAAAAACATTTTATTTGCATGGATCATTAACAATGGAAAGATAAAAGGATGCAAAATACATTCTACTTTTGAATGTGTATATGTCAAAAACCATGAAGATAAAGTGGAATTTCTCTATCTCAAACTTGCAAGTGACTGAGGAATTAGTTAGTGAATGAAAAATATGAGAGAGGGACAAAATATCAGGGGAAAAACGGGCAACGGACCAAAATATTTGTTTCAGGTAGGAATATGAGATAAAGAGAGTTCATTGTACCATGCTTGCTAATTTGGTTACCTAATTGTGTCAATGGTTTGCCATTATCTTGTGGAATATATTCACCCATTGCAGTTCTGTTAACTAAAAAAATATTATTTACAAAAGGGTATATATAGATCTCCTTATGGTATTTGTATATATAGCATACATAAGCCACGGGACACAAGGCAATGATTTTAGGCAATAGTAACAAATTCAATTTTGTCGCAATCAGCTTAAAAAGTCATTGTGCACCACACATCTGTGTAACAGGTAACTTTTCCTTAATAACAAGGAAAACCTTCAGCATAAATAATTCATTCTGATTAGCTGGATACAAAAAGTGTTGACTTAGAATTTTTGTTGAAAGGGCCAATATGAAGAAATTTTTTAGAAACAAGGTTTTTTGTAACGAGTAGCATTTTTATCTTACCAAAAGCAAGATACAACAAAATCAAATCGATTTGATTTTGTACCATTTATCTGCCAACAAAATAACTGTTAAGAATAACAAAAATAAATGTTGTGAGCAACAAAGACCAAATTTACATTTTAGGCCACAGTAATCAATGTAAATATTATACTATCGCTTAGAAAATCATCTTTTGTCTCTGTGATCATAAATAATGAAAAAATAAAAATAACAGAAAATAATTTTTTTGCAATGCTTCATCAATTCATAAATAAGTATTTTATAGAACACTGTAATAACCTTCATAGAGTTCAGTGTAACAATAAGAAAAGCAAAATGAGAAAAAACATCAGGTACTTACTTGTCCATTTTTTTGCAGTTTCTCTACCCAACAGCTGACCTTTCTCACAAGTCAGCATTTCTGTATGTGATCTATTTACTGTATTCTCATCTTGAATATCTTCTTCTACAACAATGTTGCCTTCCATCTTGGTATTTTTACAGCTTTTTCTAAATTTTGAACACATCTTTACAAAAAATACATAATGTTACAAATTCAACTCAATGGACGTCAATTAATGTAACCTGTGCACAAATTTTGCTATGCCTGGAATTTTTGCAATTTTAAACATTTAGGAAAGTGTGATCAATTTAGTCATAAAAATTTTTTTTCAGGGTTTTACTATGACTAAATCAAAATAACATATTCATTTACTCAGCACCTATACATCTTTTTAGAAGCATGGTGTATGATTATAAAAACTGCTAAATCAGCATTATGTTTACAATATGATCAATAATTTTGGTTGAGCTTATTTATGTTCCAACTGTCTTTACGGGACAGCAACATTTTTGAACAACATGGGAATTTTTTTCAACCTATGAGTATGTATGTGTTTGTGAAATATGAATATGTATATCTATATTTGCTTCAAAAGGTATTTCTTTATAGTTCTGGCCTAGATGCTTCTTCTAAATGTCAGGGTGGGTCATGCATATATGAAAAAATATTTACGATTTTACAATGGATTTATTCATCAAAGAAACTACTTCGGTATATAATTTCCTGTCAGTTTCATAGAAACAGGAAATAATTTTGCTACCATTTTTTACTTTCTTCAAAGTTTTCAAAAAGGGATACCGTCAAATGGGAAATGATTTTCAAAATTAAGTTTGGCAAAAATGCCTTGGGTTTAATTCCCAAGGTTCATAAATTCTGCTTTGACACAAGAGAGGAGTCACACTGGAATAAATCATGTTTCGATTAAACGACAATAAAAAATTGGTAAACAAAACTATTGTTTCAAAAGTATATTTAAAAATTTGTTAGTTGTGCATAATAGTTATTTCACAGCAATCTCTACTTAAAGCAACTAGCTAAAACAAAAATTTAGCATGTTAACAAAAATTTCCCATCTACTCGCAGTTACCACCTTTGGTTTACAGAAGAAAAGTTAAGTAGATTATATACATGTTTTACAAGCAAGTTAAAATTACAGGGATTGTGGTATACGCTTATGCAGTAAACACAGTCAGGCTTAAATTATAAGTTATGTTTATAGGGAAAAATATTTAAAAAATTAAACATTGCCTTGTAAACTATATGGATAAGATGCTGTTTTAGCTTAAAAACAGCCACACTAAAGGTATAATAAAAATAGGTAAGTTCACAAACAGCATAATTATGTCTTAAATGCCTATCTAGTTTAAATATCATAAGGATTCGCCAAGGCTGAGCAATATGCTTAATATATGCTGAAAAATTCCCCTCTGAGCCAGAATATGCTTAAAGCATCCGCTGCACATGTAAATAATGTCACGTACCTTTCCTATGGCATACAGCGCATAGATTTCTCTCGCCTCGTACACGATTTACCAAATAAAACGTCATACATACCATAAACTTCTTCTGAGGTGACGTCTAATGAAAATAAATTCAGTTTCGGTTTCGATTTTCGTTGCCCATGATTTTGGTCTTGTTCAACATGTGATATTTTTTGTAAATGTAACCCGAGATTTCTGAGCAAGCGAGAAATGGAACGCTAGCTCCCGCGAATAGAACTGACACAGAATCCCACACGAAGCGGACAATGTAAGTGAGGTCAATTCATACTTACAGCGTGTCGCCATTTTTGTTGGAACCAATGCACAATCAGCATCAAGCATTGGGAAAATGGCCACCGCACTTGAAAGTTACACGGGACGTATCCTTTCAAATTAAATGATATACAAATGTAGAATATGTTAGTCTCACTAACTATTTTGATAGATAGTTCTATGAGGAATAATAGTCAGGGGCATAACACAATTTATAGACTAGTTCTAGCTCGCTAGCTAGCTAGCTTCGGAAGGATGGAAATGAAAATCAGAAGATGTGCATATTTTACATCATTAACCTCACAAATATGGGGGATACACCCTGTCGATTATTTTCAGTATGGGTTGTGGCTTAGATGAGAAGTCTGGGAGTATTTAATGCTCATTTAGAGGTATGCAGACCTAATTTAACCTAGGTAAATATGCACAAAAACACGAGGACGGGGTGCTGACTTTGTGGAAAACGCCCATAGGGCTATATATGAAGGTGAGCTTGGCAACTTTTTGAATAAAATTTGAGCTTTTTGTCTGAACAACAAATGAAGCCTTTTTGAAAAATCTACGCGAACAAACTTTCTTGACAAAGTTTGCTCATGATACCATCACAGTATATCTGCCATTATGACGAAAGAGGGTGCCGATAAGCCGCATATAACGCTCGCATATATAAGGGCGAGTTCGGGCGACTTTTCGAATTAAATTGGCGGTTGTCGTCCGAAACCGCCCGTACATTCCCGAAATGCAATTCCTTGTAACATACCATGCGGCCGATAGTTGGAACACGGCTGTTTCAGCGCGGACAAAAATGGCCTGCGCAAAAAAAACAATATACCCCGTCAGTAAAAACAGGATATCTAAAGACCGAAATTGCTTAATTTGGGCCAAAATGTCGAAAAACGTCCTTAAAAACGTAACTTAAAGCAACTTCTTCCACAATATCTGGAAAATTAGGCCAGGATAAGATGTTTTTTATGATCCATAGGTTAGAGGGGATATTCAGGATAAAAGTAATTGAATTTTTATACTGTCCGAAATCGTCCAAAGGTATTTTTTGGGGCCAAATACGCTAAATGTACGAAAAACAGCTAACAGTGCCATATTTCAACTTAAAGGTCGGTTCAATTTGGTGAAAATCCTTATCGTTTCTAGCCCTGAGACATTCTAAAGTGTCCTAAATGAAATTATGATGTGTCCGAAAGTGTCCGAATTGATATTTTGGGCCTTTTTGGGCCAATACACCTCTTCACAGTTCCGTGAAATTCGCGTGCGAAGATCACGTGACCATTATGTCATCGTTAAAAAAATATATGCGCGCGCACAATCGGAAGAAAACATTCTTATTTTCAACTCACGCCAGTAGGAGCTCGTGGATATTTGTCTTATAAGTACAGAAAATTTTGTTGAAAATATGGAAAAAACTGTTGAGAGTGGAAAAAGAAAGCGTTCCAGAACTTGTGCTGTCATTAACTGCAGTCATAGTGAGTACGACTTGGATGTTTGGGACAGCCAAACTTGTGAAACCCACAAAGTTGTGAGGAGTTCTTGTTGCTGTGAAAAACCTTACGAGTGAGTTTTGATGAAGTTGCGTTTAGCACTTCTTAATGAAGATCTTGCTGATCGCTTCAAAATATCTGTTGGTTTAACTAGCAACATTATAGCTTCATGGTTGAAAGCTGCTTCAGCAGCATTGAGACCTATTGTATATGTACCAGACGAAGATAAAATATCCAATACTCTACCAAAAAGATTCAAGTCATTTCCCAAAATGCATTCAATTTTAGATGGCACAGAATTTTTTATTGAAACGCTGAAAAATCTGGACCTTCAAAAGTTAACTTGGAGTGAGTATAAACACCACAACACTTTAAAAACTTTGGTATGTTTTGCGCCTAATTCTACGATTGTGTTTGTTTCCAAAGCATGTGGAGGTTCTATATCAGATAAGGAAATAACAAACCGTTGTGGCTATCTTGATATGGTACCTCAATATTCCCAAATAATGTTTGACAAAGGTTTCAGAATTCATGAAGAATGTTCGCAACGGTTTATTTCATATATGGTACCTCCTGGACGAAAAGGAGCTGCACAGATGACACCTGCAGAAGTTAAAAAAACGAAACACATTGCAAATTTGAGGATTTTAGTGGAACAAGACATCAGATGAATGAAAACTTTTCGCATACTGGCAACAGAGTACCCTATTTCCATGTTAAAACTGTTTGACTATGTGGTAACGATATATGCAGTCCTAAGCAATATGAGAAAACCTATTTATCTTGATTAATTATATAACATTTTTCTAGGTTTATTATACTATATATATTGATAATGTGAAAAAGACATTTCGAAATCTTTGAAAATTCATTTTAATGTGTAAATTTTCAAATGTTACATGTAAAAATTATCAAAGATTTAAAATGTCTTGCAGTGTGTATTTTTCATAACATTAACTATGAACTGTCTTTTTTACAAAACGAGCAAATCCACGATTCCGATTCTTCAGGGACATCTTCTTCTATGATATTTACACACCCATAATTGTGATTTTTGTTTTATATATTTTAAGATTGTTATAGTGAATATAGATACATTTTCTTCTATACTCTTGTTGTTTTCAATTTTGAATGATTTTGCCGCTTCTATTACGCTACAAGGTAAATTTTTCAGTTGTATCGTTTTTGGCTCAACTCTACGCCCACCTCGTGTAATTTCAATAAAACAGCTGTCAGGTGCTACAGTTTTTAGCTTTTCAAATAGGTGCTCTCTTTGTTTGTTTGGATTTTGAAGTAATTTAAGCTGTGATGGATTAGCAAAGCTAGAAAACTGATGAAAAGTTTTATTACTTTCTGCAAGATCATTTTTCGTGGTCTTTCCATACGTTTTGTAATGATGTTTGTTGAATGTCAGCTCCGAAATGGGTTTGTGAACAAGTACAGTTTTACAACCTCTTGGTACGTTCCATTTAGCTAACAAACTTGTACAAGATGGTTTCGTAGCACGTCATAGCATGTTATATTTTCACCACTAACGTCCTTACTGGTCAACATTTTTACAAGTTTTTTTAGTCTCGTTGTTGTACGTTAACTGCTTGCATTTTTTCCCACCATGTGCTCTCCTCGCGTTGTTGTGAAGGAAGCGCAAAAATACGTGATCGAACACGCTTAAACATGTTCTGTAAAATAACCCAACCATAGCTGATAATGTAAATAAATATTGCGGTACAGTTGTGACAAAATAAAAACAAACTCTTCGCTCGCATGTTTACTAAACGTGGTGACGTTTTACGTAACATCGACAGATTTTATAATATACCGAAAGCATCAAAACAAGCTGGAATTTAAAATTGACAGTTTTTTATGCATTTAGAGCCTTTAACGAGGAAAAACACTCTGAAACGATAGTCACTTTCGTTTACTACTGCCATCTTTGTTTACATTTTATCTTCCGATTATGCGCGCGCATCTTAATTACGTAATCATTATATATGCGCACGCACATAATTTTTGAAACTGCGAACTCGTGTATTATCAGAAATCTTTGGAAAAAAGACCATTAAGGACCACGATTACTGTTATAAGTTCGTTTGCTGGTTTGGAAACCTCATTGTTTCTAATCTAGAGTGCCTTTAATGAAATTATGATCCATCCAAAACTGTCTGAATTGACGTGTCGGGACCAAATACGTGAAAAACGCTATTTTGCATACAAATTTAATTTTCAAGCTTAATTTAACAGGTGAAAAGAACTAATTGTTTTAATCCTGAGGCATTTTTAAGTTTCTAAGTTAAAAATATAACATGTCCGAAATTGTCCGAAAAAGTACTAGTCTTAGTATAGTGTACAAAATATATATTTTTTTAAAAATTTACAGAACTATTTTGTAAATAAAATATTTTCTAATTTATACAATCTAAATATATATACATTGTAGTAATTTAATCTTTGAAGTCTTCCATGCAGAAATCTAAACATAAAATAAGACAGTCTAATTATTTCTAGATTATAAAGAGACAGTATTTGCAAGTACCAAAGCAACAGTGAGCCAGACAATGGATTTATAGTGTTACCATTGTGCAGAATACTTAGAAGATCATAATAATAACTCTAAACTTTGTAAAAGGAACTGAACTTGTTTACTGGAACTAAAGAGAATACAAACTACATCATTATAACTATCTTTCATGATATAAAATAAATATATCAAGAAATATTAAAAAGAAGACAAAAGACAGCATTTTCAGATGGATTTATAGTGTAGAAATCACTTACTGTGTGTAGAAAACTTTGATCATAATACTAATTCTAAACTTTGTAAAAGGAACTGAACTTGTTTACTGGAACTAAAGGGAATAAAAACTACATCATTGTAACTATCTTTCATGATATATAAATAGATATATATTAACTCTCTTAATTTATACAATATATACATTTAAATAAAATATAAACAGGAACATCAATTTACACATTTATTATTTACAGTGGCCACAATAAGGACACTTACCCTTCCTATAGAAACTTTTCTGTCCGTTCCCCTTGCAAGGAACACACACACGCTCTACCCCTATCTGAAGCTTCCTATTGACCTTGCTCCACAATTCCTGACGTTGCAGTAACAACGTTAGCTTCAGGTCCTGATCTCGAACCCCGTACAACTGTCTTACTTCTTTATTTACAGAGTTGTGCAAGCTCTCACCCTCCTCTTCACTCAAAAGTCCCAAAGTCCGATGCATTTTTGCAAATCGTGGCACATCAAAAACTAACTCGTGTAGTTTGCGTGTAATTGTCTCCTCAGGAAAGTGTTTTGGAAAGGCCTCACCAAATGAATTACAAAATCTCTCTAAGGCATCTATTTCGGGACCGGTTAAAAATCGTTTACAAAAAAGAAGTGGTTGAATCTGACTAAATAAACCAAACACACAAAGAAATCGTTCGTGAAGATCTGCATTGTCAGCAATCATGTCACAAAGTCGAACATGATTTCTCAGAACAACTTTGCAATGATTGCCAACAAATACAACCTTGATGTCATCAAGGCACTGGAGAAGTTGCTTCTCCCGATCTCCCATGGTTTCTTCACACTTAGTCTGAAGGACCTTACACCTAAGTTCCAATTCTAAAATGGAATCGTCAAGAATAACACGGCGTTCCCTTAGATCATCAATTCTGTTTTCTAAATGTGAATGAAGATCTAATCGACCTATTCCTGAACATTTTAGACAGGTAAACCTCTCAAGAGTAATCTCTTCAGATTCCCCAAACAATTCACAAACTTGATGTGACCATTTTTTCGCATGTGTCACATAATACCCAATTGACATCAGTATCAAACCTTGTTATTAGGCAAACCTCTGCAGCGCACGATCCAAAATCTTTATTTACAGAAAACCTTTTTTTTCCTTTAGCCCTGCACTTAACCTGTCTGTCAAATTGGCCAGGTCTACGTATTCACCCCCTAATTTCCTTAACGATTGCTCGCTCTCCCGCAGCTCTACGCTTTTTGTCACCCATTCAATATTAGCTGACCTATCGCTGGGCATATCGTCGCATGCATCCAACCTGCGCACGCACTTTAACAACAGTTCATACAGCTTAGGGTGATGCCTAATACAATATGCAAAACGGTGGAACGACTCTGCTTAGATCCGTAATAGGAAAAATGACATCACCCACAATAGATTCATGATACTTACCGGTTTTTCTTAAACCACCAGTGCGATCCTCGGCCAAATTTTCAAAGTAACTAGCCTCAAGATCTTTCAGTTCTACGAGCTATGTCACAATGAAAAGGCATGTGAGGTAACCCACGGTGGTGTTGAAGGTGACTTAATTCAACATAGTCCTTTACACTAGGGTACGAAGCAGACAAACCCTGGTGACCAAGAACATCATCGATGAAATGAAAATCACCTCCAAGAAAAACCTTAACCTTATGCCCATCCATACGAAATTCTGACTGCTGCATTTCTATAATCACATCACGAAAGGGTCGTAGAACACGGGCCATGTTCTGACGACAATCTGAAGCCTGATACAAACAAAACATATGTACATCATAAACAGAACCAGAAGAAACACTATTAACAAATTCAAAGTGAAATTTCATGTGCTTACCACCCTTGTCCCCTCCAAAAACAATCCAAATATCTCCACCAAAGTCATCAAAACGCACATGATTACGTGTCTTAAGATCTACAAAAACATCAGTAACATATTGTTTCAAGTCAGTGACCCTTAGTACAGGAGTAGGCGAGCAGGAAGAATCATCCGCACTAGCAAAGAGATCAACTAGCTTCACAGAAACAGTGTTCTCATTTGCATGTTTTGTCATCTTCACTTGCTCGACTCTCATCTTGGGCTCAGATGGCAAAATAGGAGCACCAAGATTTGTTAGAACACACCTTAACCTACGAAATGCAGCAGTGGGCATCCTTAATAGGCACCTTAGTTGGACAGCATCAGAGGGAGACAGAGGTTTGATAATACCTGACATCTCTGCAGCTATATGTGCAAGAGACGGGATCTTCTGCACCAGATTCATCAAAAGCATCGAAACTTCTTCCACCTTTTCATCACCTGAAACGAAACTAAGCAGGCACATGCACAGGTTGGATCTCCTACGCAGCTCGCGTTGTGACACTTCTGAGTTGGACTTACCACGCCTGCCTAAGTTGACAAAAGTAGTCTTATGTTTTATTAGGGGAGTAAAAAAATACCTTCAAATATGGAGGAATTTTCGGCCTCATACGACTTAACAAAAATGAGATCGTGGTCATCTCTCCCACTACAACGACACAAAGAAGCTTTAGCCTGAAAAGTAGACTGACGTAGACCTTTGATAGTTTTTGAGGCCGTCGCGAACTTTTTTTGCGTGGATGCTAACTTATTAGAAATATCCGTGAGATACACTTCCTTATCCTTCAAAGTGCCACTAACCTGGCCTAAATGAGACTGCAAGGTCTCATTCCTAACCCGAAAAGTCTGAAACTCAGCTTCAACTTTACTTAACCGAGACGTTAAGTCTTCAATTTTTACCACCAACTGGCCATTTTCAGCAGATAACTGCTGATTCCTATTTAACAAATCTTGAAGCCTTGTTTCATATCTGATTCTTTCATTAGCGAAGGGATCGGGAGATGGTGGATTTGGCGCGCGCGACAGTTGTACGGTCGGGAAAAAAGGCAAATCTTTGTTTATGATTTTCGAATCTTTTTTTGACATGTTTTTTTTGCATATCCGAGCCAAAATTTTAAATGTATCAAAAGGAGGCAAATCAAAACCTACTGGGAGCAAAAACTGGATAAAACTATACAAAACTAAAAAACTCTGGCTAAATTTATTTAACAAAGAAAAAATTACACCATTTGTAATTTTTTTTGGATCTTCCACCCTAGTTACAGAAGGAAAATTTTCCTCACAAATCCAGGAATCCTCCCACCCAATGGAACTCAAGTATTCCTTCTGTTGAGATTCCATACCCAGTAGTTGTTAGTTAAAAAGAACTTTGAAGGGAAGAAAATACAAACTTCACACACACAAAAAAAGGACACACAACAATAACAATATAAACAACGAACGTTAAAAACAGCGAGAATAACACGTAACTAAATATTCACAACAATTTAAAAAAGACAGGCACCTTCAAAAGTTTGAGGAATTAAACAGGGATATTCCCAAAAAAATAAAAGAATCACTTAGCTGGTTTTGATCTGCCGTCCCGCTCGAAAAGAATTATGTTAAAAGCGTGCGTTTTGTATATAGCAACGCTGTCTCGATTGTTCCGCCATTTTTATTTTTTTCCGCACTCGGAACCGTATCTCCATTCCGGGCCATCGAGGACGCGATAAACACGGTGTTTCCATAATTCTGTAACAAAAACCATACCTAGCAAATCATTTGATGCCAACAGTCTGAACCTATTATAGCTATGGATACTTACCTATTCGAATAAAAAAGGGATCGTATTACATTGTATTGCCGTGTACCACTTTTCTAACTTTTCCCGGACTTTTTTAGCGCTAAACAAAGACTTTAACTCAAAATTTAAGTGGTTTATAGTTTGCGAGACGGACGGTACACGGTACTTTCCGATACTACCACGTTACCAGGCTCCCTGTGCCAAATTTCAGGTCTGTAGCTATCACTGCGGCGTGGGCACAAGGTTGGATAGATGGCATATTTTTTACGGAAAAATAATGTTTTTCGAATTTTATGTGTTTTGTTCGACGAAAGTACTCAAAGTACTTAGCACACATATGAAACATATTTATTTTATTATAAAGAAGAAAGGTAGACTGTTCTAATATTTTTTATTTCAGTAAAATTAAAATAATACAAAAAAAGTTACAATAATTTAAAAAATGGTAAAAATACAATTTTTTTTAAAAAATTGTGGAAGCCATTTTAATTTTGTCAGCGGTTTGACCGTAGCGAAACAGCCGTGGGAAGAAGGCGCTTGAAGATAAAGGAGTTAATAAAGTTTATATATAAGTTATTTATCAAGTAAATCTTATTATAAACTATCAAAAACAGTTCTTTTAAGAACTTCGCTACCACATAGTAAGTTTATTTTAATTTTTATAGTTTTTTGAATCATTAGTGTCTGTTTTTCTTTTCTTTTTCGGGCATTGTTCGGGTCTATGCGGGGTTTTTCGGGCAAATACTTGATTTTTTTTCAAAACGCCGAAAACGCCCGCACTTTTTACGGCGTATGCGGCTTATCGGCACCCTCGTTATGACAAGGGTGCCGAAAGCGCCGTATATATGAGGGCGGCTGCGGGCGTTTTTTTGGGTTTTTTTTTCAAGGTTTTCGTCTGTAACCGCCCGGAAAAGCCTGGGCCCATCCGAAACTGCCCGAATTGCAACGCGCGCGAGCTCATTGTTCTCATTTAAATTTTGTCGAAAGAAGGAAGGAATGTGCTATTTTGTCGTTATAATCTCAGTTTGTTATTTGTGAGATTTTATTACAGCTATTTATGAAATAAGTGATAATAAAAAACAGTTTGTTTCAGAGCTCTTCCACTACCACTGCTCGACATTAAAAGAATGAATTATTCTTGGTAATAAATGTTTAAAAAAATGTTGTTTCGGGTTGATTCGGATTTCTCATGGCGAAATTTTAAGTTTATTTTAAAACGCCGGAAGTCGTCCGACAGCCCCCGTAGATTTTGCGGCGTTTCCGGCGAATCGGCACCCTCGTCCATTATGTCTTCTGTCATAGACAATTTTTTTTTTAAATTTTGGAAGCCATTTTAATTTGTTGTCTTGTTTTACCATAGCAAACATGTAATTAACCTGTATCGGCTAACAGATAGTTACCGGTTCAGGATAATTACAGTACATACAGTACAGTATAATTAGCTGCTTATACAGCTAATAACGTGTTAATAGTTATATTATAGTGATCAAGTTTCTGATAGGTAATACAATAGGTAATAGAACTGATAATACGTGTGGGTGGACGAAAGGACCAGCTAGACAGTGGAATAATGAGGTTGACTATTTATAAAGAAAAAGAGGAAACTTTGATAAGAGTGGAAGTCAGGTGGCAGTAATAGAATCTAAATGTTGTGCTCAGATAGCTAAGCGTCGTGCTCGTACAGCAGTGTATAAGGCAAAATCGAAAGCAGATAGAAACAGATTTTCAGATGTTTTAAGAAGGGAAGACCAGCGCAATGTGATGTTCAAGATAGCAAGGCAAAAACTAATCAAGTTTTAGTAGGCGAGAAGTGTATACGTAACGATAAAGGTGTCTTTGCTAGCACTGAGGAGGAAAAAAAGCTAGCTTGGAAGAGTTATATTGTCAGAGGTTGCTTAACACCAAGTTTGATTGGATAAGGATGATCTGCCTGAGGGTAATGAAGATTGGCCAGACTGCGGGAGTATCAGGTGCTGTTGCAGAGATGGTAAAAGCATCTAGATATACTGTAGTTGAGCTTATTACAAGCCTTACTAATGAGATTATAAAGGATGGTGTTATCCTGAGTGACTGGCAGTCTAGTGCAATAGTGAATTGTTTCAAGAGCAAGGGCGCATTAAAAGGAGGGTTGAAGTTGGTTAATCAAGTAATGAAAGTTATTGAAAGAGTGATTGATAAGTTACTTAGAAAAAGCAATGATAGATAAGATGCAGACAGTTTCAGCAAAAGTGTTTAGGAAAGAGAAATAATTTCTATTTTGCCTTTATAGATTTTGATAGAGTGCCACCTAAAAAGTTGTGGGAATAAGTGGCTAGTTAAGATGGTACAGTTTATGTACAGCAATGCTAGAAGTCGTGTCATGATTAATGATTTGCTTAGTCATGAATTTAGTGTAATGTTGTCATCAAGGCTCTGTACTTAGTCCTTTGTTGTTTGTTTTAGTCTTAGAAGCGGTTATGATGGACTTCAGAATATGCAAATAATTTGATTCTTATAGTGGAGTCGATGGAAGAATTAGTTGAAATATTTGAGAAGTGGAAGAATTGACTAGAAGAGAAAGGGTTAAGAGTGAATGCAGCAAAGTCTAAAGTCATTAGTAGCATTAAAGCCAACTGAAAAGTGGCCTTGTGGATTTACAGGAAAGGGGTTAGTAGTAACTCAATTTTTTGTTAGACTTGTAAGCATTGGGTACATCAGAAGTGCAGTGTTATTGGAGGAAGGTTAAGAGCTGACATTCAGTTTATTTGCAAGTGTTGCAAAGGTGAGATTTTAGACAATGAAGTATTTCCAGCTTTAATGATGTACAACAGTGGCTCGTTGCAGATAGTTGTAAACTCCTGTATTTAGGTAATATGTTGGGTAGTTAAAGGGGGTGTTGGAAGAAGTGTTACTTGTTGGATAGCTTCCTTTGTTGACTAGCAGGGTCTTGTCAATTGAGGTAAAAGGTAGGTTGTATGAGACCTGTGTGAGAAGTGTTATGTTATACGGTAGTGAGACATGGGCACTGAAGTAGGAAGATCTTGACCGTTTAGAAAGGAATGATATGAGAATGGTTAAGTAGATGTGTAACGCCAGTCTGAGATAGAAAGAGTTCGGATGAGCTAAGAAGCATACTAGGTATCCGTAGCATCAGAGATGTTATCCAGATAATAAGATTGAGTTGGTTGGGACATCTGGTAAGAATGGAAGAGGATAATTGGGTAAGAAGAATAGAGACTTAATAGTTCCTGAAGCAAAGCCCAGGGGTAGACCTAGAAAGACTTGGCAGGAGGTATTAAGGACAGATTTAATGCAGAGAAATTTGAGTTTAGATATAACACAGTCTAGATCTGATTAGAAGAGGTTTATTAATTGCCCCGTCCAACCCATGCTAGCATGGAAAACGGACTTTAAACCGAGAATAATGATTCAGTGCACATTACTTTACTTTTTTTACAGTGTTTATTAGGTCTGCGTATGTGTTCAGTTGCATTTCTTGGTATCGTTTACTCAATCCATTTTTGTATATTTTATATGTTTTATGCTTGTGTTCTTAGTTCTATGTTCATATAATTATCTATGTTTTTTATCACCCAGTTTCTTGTATTTATTCAGCCTAAGTTGTACATCAAGTACATGTGTCACATGTGGATATCCAAACCACAATAGGTTTTTTTAACAGTTAACCGACTTTGAAATTCTATTTTAAACTTTGCCTAGGTAGGCACAAATGTCACATTTCTAAAGCTCGTCAATTGTATTTTCCTTAACAGTTGTGTTTTAGACACAGTCGCTGTTATCACGCAAGATGGCCGTATGATTGTTGTAAGTAAATTTAGTCACAATTCTTCTTAGTTCTTAGTGTGATTTCTCTGTTATAATTGCTTGCCATATTCTTGTGTAATACAATATGACATATCTGGGGTATTTTAAATCCACTGTTTTAAAAAAAGAGAATTGTCTTCTATTTAACAAAAATAGACATGTGGTGGATGTAATTTCTTGACTTTTAAACCAAATTTGACACGTGTTTATATTTTAAAGTGCAATTTTTAAAGCATTGTTTGCAGGCATTCTTTCGACATCTCCAATAATAATGTTTTCGGCGTCCACTGCAATATTTTCTTTACTTTTAAGGGGATATTAAAAGGTTTCGATCAGGCAGTGAATCTGATTCTTGACGAAAGCCACGAAAGAGTATTTTCAACAGAGGCTGGTGTGCAGCAGGTTGTGTTAGGATTGTACATTATTCGAGGTGACAATATGTAAGTACTCTTCTGCGTGTTTGTTTTCACCATCAGTACAAGTCATGCATGTAATTCTAGACCGAAGTGACATTAGGTGGACTGTTATTGATGCTCAGCATTAGGTTACTTACGCCTGTAACTTTCTATTGAATTTGGTATTGCTGAGTTAGTGTTTTAATTTTCAAGTTATTTTTGAAAAAGACTAACCAGTATGTATGTTTGGAAAGATTTGATTATTAGTAACTCTTGGAAAATATTTGGTAAACTCTCTCTTAACATATGGAATGTTTTTTTTAGTGTTTTCATCTAAAATCTCCTAAATTTTAAAGTTAGGGTCGCCCTGTCAGAATTTATGCGAAATAAAATTTCGCTAATTAGGTCAAAAAATCTCTTGCAATGTTTTCTGCGATAGAAGTTATTTACCCATTGTTTTGTTAATTGTCACTACATATGTAAATTTAATAACCACCTGATGTTTATTAAGGATACATTGTCGGTCAATTCCCCGTCTCTCCCAATTTCAAATACTAAAATGTCCTTGAATGAAATAGATATCATGTCATGAACAAGCTAGTTTATTCTAGGCTATATAAATTGCTATGTTTTGTTTATATTTTGTTTTATTGTTAGCGCGGTTGTTGGTGAGATTGACGATGAAATTGATTCAGGACTTGAAATGAAAGATATTAAAGCTCAACCGTTTAATCCTGTCATATATTAATGCATTGCTTGATGGGATATCCATGCATTGCGAAATGCATGACGATATTATACTTTCTAATATAAAGACGTGTCACGATTGATTGAGGGAGGCCGATCCAGAACAGAATTTTACCGTGTGCAGAAATAAACTCTTGTATATAATCCAGTTTGGTACTGATACGATCTATCAGAGTTTTTATTATTCACTCCTTTTTATTCTGTTTTACGTTACGTGTCCCAGCCATGATTTATGCAGCGACTTTTAGAAAGGTTCAAAAATATCATCTGCAACGATAAATTTATCCATTCACTATCATTCGAACAAAGGCAATTTTGCGAATTTTTAGGGCTTCTGCAGAATCATAGAAGGCTAAGAGACTAGAAAAGTGTTTTAAAATTGTTGTGTATTAGGGAAGGCCACTGTTTAGTGATAGTAACTTTCCTGGGAACGTTACTTGAAGTACATTTAAGATAGTTTGTGAAAGATTGTAATGGAAACAAGAAAGCTGGGTAGCTTTAGAACTGGGGTACTACTGGTCAGCATTAAAAAAATGAACTTTGGTAGAGTTTTCCGTACGAGTTCTCCCAAATCTGAAAACTGCGGAGCATGCGCATTAGCTAAACCTTGTGTCGCAGAGAAATGCTCCATGGATAGGCTATGACCGTGCGGCCAAGGAAACATCGAGGAACAATGAAAGCGCGGAGGAGCGACTTGGATTTGGAATTAAAAATTTCTATTTATACAGTTATATTACAGTTGTTTAATAAGTAATTTTTTTCATAAAATTTCCCGCAAAAGTTTATTCGATAGAAGTGTAAAAGAAAATACTATATTTTGAACATAATGGAAATGAAAATAAAATGATGTATATGACTGTGTGAAGGTCTTTTAACACGAGCGTCAATTGTCTGGTATTGTACAAAATAAAAACAGTAAAATTGTCTGTCGATTGGCTAAATAAACATACTACACTAAAATATTGCAAGTTTTCATATAAACTTGGATAATATAATCAGCTAAATCATGAATTTGACAATAATTGCAGTGCCATGGTTATCCACTAGATAAACAACACAACAATGAAAATGCCATCATTGTTGTGTTGACACAAGTAAAGTTTTACAATCAAGCTTGGTTTACAATCAGAGCCGCTGTACAAAAATCAAAAATCGTTCAAAAGAAATGTTATGGTGATGTCTTGTATTGACAAAGGAAGCTCAGGGCACGATAAAATGATGTAGTATTCTCACTATTGTGCAATATATCACCTTTCTCAAAAACATATTTTAGATCATCGTAATTCCAACCATAGTTAATAGAAAAAACTATTTCTATTAACTATGTTCCAACGATCCAATGATTTTGAAAAGCATACATTAAAAAAAGATATGCAAGAGCATTGAATACCCCTTTTACGACCAAATTGAAGATCTCTTTGGTGAAATGAACCTTGAAGAATTTTTAAATAATTTAGGGACCAGGATTTGATTCAACATCACCTGCAAAAAATCGAAAAAAAACCTAGGTTTGTACGGAACATATGACAAAATCGAACAATGCTGAACATGGCTGCATGGATGCTAGGCAAAATGTAATAGAGGAATATTCCACCGTTGCATGAAAAAGCAGAATTATTTGCTTTACTTCAACACAAACAAACACGCACACAAAACAGCACAACAGCACACGATGTTTCAAAATGACTGAGCTGAGAGAGCCACGAGAAAATCAAGAGCCACGATGTTGATACAGCTGCGTATTGCGATAAATTGGGCCGCAGTGCGTTAGTATTTAAGTCATCCAATCAATTCATATAAAAAAACTAGTCGTCAAAACGCTGGTTTAGCCACAAGTAACTGTGTGACCCGGTGTTGAACGCCACGTTGAGCGCTTAATAAAGCTGTAAACTGTGCCACACATCCAGGTGGAACTCTTTAGTACAGGTATACAGTATGTCGTAAATCAAGTGAAGCGCACACACCATTATAGTGTTTCAGGTATTTTTCAAAAAATAACTTTCCTGCAACTTTAGCTGAAATAAAAACACTATTTACAACTCGTTGTTATCCCGTCTTAACGAAGACGGTCGACCATCCTTTTTTCTTTTTCGAAATATGTTCCCGGCAAAAGTACAAAAATGAATTTTACTCCCGGGTAAGCGCTCTTGGTACCGGTAATGTCACACATCTACATCGGATGTGTGACATTATTGCAACTATGGTTTAAATAAAAACACAGGAAACAGGCCGTTGTTACCCTGTCCAGCAAAACAATCACTCTGCAATCATTTTGCAGAATAATTTTTTACGACTGTAATAAAAGGTGTAGCTACCTTACTGCATTTAGCGTAAGAATTACTGATTAAGAATTTTGGTGTAGTCAAAATGCATTTAGCTACTTTCACTTTTTAGCCAAGATGTAATAAACAGCTTGATAGCTAGCTAAATAGCCACAAACTCAAACATAAAAATAAATAATTTTGACCAGGATAAAAAGCTCTTATACCAAACTGATTAAAAACTTAAAATAATAGCAATAATTTATGCTAGCTAGCTAGAGCTGGACTTAAGCATGTTCCCTCGAAATCTACGTTTGTAGCCAAAATCTTGAAATCGGTTTGTTTAAGATTTATACATGGCTAGAAAGCGTGACAACATTTTTACCCTAACATGCAAAACATATAAAAGCACAATGCAAAGCCTTTAGAAAAGAAAAAGGTCAAGAAACGACCTACAAACTTTCCAAATGGCCACCATTACATTAGATCGTACACCAAGCACGCCGTCATCGCTAAAACTTGTACTCAAAAAAATAATACAAAGGATAACCATGACAACTTCATAACAAGGGCGTGAGTGATAGCAAGTATGTTGAACGCTGAAAGGATTGGGAAAAAGCTCGCGTTACCAATTTGGTGGGTTGGATAAATCGAGTGGGGTTTTGAAACATTAAAAACATGAATTTCGAGTTTGCTTGAATTGATGTTTGTTCTTGATAATGGGTTATACTTCTAATTATCAGAAATTGATAAATAGGGGCTGAAATAAGTGCGGGTAGCTCAGCTGAAAAGCATTGTAGACTCGCACATATTTCATCACAACGCCTTATACATTCCTGATACATGCAAAAGGACCTAGGAAGTAGCAAGGAGGTCGTCTATTGTGTATTTGGAACACCAAAAACACGCTGCTTCATACGATGAGCACACCCTACCACGTTTTCTTCTTGTGCACATGTTAACAACTGAAATGTTATAATTTCCTTCTACAGAGAGCGATCATTGGGAACATGTGCTGTCGATTTCTTGTTTTTTATGAAATTTAATTTCCCAATTCTTGCTCGAGAAGCTTGTTGGTAGGGCAAAATATACATCTGACTGCTGATGGTCTTGTGGGAGTGCGTTTGCTTTCAGTGCGTAAGGTCCTGGTTTAAATATCGGCTGTGTCATGCCAGAGACTAAAAAAGTGAATCAATCTTTTCTGCTCAGCGTTTAGCATGAGAACAGGATTGATATCTTAGGCAGTTGTATAGGTGAACAAAAGTTGTGCTTGCACACCTTTCCGTAGCCCAAATTGAAGCTTTAAATACACTAGGACCCCCTTCGCAGGACCATGATTGATAGAAGTACAAATAGGAACTGAAGAGGTAAACCTGTGTAAATAACAATAACAGTCGAGTCTCGACATCTCGAAGAGTGAACACCTCATCAAAATCAAATATTTTAGTCCCTTGCTGGCTTGTTATTCTATCCTCATATTCTATTCGAATAAAAGTTCTCACCAGTCCACGATAGGGACCACTGTAAACTGTTCTTTATATCGTCAGATTTTTCAGAAATCAAGTTTAAAAAACCTCTCCTTATTTTAAAAAACTTCTGTCTTAATAGTAAAAAATAGCAACTTAGTTTGAATTTGCAAAATTGATTTTTCACACCATAGAAAGAGCATTATGCAAGGTATAAGAAAAAATGTTACCATATAAATATTTTTTCAATATTTTGTTTTGTCATGCGCCCAAGTATGGGCACCAGGTTCGGGCGAATGAATCAAGCAGGTTTAGTGTATACATATATACCATTTAACACAATTTTACAACAAAACTGTCCTAAAAATGAACAAAAATCTGTTAACTAAAGTTATCTCTCTTATTTGACATAGTTCGGTAAAATATCACCTTAATAGCAATGTCGACGAGAGATACAACTGGTTGTTTAAAACAATGTAGTTTTTTCCTCCTAAAATATATACAAAACTGATTTCTCTTCTCTAGATATAAAATTCAACTTTACAGAAAACTGGAAGAATAAGACAATTGTTTTGACTTGATTACTAGAAATAAAGTAGCACCAACTCAACTAAATATTACAGGTTTACAACCAACAACCAACCAAAATACTATATCGTAGTCACATGTACAGGTCCTTCGAAAATTCCAGATCGATTTCTTTGCGACAGAATCTCTTCAACAGTGACAAAGTTATCAAAAACTGTTCCTGGCAGAGTCATTTTTCTTTGTACCATTTCGGCCATAGCTTTTTCTGCTTTATTTTCGCACGCTGCTTTTATAGCAGCTTTTTCCAACAGACGTTTCTTTCGATCGTTATGTCTGTTTAGTTGTCTGCGTCTTTGCTTTGGGTCCCAATATTGTCCTTGGTAAACAGTAAACGCGTCATCGTCCGTGGTCACACCACAACGTTCTTCATTTATTTGTTGCGCACGCTCCTTCAAAACCTTATTTCGCGAAGAGTTTGTTTTTTTGATGTACACATGTTTTCCGTCTTTCGACCGCCGAACACGCCATTCAGCTTCTATCTTTGAAGGATCTGTTACGTTTTTATTTTCTTTCGATTCCATACTTTGTATAATCTTAAACTCCTCCCAAACCCGACGTTCTGTTTCGTTCCAGCCGGGATGCGGGTCAATATGTACTTGTTTTTTCCCTTTCTGTGTATTACTGTTATTATTCAATTTACTGTTTTTCATCGCAGATCTTAAACTGGACACCGAGGGCGTCATATTTTTTCTGTTATTTAACGGATGGTTCATGTGCGTATTGTAATTCATATTAGCAAAGTTCGTAGGAATGTCATGTTGTGTACTCACAGGCGTGAATACTGGAACATTCATCATGTGTCCGGGGTATGACTGTTGATTTGTGAAACTAAATTGACCTTGCGTATTATATGGACTTGGCGGACTAAACTGGTTTGGTGGGCTAAACTGATTTGGCGGGCTAAATTGGTTTTGTGGTATTATCATGTTATTATTAATTCGGTGACGATGTATAGACGGAGAATCCAAGTATGCTTTCATCTTTGAAAGATTTCTTTGTTCCCTTAATTTTGATTTTAATTGCTCACTTGGTTCGTACGCTTTACCGTTTTGTTTTTCTTTGCTAGTCGACGAAGTTCTACTTTTGTTGCTATTGTTCGAAGAGTTGCTATCACAACGCGGGATTTTACTTAAATCGCACGAGTCGTCACTCTGCGAGCTACTTCGTTGTTTGTCTTTTTTGTCATGACCACCGAGTTTGTTTTTCATGAAATTTTTAAACGAGTTTTTCATCGAGTCTTTCGCCTCTTTATCGTTTTTGTTACTGTCTGCACTGGAGTTGCGTTTGCGTTCCATTTTTTCGTCAATTGAATTAGTATCGTTTAAAGTGGCGCTACGCCCTCGTCTTTCTGGCGGAGAAAATTCGGTCGGTAAATTATCAACTGGGGATAATGTCATCGCCCTGGATCGCGTTATTTGGGTTATCGACACGGGAATTTCGTTCTCTACTATGCTCTTATCTTTTCGGCTATTAGATGAGTTGGAGGAGACAGAGCTGGCGTATTGTGGAGATGATTCTTTTGAAAATACAGATTCTTGTTCTTCATTTATACAGTCCAGTAAATCGAGGTCAGTTTCCTCTGCTTCATCATAATATTCAGAACGAGGCTAAAACAATAAGATAACGATTTAATGATACAAAAAGCAGGTGCCTGAAAGAAACGCTATATATATATAGTCGTTAACCCGTGGAAAAATTCACGGGGTCGCCCGTCCTTTATATATCGCATTTTGTGTTTCCGTAACAGGACGCGGCTTTCGCGGACACACAGACAGACGGAACACGGCTATTATTAAAGAGACGGAGTAGTCAATGTGAGTTTAACCTACAAACATTAGAAAATAAAGTCAAAGAGTCCAGAAATCTTATTAACAGAAAACGAAACGCGTTCCCAGGACATATTCTTCCCTAGTAATGACACTACGTAAAAGAACCTGGTTACGAGGCTCTGCTTAGAATTTACTTACATCGTAGACAGCTCTAGCTACTATTAACTTTATGTCATCATAATTTTGTAGCATAGTATACGCCTGCTCCACATTGCTCACACGAGTTCCGTTGATCTAAAAATAAAACCAATCGGAAATAAAATTTTGTCGTTTCTTGTCCAATATATTCCACATTCACACATGGTAAATTACTGTCTACAAATTTTTTTGTCCACATTGCTCCACATGACAGGAGAGACTTATTTGGTCTGCGCTTATACGCAGGGAATTCAAAAAATGTGCACTACGCAAAACTCCTTGACACAATGCATTTTTCTCTCCATCATACAGGACCTGTCCTACTAGTGACAGGCTTAGAAGTAGCTCTCAGGCAGTTAATCTTTAAATCTTGTAGAGACAGAAAATTGGCTAAGCACAAGATTATGTAGATTTTTCGCATTCTTTTGTAAACAGTCAGTACGAATGTCTCACCTGCACAATCTGATCGCCAACCATAATTTTACCGCTGATGTCAGCAACTGAATCTTCTTCTAACTGAATTATAAGAAGAAAAAAAACAATTTATAATTTACAAATATTTCACCGACTTCAGATTAAAGACTTTGTAGTGATAAGACTACTTACATCCCCAACATAGACAGCCACGTCTGTTTCATCTCCACCATAACATAATACCATTCCAAATTTACCTGAACTTTTTCGTAAACAAACCTCCTATATGAAGAAGAAAATAAAAAGGTTTAAACATCTCATATGCAACGAGAGACAGTTTAGTAATGAGGCTTGAAATAATGACTTCTAGCTAATTTTGTTTACGCTAGTGATTTTTAGTAGCGATATTGTAGTGACTTTTTTGGCACCGATATTGATTAAGTTGTTGTCCAACACAATAATTATTTACATTGTAAAGCTCAGATAATCTATACATCTTTTTATTAAATCTTAGATAAACATAAAAGAAAAAATCTTGAGAGAAGCGTAAATTAGTTGAGCGCAGGAGCTTTTGTTAACCCTGGGTATGCTAAGGTTCATCGCCTTACCTCGTACTCATATTCATATTCGGCATCATCATCAATACCAGAAGGCACATCCTCCCAAACCTTTTCTGGTGTTGCATTATTGTTTTCTTCACAACCTGGTATGACATAAAACGTACTATGACGTTTTTCGCTGTTATCGTCCTTATTTACTTTTTTACGGAGAACGACGCCCTGAGTGTCGGAACTTTCCGGTGATGTCGTCGTTTGTACTGTATTACTGCCGCTGCCGCTATCGCAAATGTCGACTTTCATGCGTAATGATTTTTGAGTCAGTAAAGTATCGTATGCCGAGTCGTAAAAGTCCAGCTTATGTTCGTCTTTATTCCGGTCCGCATTTTGTTGGTTAACTAGCTCCACTCCCTCATCACTACAAGAAAGATTTACAGAGTCTGCAATTTCATGAGGTGTCAACCATCTCGATTTGTTGTTCTGGAAACTCCTCGAAGTTGCCTTTTTATTTAATTCGTTGTCATCTTTATCTCCCGTCACAGCAAAGGCTACGCCGTACGTCTGTGTTGTAACGTCGCAATTTTTATTTCTATTAATCATACGTTGGATGACCATTTTAACAGGATTTCCAGAATTACGAAACGTGTTCACAGCCAGATCATGCGTTGCGTTTCTGAGATCTACTCCGTCAACCTGAAACAAAGAGCAGACCTTTTAGTTAAGAGCCATACATAATACAAGTAAGCTAAAACTCTTCTAAAAATCGTCGTGTTTTGATAAGTTGAGTAAATGACAGTTTTACATAATCTACACAAAGGGATGAAAAGTTTGTTGTTGTTTTTACTGTGAAAAAAGAAACATCTTTCCTCTTGAAAACAAGAACAAAAAACAGTGTGTATATACACGGAGTCAACAGATACATAAACAAATCAATAACTATTTTCTAATCGTAAATCAAACTTGAAAATTAGAAATTCACAACTTATAAAGAAATTAAAGAACAGAAATTGCCAAAAAAATTAGTATGAATGACTCTCCGTGTATGTATACTAAAATTAAGTTTCCATCGAATTAAGATTACATAAAAAGTACATCCCATTTGTTAAATAGGACATCCCCCTTCGTTAAATACGACATCCCCTCCCCGCTGTGCTGCAATTCTTATTGTATTGTTTCTTTCAACATATAACTGTTCGCCCGGATATTAAGAAAGCAAAAAATAACAAGCGTTTGATTGGCTAGTTATTGTTTAACTTTTCGTGTCATCACCAAATAAAAATTGTCAACATCAAGACTTCATTTGTGTAAAGAAAAGAAAAAAAAATTATATATAAAAACTAATTTGACTTGTTTACCCAAACAATAGAGAAACGATTAGTTAATTACTTATCTAATACAAATTATTTTTTCTTTTTGTTTTTTTCTACATCTCGCTATCGTCGGATCGGGGGTTTAAAAGAAGGAACAAAATTTTTGATCTTGTTAAAATTTCGTGATTAATTATGTAATGGTATTTGTTTGTGAAAAAATAAAAAATAGGTTTCCCGTTGTTTACAAAGTATTTTGTAGAAATCTATAGGTGAAAAAGATGAAAAAAAAAGATGAAAAAAGACTGAATAATTAAAATTAGAAATAAACGAAAAGGCTGAAAAATGAACCTACAGAAAACACAAATCAACAAATAAATAAAAGATGGATTAAAAATAATTATATATAGCACGTTTGATTGGTTTAAAACTTCTTTTGTCATCATCACACAAATTCTCTAGTTGCTACGCTGACAACTTTGTAATTAAAAAATTATAATGACAAACAGACTCGAAAATGTTCCCTGTCCATAAGAACATTGAATTTCGCGAAAGCGTTGCGACTTTATGCTTTCCTTTGTCCTAATACTTCCACTAGAATTTTTCGTAGAAAGCCTTACGTTCTGATCTGGTTTGGTCTTATAAAAAATAATGTACCCAGAAATAGATAAAACACAAGATGTAGGAGAGTCTGCTTAAAATCGTGTAAGTCACTAAAATCAATTGCATACAACATATCGCAAACTCTTTATAACAAAACGCCATTAGTCAAACTACATCAACAACGTTCACATATCACAAAACCTATCGCATCGATCTACAAAAACTGATTCTTACGTGGTGAGAAAGATATCACTCCAGCTAACAACGTGAAATACTTATAAACAACAAGATCTGTGTCTAAATAATCGGAATGACAGAGAGCTCAGATTAAAAAAAAAGAAATCGCAGCTAAATACGCTGTTGCGAAGCCGTGTTAAAAATTCATAATCACCTTAAGCTGAGGAATAAGATTGTTGTATAATGAGAGAAAAATGTTGGTAGTTTTTGTGCTTTTACAAGGAGGAGGGTTGCAAACAACTTTTAGAATCTTCAAGCGGAGAATTTTTCTCGGGAAGACAATTTTCCAAATCCAGGCCACAAACTTATTCTGAAGAATTGAAGTATTTGTTCTAAATCTCTTATGATCTAAGCATAAACAAAGAAAAATGCAGATGATTTCATTATTCCAGATTGGTCGTTGAAATGGTTAACCATTATTAACAAAATGATCGTCGTAAAAACTGAGCTGTGTGAAAATAACATAAGGGCGACAATGGCATGACAAAGTCGACGTCGTAGGCATGACGTAGTTCTGACGCTTAAACAATGGCTTATTGACGACTCAACGTCGGCAAACATGTCTCACAAAAGTTTCGTAGGCGTTTAACAGTCGCTTGTTTAGTAAAAGTTTGCGGCATGAAAACAATGCTCCACAAATAGCTACCAACTAAAAGTCATCGTTTGAAGACACATCCTTCCGAGTAAACAAAGCTGAATACTTTTATCCTTTCCATGTTTTGGAGATGACTCAAAAATATAACGGAGAAGAAGATAAACACGCGTTACATTCCAGACCAATGTGTTGCATTTCTTTCGGGTGAAACTTTTAATTAATGTATTGTATACGGTAGATTATTTGAGTCACCTGTGTTCACTTACATTAAACACAGGAGCGCTCCCATGTTCGCAAGCTTAGCAAAATTTGGTTAAAATTGCGAGAGTAAACACAAGCGAAAAACTTTATCGTCAATGCACACGCGAATACAATCAGCCAGTCAACGGGAGGTTACTTCACCCTTGCTTTGTAACAATTAACTTCGCGTGACCAATTTGCTTCGCGACAGTTGTAAGCTCATCTTTTGGAAGGAGTTATTTAAATCGCTCTAAAACTACTTGTGGTACAAACACGTAACGGCGTTAACATTTGCTTACTTTCAAGTGTTGTCGCTGTTTCAAGTGGCTATTTCTTGACTCCGTCACTGACTTTTCATTTTAAATTTTTAAAATACCAACTTCCAAATATGGTCATGAAAATTAAAATTCATATATATAAGTCGAGAGGATTGGAAAATAAATAAATAAAGACAAGTAATAAAGCGAAGTGAATTCATAAGAATAATTTTCGCAAATAGGCTGAACATTTTGAATTGCGACTTTTTTCGCTAAGACCAATTTTAATGAATGGTTTAAGGCTATTACAATAATGTATTACTGTTTTATTTCATACTTAGGCATGTAATACAAGACTGCTTCACTTTAATCGCGCGAATCAGCTGTTTACACATTTCTTGCCGACATTTATTTTTACAAACAGGTTTTCCATAACAAGTCTCATGTTCATCATTCCGGTCAAAAATCGCGAAAATTGAACTTATGCGGAAAAGTAAATGCATTACAAAAGTTAAAAGAGTAAACATATCGACTTCGATTTATTTGATAACAAATAAACAAATAAACAAACAAATACCTCTAAAATGCAATCATGCAGTTGTAACTTGCCAGGTTGATCTGCAGCACCTCCTTCTACTATTCTTGAGATGTATATACCACTTGATAGGTTGTTATTCTAATGAAAGTAAACAAAGTCATTAAACTAAACAGCTTGAAAACAGTTCCTTTAAGCATATCAACATCACTGTTCGGTTATTTACTAACAATTATGTATTAAAGATTTAACGATGACGTCAGAGATAAGAGTGACATGAATTTTGACAGTAAACATGACAATGGGTTATGGGTAACTTAGGGATTTATCAGGTAAATACAGAAAAATATAAATGTTAAGCTGCTGATATGAAGTGATTGATTGATTTATAGTCTTGTATATCCAAACAATGATCTTGTGTACTTTCCATGCCTGTACTTGTTAATCAAGTCTATATATCGTATATTTGTATGGTAACCTTACAACAGGGCAGGATATTTTGAGAGAATGAAAACCAATTTTCTGATGTTTTTTGTGCTTTTTCAGGAATCTGAAACTATGTCCGCTATTGAAATTGTTAAAACTTTATTTGGGTACATCACAAAACTTGTTGTTCTACTGACAAATGACAAAAATGTCAATCATTGGATTGGCAGGATAACTGCGTACAAAAATATTCTCCTTGTTTTTCAAAATATCTACAAATCAGTTAGGAGCAGCAGCCTATCAGTCTTGGTCATTAGACCATTAACCATTTGCATTTCTCTGTTTCTAAATTTTGTAGTCTTTTGGACAAAGTTCTGTGTAACAGTACACGTTAGAGGCTGCTGGATATGCTCAAAGTTTCAGTGCCGACGTTCTTATAAACTAGGTTCTTAGAATTAGAGTAGAAGCCGGCAAGTAATTTAATGAAATCGAGGATATGACGGGTATTACCGTTAGGGTTACTCGTGGTTGAACGTAGATTTCGCGGAAATTACAAAACCAGAAAAGTTGACGCGTTTTTATACAAAAGGCTCTAAAGTTAATGTTAGAAGTTTATTTGAATACTAACGGCTGCAAAAAAATAAAATGGCTTCATATCGGAAACCAAAGCGGTTTCCGAAACATCTTTTATTTCACATAAAGAATTTGAAGCAGCTGAACTTTCCAAAAGGCCTTAAAAAGGATTTTCGTGTTGGCGTAAGGTATTTTAATAATTTATTTTCGAAGAATTGCAAATAAAAAATATGTTGACATATCAAGGTGATGGCACGCGTGAAAATAATAATAAACAAACAGAGGGATGTAATAAACAGAACAATCCAAAACCAACTGAGATATCAAAATATTTCGCATATTTGAAACACTGACAAATCATCCCTTTTTATATTATTAGAAAATATGGTTAAATTGTATTTCGTACGAAGTTTTTAGCGCACCTGAAGGTAAAAATATCAAAACAATTTCACCTATTTCTTGTTGTTAAACACATAAAACATACCTGGGATGTTCCGCCAATGATATTGAATCCAAGGCTACCATTTACCCTTTCCAAATCTATTGTTATGCGCTCGACTTCATTCTGTAAGAAAAAAAGACAAAAATATTTACAATGCACTATAAAAAAATGTAAAAAAAACTTTTTATCAGTGTGTTAGTAAAATCAGTTTTGAGCGTTGTTACTTGAAGAAAAAGGCGAAGAGCGAATAATATTTAGATTATTTTTCGAAAACTAAAAAGTTGCACAACCCTCTGCACGTATCCGTTTGTTTTCAACATTTAGGAATGGTTTACACGGACTCAAAGTCAATCTCACGCCGGCAACAAATTTTACTTGCCAAGTGAACTCACTTTGGTCTCTTAAAGCACTTTTTGTGAAAAAAATTAGTATTGTTGAGATTTACATCTAAGTATCTTCACACAGTTATATTAAAATCTTCTTTCAGATTTTTGTTGCTTAAATAAACAACCTTGTCCAGTTTTTCGACCAATGCCATGTTCCTTCTGTCAATAAAGTCCTGTTTATATTAACCCAAAATCCAAATAAAATTCCAGTACCACAGATAATAACTTAAGACATAACGCCGGAATTCGTAAAAGACATCGGCGTTATATGTCGTCATATAAACATTGCGATAAAATAATTTTTCTTTGATCGTGAAAGAGAACAAAAGAATTTCTTTACTTACTAAATATAGAGAAATGTTTATTTTTAAAATGAGGTTAAATTGACAAAAGAGTGCGAGTTTTTTTCATAAAAAAGCGTCATTTATTCTTCTCAGCAACTCACATTTTAATACCGAAAAAAAGATGAGTTAAAATCTTTTTTTAGCCAGTGTAATCATAGCGTTACATTTTTTCTAATTTTGATCGAATGAGAAATGAGGATGGTGTGAAACGGGAAATAAATTCATGAATGAAATATGATTTGTTTTGTAGCACTCCCCCACATAACTAATCATAAAGCTACCAACTTTCTGTTTCGGTTTTAGAAAAATATCGGCGGGGAAGAATGCAATTCAAGTGTATCGCACATCACAAAAGAAAATAATATTTGTCATTAAAAATATTCGACTAACAAGTGTTTACCAATTTAATTTCCCAGAGCACAAATTAACGGCTGAGTAATAGTTTTTTTTTCATGCTAAATTAAAAAAAAACCATTAAAATGAATTTGTCAGTATAAAGAAATAACAGAAATATGGAAAGAATAAAAATAGAAAATTTTGGAACTTAAATTTCCACTATAAAAATGACTGTTAGTACTTCTCTTCTTAAGATCGCTAGAATCACCAAATCGTTGCTTGTGTAAGAACAGGGCTAACAGTTTTTTTTATAAAGAATCACACTTTTAGGCTTAACTTTCATGGAGGTTTTCCAAAAATTTTATATACCCTTGAAATGAATCTTGTTAAATAATTTTTTTTTAATTTTTCGTAGTAGTTGAAAGTATATAGCTATATTCTTAGCCGCATTTTTTTCTTAAAATCGTGTTTTTTTATAAAGAAACGTGTATTGAATGTTGAAATTGAAAACATTCGTGAATAAAACTTTTTTTTCACTGAATTCCTACTAATTCTAATTGCAAAAAGATTTTGGTGTATACGATAAAAAAAGTTGGCGCATATGTTAGCATATATAATAGGATAAGCGCATATAATATATGAGCATAGAACATATAGACTCACCTGTCCTTTCTTTCGTGCCAGTTCTCCTTGTAAACAAGCCAGCCTGGTTCTTAAATCACGTATTTCTTTGTTGTATTTTAAAGAGTCCTGAAAAAACTGACCCTCCAACTCACTCCGTTCTTCAATAAGCTCTTTTTCACATGTCGTTAACTTAAACGCTAACCGATTCTTTTCATGGTCTAAATTCAAAATCTCAGTCGATTGTGATTTTAATTTCTGTAGTAATTCTTTTATACAACTGTGTGATTTTCCGTTTGAAGATAAGTTACAAGTTGCGCATTTCTCCGCATTTATCTGGTCCGTGTTTTTACCCTGCGCATAAAGACACTTCGTCTTGTGAATATCATCATAACCCAATTTATAAACACTCTCGCATCCTTCAGATTTCTTCTCACAATATACATTCATGTTCTGAATTAAATTCCAAGTTAATTTCGACTTTCGTATTCTGTTTAAGTTCGTATCTACGCCACAGTATGGACAAGTTGTGATTTTAACGTCCAAATGAACTGTTTGGTTATTTTCTTTCCATTTTTCCCAACAGATGCTACATACAAAGTGACCGCATTCAATGACTTCAACAGGATTATCAAGCACTTGGCTACATAGAATGCAGTAAACATCTTGAGGGAGCTCGCAAACAAATCTCTCGCTTTGAATACCCATTATCGTAGTAATTATCAACTCTCAAATGACTGCGTAATAATAAAAATGTTCTTTCCTTGTTACGGCGTAAATCTCTACAAACCAACTGCTATTTTTAACAACAATATTAATTATTTCTTCTCTTCTCACACTTTCTTGAATTATTATTCTTTTGCTCGTAAAATTTATGTGTATTGCAGGGAACGTTCATCACATAAAATAACTAACGCAATTGAAAAAATCGATTTTAATAAAATTTATTTTCGGTTGAATAAATAAAATTTGTTGTTGCAAAAAATAACTTCTCGTCCTTCAATTTTTTTTATTGTCTGTTTCAAATTTGAAAAGTGTTTTAATCGCTTCTGTTTATCTTTTGTTCGATTCTATAAACCGCGGTGCGTTTTTTTATTATCTAGAATAACAAGGCGAACATTACTGTTTACTTTACACAAAATGTAAACGAATATGAAGAAACAAAAAACCTCTTTATCAACACCCCAACAGAACACAGCCCAGACGTTACATGGCTTAATACACTATGACAAGCACAGAAATACAGTTTGTTGTTTTGTGCTATATTCGTGAGGGATCATCAGAGGCATGACAAATACATCAAAAATCAAAATCGCAGAAAAATATGAATTTTTAAATACCCTCACGGAGCAATAGCGCATGGTGTGTGACGTCATTAATATGACGTCAATGTTTTACACCGGCACAGAACACGAAAAAATATATTAAAAAAAGATGGCTACTACATCACATCATATCACAAACCGGAACGATAACAAGTTTTAAATTTACTTGGGAAACTAAAGCTAATACGGTTAAAACACAACATCCAGATCTCCTATTTATAAGACGTAATATTCAAAAGAACATGCTGATGCATTCAGACGGTAGGCGGGTCCACAATGTAGATGAACAATGTTAACTCTTCATGTGGCCAGTTGTCATCTTCCTTTCTTGACATTGTGAGTAAGAAACATATTAATCATACTGTGGATAGTAACTCCGGTAACAATACAAAGACTTCATGTGCGAAAGTGTTATGTACAGTAGACTTAGGAAGCACAATCAGGACAAGCAACACTAGTCCAGAGGTTGTTTTCACGTAATGGTAAAAATTTAAGAAATGTTCAACAATGTGTAAAAGCAGTAGCGTCGTAGAAAAGGTGTTAATTGAAAACCCGAGCAAAGAGTGCGAACATGATTAATGAGATAATATGCATGAATGAATAAGTCTGCCACACTTCAAAAAGACGTGCGAAGTGTCGGTAAACATGAAAGAGAAAAAAAAATCAACCGTATTTAAAAGGGTGTGAAAAAATTGCGGGGGTAACAATAAAAGAATTTAGCTTTAAACGCCCTTTCTTAAAAATAATTTCTACTATGAGTCTTTCAAACAGTCCGCCTATTGTCTTGGGGTAAAACCAATCTAGTTCCCAGACCTAATGAATTACAGAAAATAAAATAATATGAACTTTGTGGTTGGTAAAAAGGTGGTTCTAGAAAATTTAAGGTTTTTTTATCCAGAAATAATAAATAAAATATTCGCATTTCCGAACTACTGCCACGAAATTTTTATAAGAAACTATATAAGAACATGTGGCTTCAGAGCTTCAAAACATTAGAACATGCTAAAAAAGATTTAGCTGTTGTCAATACCAAGAAGTACTGTAACGTAGCTTTAAACTTCAAAAATAACAAAAGAAGAGGAAAATTAAGAACAATTTAAGAACATTTATGAGGCTTTAAATTTAAAAAGTTCTTATAACAAACAACCTGTAATCGAACCAATTCTGCTTCAATACAATGATATAACTGGAAGAATATAATGATATAACTGGAAGAATATATACATAACAAAAATATAAATGTTTTATAGTTCTTTTTTTCTTTTTTTTGCCGTCATACTTACTTTCTCTCTCAGAATGTACTACTTCTACTTTCCTGCCATTTTATTCTATGTAGGTTATAAATATACATATACTACTGTAAAATATATGCTTGCACTGATGTGCATGTATAACTTTTATTTGTAATTTTGAAATGGCTGTATGTTATTTTTTTAGCGAAAAAAAAATTCTTACCCATGGTGGAAACAATGATTGCTTGCTGTATTTTCGGTGCGAACTAATTATATCTCCTGACACCTGTATGAATTTTAAGACAGCAAGCGTGTTTTGAACAAAAGATACTTGTTGATAATTTGCTGAAAATATACCTGCAGAAAGCAATGCGACAGCCTGCTCTGAATGGTCGGTTTCTTTGATCTGCAGTTTCAGTTCCATACCGAAAATTGACCACTCTTCTTCTTTCTCTACATTTTCATTTGTAAGAGGTAGTATGGAAGGTAAATTAAGATCAGGTATGGAGAACAGTTTGTTTTCAATACATTGTTTACACTTTCCATGCTGCAAAAAGCAGAATATGAATTAAATAATCTGCCTGATATTCCACGTGTACCGTTAATATAACAAAAAATTAGATGAACTAATAAGAAAGTCTATACTATCAACAAGCTTTTGTCTGTTTCCTTGTTGGTGAATTATGCAGTATGGTTTTATGCCACGTAGAAACAAAGCAGTTCGCGACATATGGCGTTGTATTTGACGATCGTCTCGAAGACGTTTTTTACGGTTTTGTTAACCTGTGAAAGAGTTGCATATGTAGAATGAATAAACGCACCTACTTGGGTGTGAGAAAAATCTGAATTTTCTTTTATCCACCTGTGTGATGCAACCAGGTACGAAATTTTGCAAGCCAGTTAAAGCCCATACTCCTTATTGAATTTCTAATGACATTTTGTTGGTAGTTATTTATGTAACCTGGTGCCGAGTTTGGTAGAAGTTTGGTTGCTTTATATGGCAGCTGAAATACCAAGAAAATTTGTTTCCAGTTCCTTTAAGAAACAATCATACGTTTAATACATAGTGTAAAACATCAACTTCTGGTCTTTCCCTGTAGCTCTCTTTTTAACTACCTCTTTTAAAATACCTTGATGGCGCTACACCACATGTAAAATAGGTCTTCTGCCATAAGATATTTAAATATCTGTAGTTTGTTTAAAGAAAATGTAAAAAATATTTATTTATTTTTATCTACAACTACTTCAGTGGATCGCATTGCTTATATCACTTCTCCATATCCTATTTGTCCTGCTTTCTAAGGAGTTAACCTGAACACTGTATCACACAACAGCAAACCTTTTTTACAAGGTTACAATGATGGTTACATATAAATATAGTTAGCAAAGACATACAAAGATCTGCAGCTACTTTTACATCAGAGAACGCAACATCTACTGAGTCACTGGAGAAACGCTTGCTGATTGAAATCAATCGTTCTTTGTCAAGGCTTCAGGTTAAATTATTTAATATTTTAAGTATAAATATTTGATAAAATATATACATACACTTACACAAATATTAATATACCTCTCTTGTTTGTTCTATGGACGCCCCTTTCAAACCACAACCTCGTTGTCATGTAGTTAGCAATTTGACGCCATTTTTATAAGGTAATCTCTTCAAGTTTGACTTTTACGTTGCTGGTTGTGTCAACCTTCAAAACAAGTACAGACCTTTTATAAACAAGGTGTGAATATTAGACAGAGGATTGGTAGCGAACTGTATGACTTGCTCACTATGATGTATGAAATCAGCATTTAAAAAAAAAAAGTGTTAAATTTCAAATAATGTGGTTTTTCTATTCATCGTGCACGCATTCACTGAATTCGTATCGAAGACTCGACAGTGTGCATACATTGTGAGTTCAATGGATTTACATTAATTAATATTTCATAATTGACGCATTTTCCAAACAACCCATATTTCTTGACTCATATAGAAAAAAAGATCAGCTATACAAGAGAACAATACAATTGGAACTGTAAAACTAAACGTTAACATGCCCATACAAAGTTGAACATCGGAGCGTGTTACGTACGTCAAGTTGAATATCGGAGCGTATTACGTACGTTAATCTCACGCGTGTTCATATAATGACTGTTATGCTGAATTCAAACAACTATTTACCAACCAACTCCTTAAAAGTTCACATTTAACATTACCCTAGCCTTTCTGAGAGTTTCTTAAGCAAACTATTTGACAAGGCTGGTTACTCTGCGCCACGAGTGTAACTTAGTTACTGATGACTTCACGCATGTCGATGGAGGCGGTGTTTACTGGAACGGTTTCTCTTCTCCTCCCTTCCCCGTTGTTCATTCCGGTTTTTTTAATACACTACACTACAATTATGAAAGCACAATGACGTCATCTATTTTCCTGATGCTAATTTTGTCAAGTTTAACTTAAAAAAAATGTTATGCTATTTTTTTTTACAATTAAATAAAATATTTTTCTTTCCATTGTTTCTATTTGTATGTATTTTTAAAAATAATTCATACATTTACACAAAAAATTACACTTAGAAGGTTAAGTGAGAAGAACTGAATTAAACTTGAGAAATTTGACATCAAAATGTATATACAAAATATAACGGGTTTTCCCGCTCTTTTTTGTCTAAGTGAATGTGTCATCAATTTTTTATGTGCCTCAGTTTTACAACTTAGTTACCGGTTCTCCTTTGCCTTTTGCCTTAGTTATATAGCCTATGGCACTAGTCGTCCTAACTACAAATGCTACAGAAGAAATTAAATAAGAAAAGTAGGAGAAAAATACTTAGGAATAAAATGCAACAGCGTTTCCAAGACGAGGCTAAAATAAATTCATTCTTCTTCTTGTGTTCGAACAAACATGACTAAGTAAACACAGAGACATCAAATGAATACTTTGGCTTCGATTACTCCAATACGTCATAATCCATTTTACTAAATTCTTTCCGAGTTTTTTCTAGGTCGTAGAACACGGGAAAAAAGTCTATAGGTAAATCTTTTAAGTTCATAAACATCAATTTCTCGGATGATCTATTTGTTAATTATTTCTGTTTTTATTCTTTATTTCTTTGCACATAACATATTTCCCTTAGTTGCAATAAAAAGAAAAAAATGTGTGAAACCCCCCGTCGTGTTTCACTATTGCATTATCACTACGTTAAAATATACAAAAAATAAATAAATAAAATAAGTTATATATTTCTTTAAACTAAAAAGTTTATTGAAAAACAACGCAGGAAGTAGCTTTGAAAATAAAAGAAAAAAAGAGAAAGTCGTATAATACTAAAGCTCAATGTTGATCAATGTTTTCCCACTCACTTGATACTCACACCTAAAATTTGATGAACTGCAAATGCATCATCGTTCCAGGGCTTCTTATATTTTGCTGAAAATTTTAGAATCTCTTGAACGGTGTGGCATTAAATATAAAGATATAAGAAAGATATATCTCCATGCATTAAGATAGAGTCGACTAGAAAAATATTCGCTTAACTTGTATCCACCAGTATAATCCACACCGTTTTTTATCAGAAGACACAGAGATATGCTGTTCCATCTTTTGATTGGTTATACTCTTCCAATCTTAATCGTACCCAAACCCTTTTCAAATTTACGGTGTACAAGATACATTGCGTTACCATTAAGTTTCTTCAACACTTCTATAATTTTGAAACCTTTTCATTTAGTACACACGAAATGCTACACGTTAGCAAAACATATAACAAAAGTAATGAAATGTTACTTGAGAAGAGCTGTCATTTTTCCCTGCAATTTTATGAGGGAAAAAAGACAATATTTTTTAGCTGAGTTTAAAAAACATTTTAAAATTTCCCATTGATAATCCGTTCAACATTTTTCTCAGACTTTTTAATGGTGAGTGTTATTATTAAAATCATAGTTGATGTATATAATAATATATAAGCAAGATATTTAAAAAAAAGCTCTCACCGCCAGTTGAAGCTTCAAAGATTTCCTCAACAGGTGAAACAGATTCTCCATCCTATAGATAGATGCGTTCTCCTTGAAGTAAATACAGTCGTTTTCGCGCGAAAGTTGTTTACTAGCTCGACCACGTGATATTGTTTAAATTTTGCTTGTTCATATACACGAGGTGGTGAATAGATCGGTTGGGTACGTAAAAGAAAAAAAAATCTAACGGTTTCAATAGATTACCTTTACAAAGATCTTTCTAATCCGTCAAACAATTATAAAGAGCTAAAAGAAAAAAGACATCTATCTATTGCAGGTCATTGAATTTAAATGTTTTTATATTAAACTATAATTTTTGTTCTATTATTATTTCTACTTGTTTTAACTTAAACTTTTTATTTTTAATTACAGCATTATTTGTATGCAAGGATTAAATATAGCTTAGTAGGGATATTAAAATCTAATTAATATAAATTAAGAAAGAAAAATTCCCAATTTGACCACTTCCTGCTTTTGAATATGTCCCAATTCTACTGTTCCTCATCACAATACTTCTGTTTCTTATTTAAAAGTCAAAACTTTTACATCAACTTTTAAGAAAAGCACATTCAAGGAGGAGGACAAGAGAATATTATAAACGCATAAACGGTTTTTCTTTAAAGAACCTAGTTCATAAGAACAGAACATTTAGGCTTTGCGGTAATAATTAATAATGTTTAAAACATACCTAGTCGTAGCAAATAATCGATAGAAGGGTAAGAAGCAGAATAAGTCTAATTAATTAGTTCCATATACCCTAGTATATAATCGTTGTGAGAAAGACTTAAAATATATTGCAAACGGGGACCAAATTTAGGAGATCGTCCCCACAAGCAATTATACACATTTTCTATTTTCTAAGACACCACACCCACTAGCTATGAAGTTTTTTGTCAATGGGTACAACAAATTATGGGTACAAGTGATTAGATATAAAAAAGATCCAAAATACGATACTAATTTTTGCTGACGTCAGCACGTCTTATATTCCTGATTATTCCGGAAGTGCAATTAGTTGGTCATTTGTCCATGTCATTGTAAAGTTGGCAAATAATTTCCTTGATTTGAACATAAATATAGGGGTTAAAATGTTATAAAAAATAAAAACAAGTAGTCTTAGTAATGGGTCACACGTTTTATTAAAAAAATATCAGCCTATAGATTAATAGATTATATTTTATGAGTCATCCAGTCATTGAACTATTTAAGAGTTAATCGTGTTAATTTAACTGTTTATGAGTCAACCGTGTTAATTAACGGTAGCCATTTGTCAAGAATAACAAGGCTGTGATGTTAAAACACTGTGTGAGGCGGAAAATAAATTATGTTTCACACTTTCTCTTGTTCAGTCAAAGATTATTAAATGTTACAAGTATTGGTAGTAATTGAACGTGTGACTTTCTAACGTGCCATCATGATTGGTGGAACCATTTCGCCCGTAGAAAAATCCACATAAAACCACCTGTTGTACATATTTCCCGTATAGGTATTTCGTGCATTTTTTTTGCCTGTTAGCACGGAGTAATCGAATGACTCTGCAGGGGGTACAAAATAAATCCTCGGCGTGACCATTTGAACGCAGAGAACGCGGCTATTAGCTATTATAGAGCCTAGTTGTTAGCCCGAAAAAGATCGTAATTTTTATTGAAAACGAATGCTTATTTTAAAAAATTTAGGATTTCCTTAAGAATTACATGTTATGTACAAATTTCTCTGCAGTGTTGTGCAATAGCTGAAATTCGAAGCAACTGCTGTATTTCAAACGTTTTTTGTTTCATATTTTTCTAACAATTTTTCTCGGCTAAAACAAAACGTAAAAAATTTGTAAAAATAACAGATTGGTTAAAAAATAGAAAAAAACGATAAATATCAATTACTTTTAAGTTCATAAATTGTACTGCCAGCTCGAATTTTAAAGGCAACATGAAAAATCTATGACCAATTCTTTGTTGAATTTCCTTGATTGATGTTGGCGATCAGTCAACCGCTGTAATGTTATAAATCTACTACACCTTTTTTATCTTCTCATGATTGGATCGAATTATAGCAAAACTAATTTTAAACTCCTCACAAAATGTTTAAACTTGCTGCTTAGGGCAACATAAATATGTTGACGTGAACCCACTGCACAATTTCACCTTTTTTGGTCCAAAGAAACTAATTTAGCTTAAAATAAAAAAGATAGTAAATTTGAAGTCACTCACTTTTGTTGCTTTCTCTAAAAGATTCATAACTTTTAACTCCAACTTTATTTCTACAAAATAGAATAATAGAAACATAGAACATAATAATAATTAAAGAAAGTTTATAGAGACGGCTTCAACATAATCAACAGCTAATAGAAAAATAGTACCCCGATCTAACAGAATATAAGTTCGGTTCTGCTATACTCAGAAGTCTTAAGAAATGCGGTACAATTTCCTTAACAACTTAATTCGCTTTCATTTCTGTGTTTAATGTAAATTTTCCACAAAAATACTAAAAAAAAAATATTTTCAGAACTTAAATAATGTTAGTATCCTCCACCTCCGCGTGTAATACAGAACACCAACCTAATACCAGAGAAATAGTTTGTTTTTATTGTTAGTTACCCATTCCCTATGTTGTATCGTGAATAATAAGAGACAAGAATGTACATAGCTTCATGTTGAACGCGAGTTTTTAAAACTTTGAAAACAGTCGCATAGAATGAAATTGAATTCATTTCTAATTGGAAGATTTCGAATTTAATAGCATTTGATTGGCTGAATGAAAAATAGCGGGAGTTTTTTTGTAAAGTTTTTCTCAAAAGTTGCATGCAGCTATAATGATTCGCGTGTATATATTTCAAAAGGAATGGACGTCGGTAAAACATTTAGAATCACTTTCAACCTAACAGTATAAGCTTAACATGTTTACATTCAAATAAATTGGAAAACTTTATTTTTAATATTCAGCTTAAGAAGAATTATCAAGCATTTCTTCGGAAGTGCGCAATTGAATTGATCTCCAGCTTTTTTCTCTCTTACACGTCCACTAAAACAAAGAAATCAAGGATTTAGAGATTTTCCCCATTAGGCGCTTTTGGGATTAATCAGAGTGATGAAAAAACTGTAAATGAAAAGTGTTTAAACAGAACAAAAAAGTTTAATTTATTTGTAGAGGTACCTTCAAAGAAGTTAAGCACATCGGTCCCCAGTAGTTAAATAAAGTTTTATGTCAATAAATTATGACAAAGAAAATGAGGTTAAAAAGTTATTGTGGTGTGAAGAAAACGAAAACAGCTTGTACCGCTAAGATTAAAGCGAGCCAAGGTTTTGTTTTCATAGTTGTTAGTGCCCAGATCTCTACAGATCACGAACATATGTGTACATATATATGCGCAACATCTGGCTTAAGAGGCGATGAAAATCCCTTTTATAGTGGATTTTCTTATGAAACGAAAAATCTTATTTGAAAGAGAAATTTTGAAGTAACACTTGTCCAGAAATTTCAATAGACCAGTGTTGTTTTGTTAAAACATTTTTCATATATATATAAATAAATGTAAATAAATAAACAAATAAATAAATAAATAAACGAGTTAATGCATACAAATTCTCAGCGTGAACAAAACAGCATGTAAACAAGAAATATTAAGAAGGTTTCGGATTTAAAACTTATAGACGAAACAATTCATGTCGGGTATTTAGAATCGTGTAGTAATTCAATGTCGGTCTGTCGGTTCAAATAATGCGCATCTACTTGATGTGCTATTTTTAGTTACGTCGTTAGTTTGTTTAAATTTCATTATTTGTTTAAAAGCAGAGCCAAAATATATTTCTTGTTCGAGTTTACATAAAAAAAGGGAAAATCTCAAAGTGGCGAAGCTGAATCTAGGAGGATAGAATAATATTCTCACAGGTATTAGGGGCGACTCAAGAGTTAAAATATACAGCGGCGTTTAGATTTTAAATTTCACTTTCACTCTCTCTATACCCCTCCCTCCTACCTACCTAAATGACGAGAAAAAATAATTCGATCATAATTATTGTCCACTATCGTATTCAGCTACTTGCTTTCATTCGTGTCTTTCGTGCTATTTGAGCAGCACTTTCTTTCATAATTTCCAGCATCTCCAATTAACTTTCAACTTCTCCATAATTAACTTTCAGTAGCTATCTCCGTAATTTAGAAAGAAGAATACGTACTTGTATTTTATCTGTGTTTTGATTCTATCTTCTTTTTTTTACTCATTTAGTAATAATCTCTTTTCCTCTATTATGTCATTTGCGGTGATGGGAAATGCATATTTAAAATAAAATTACACGAATTTCACAGACTATGAAATTGTCGCGTCACACCCAGTGTAATCTGTGAAGCACGTTTATCATTCCACTCTATTGTACTAAAGTTTATTAGATACAAAGACAGCGGAAGATAACGACCAACCAGTGAATATTTCTACTTTTTCTCGCTTCCTACTTTTTCCATAACAACAGAATTCCAAAACAGTAATGTCGCTTTAAATGAAGTTTTCCTTCATCAATCTTGATATGATGCACAATTCTGTTTCCATGGTGACTATAAACACAATAGCGGCCATGATGGCGCAAGATATTGTACTGACATTTACACAGTGTTGGGCGGTTCACTTCGTGTCGTAACACAAAAGTATAAATTATTAACAAAAATTATTTTATTATATTCTTAGTGTGGTTTTCATGATGAATCATCGGCACTTTCATTTGTGTTCGGAGGGAGGCGAAGTCGGGTTGTGTTAATGTCACACCTTAGCTATGTCCGAACATTCATTTTTAAACCGTTCTTCCTCCCACTTTAAATTTATCTTACAATTCAGTTAGCATGGAACAGTTGTTCAAATGGAGAAAGTGATTTTTGTACCACACAGAGTGAGGAAAAGGTTAATGGGGTGAGTAATCACAGAAATGCGAAAAAAGAAGCAGTAAAAATTAAAAAAAGTAAAGTTAACTTACTTGAAGATAAATGTCATGTTTATTCCAACGTAACAACTCCGTTTTTCATGTGTTAATGAAATTTCTCATACTTTATGAAATTAAGATGTTATTTTCTTTTCTTTCAAATCTTATTGATGTTATTTTTCTTCTCAAATGTTTTTCATTTTATACTACACTCGAGCCAAACGTGTAACTGCGAAATGTTAATCACTTGTTGAAACCACTAATTGCGATGTTGTATTTATAAGAAGGTGAGAAAAAGGATGAACGTGTAGAACGAGTGCATGATAGCGGATAAAAAAACAAAACAAAGATGCATGGTAATTGTTTGCCCCGCTTATAAAGAACGGTTTCCATTACAGCACTCTTCATTTGAATGTTGGCGCTCAGTATGCTCAATTTCCATGTTACTAAAGATGGCGGCTCTTTTAGAATTTTAATTGGTTGTTAAAAAAGAAGTCCGTCTGCAAACACTTTGGAAAAATATTTACGCCGCGATCAGAAAAACTTTTATGCGCGTGCGCAGATACTACACACTTCAAGCTGCTGCTAAAAATGTGTTAATGGAAACCGGTTATAAAGTTAAAGTTCCGTCATTAAAAATTTCGCACTATTTAAATTTATATTAAGGAGGAACAGATTCGTGTTAATTTATTTATGTAATCCAATTTTTTCCAAAAAAGCGGAAATCCAGTCTGAATAAAGCTCAGGAATAGAATAAGCAATCTTGTTTACAGATTGACAATTACACAGCATCCCCTCTTTTCTGCTTGTCAATGATCGTTTTCGCAACTTAATTGAAGGAAGCACTGTATGTCATATTACACGAACATGCAAAATCCTATTACTAACAAGTTCCTCTTCGAAAATTATAAAGTCGCGTACGTAGCTGTTACACAGGTCTGTAACTTAAACGGAAGAGAAGACTCTTTATTCATCGTGCAGTAAATAACGCAACTGAAAACAGCGTAAACAAAACAACGTGAACATAATCAACAAAAACAGCGTAAACAAAACAGGGTAAACAAATAAGCAACATAAACGAAAAGAAGTGCAGAAAAGCAAATTAAACAAAATAACGTACACAAACAACGTAAAAAAGTAATATAAATAAAATTAACACAAACAAAACGTAACGTAAACAAAAACAACGTAAACAAAAACAGTCCGAACAAACAAAAGAACATTAACGATGTAAACATACTAAAAATCCATAGGAGTTTCTAGTCGAAACTACGATTTGATTTTCTTATAATTACAAAGACATTATCAAACATGATTTTCTCGTACATTATTAACTATGGATAAGTTAAAAAGCAGTCTCGAAGCAAGATCTCTCGTAAATATTTCAACATGGCTCTCTACTCTTTGTCATCTTAAAAAAATTTCGCATTTTCACGCTGCTTCTGTACCGTCGACGAGTATATTTGTTGTTATAGTGATACTGTTTTTTAACCAATCATAATTAAACATCAATCATTATTATAAGTGATATAAGGTGTTGTCTTGAGATTGAGAACTCGTGACTTTCTCTTTCTTTACGTCATTTTATTCTGTTATCCAATCCTACCTACCGACTGATAGCCTTGTGGTAGAGCGTTCGCTTCCAGTGCGGGAGGTCTTGGGTTCAAACCCTGTCCGAGTCATGCCAGAGACTATAAAAGTGTGAATCTATCCTTTCTGCTTAGCGTTCAGCATGAGAATAGGATTGATATCTTAGGCGGTTGTCTAGTTGAGCGATTGCTGTGCTTGCACGACTTTCGTAGTTCAAATGGGAGCTTTAAATGCGCTAGGACCCCCTTCGCAGGACCCTCGTTGATAGCAGTACCAATAGGAACTGAAGAGGCTATCCTGGGTAAATAATTTCAATAATAATAATAATACTATACAAATTTTTTTTTCATCTTCATGTAAGTTTTTGTAATTCATGTAAAGTCTCACCTCTTATTAGAACATGTTTAGCCCTGAGTACGAGGTGTACAAAAAGAGCAATATTAAAAAATATTAAAATTGTACGAATAAAAAAATTGTATAAGTTGTTACAATGTATAGTGGAAGTTTTTCTTTCGAATTTATTAACGATAAACATTTGAAGTTTTACCAGGAAATGAAAATCCAGTTTGACGTCAGTTGGACAATTTTAGAGCTAATACAATATCTATCAATGAATAAAATTTGCGGTTTCCTGTATCATGGATCTAATTTAGCCATATTAACTTTTCAGTGTATGTGTAATTAGTTGGTTAGGGTAAGGCTATTTAACCTCTTAAAACTAAGTACTAGGAGTAAATTATGGAAAGAAAAAAATTGTGTTCTTTAAGTTGTCAATTACTGTTTTAATATCCTTTATTAAACATGTCCATTAAGTTAATTTCCTGATCACTGAAAATTCAATTTTCTCAAAATTAAACTGTTTTAAATGAAATTAAATAGTTTGTGAGAGTGGAGGGGCCATGTTGGTGACTAAGGTGAGCACACCATGGTTGGAGCTGTTCTAAAAAATATTTGAAGTTTAATATCTCCAGATTAGCCTACTATTCAAATTCTAAAGTTTTACTGAGTTAAATTGGATAAAATAGTATTTTCGAAACCATCTAAGCAGTCTGAGTGAGGGGACAATGTCTCACGTCCAGCTCTTCCCCTCCTCCCGCCCCGTCACTCTCCCCCGGTTTCACCCGTCCTGAATTAAGTCTACAAAACGAGCTCTTGATTTTTAAATTTAGTGACTTACACGAAAGTAGAACTTATGGCGGAGGGAAAGTCTATGATCAGTGAGGAGAAAAACAACATCTAAATCATCTTGGACACCCAAATATAACTGAAAACGATAGAAAAGTATCTTACACATATTTTCTATCTGTAATTTATTCTATATATAAGCATCTTGCTTTTCATCTATATATTGCTTTTAAATCAAGTTAAATCAAGTTAAATCAAGTTAAAACAAGTTAAATCAAGTTAAATCAAGTTAAAACAAGTTAAATCAAGTTAAAACAAGTTAAAACAAGTTAAAACAAGTTAAATCAAGTTAAAACAAGTTAAATCAAGTAAAAAAATCTTTGTTAAACTTTTTGACTTAGATAGCTAGCTATCTTTTTGTATTCATATACATTATTATTAAATTCTGTACAGAATCCTATCAAATGATTGCATATAGCGCCAGTTGAAGCAACAACAACGAATTTTAAGAGGTATTAATTTCCTTTTTAAATCTATTTAGTATAGCATTTTTGACAAAACAGTATCCGTGTTGTCTTTGCTTCCGCATCAAAACAAACTTTCGGTTTTGTATTATATTTTGCAGACCATAGCTTATTACTGAAAGACAAGTCGGTAGCCCGTGGAAAAATCCACGGTTTCGCCTGTTTCTTTTTATATCACATGGCGTGCGTCTCGCTACTTGTGGTACCATTTTGCGTGACAGACAGACGCATACGGGTATAATAATATAGATAATGTATCTATTTCTGGAAAATACCATTAAAAAAGTAGCAAATCATAAAAAGTAATTATTCATTAACAGGGTGTGTATATTTTGGCAATAAAGTGGCAATATAATTTCTTGTACCTTGACCTGTAACATCAATGACGGAGATCTTACTTGAGCCGTTTTGTATCCCCTTAACGAAACGTTTCTACATCTTTTACAGTTCTACAATTTTAAAGTTGCCTAATGTGTTCTAACTTGTCCCTAAATGGTACACTAAATAAAGTAACGAAATATCAAATGAAATAAGGTTTGAAGTTTAATGGTAACATGGGGATAAATATCCTTAAAAAAATTAAAGAGAATTAAAAAAAACAGATACTTTAAAATATTTAAATGGCCTGTAAAACGTAACCCGGAGACCTATAAACGTTTGGAACGTGATGGAAACAAACTTTGTCAACTTTATTTATACTTACAAGTTTACATAGGCTTACTATTATCATTAATCAGTCTAGACGAAAAAAGAGTGTAATCTGTTCTTACTTACGATGAGTAAACATATATCAATACTCTTATACGAAAGAATAACAAAAATGCGCGCGAGTTATAAGTGCGTATGGGAATCATAATGAGAACCAATCATATATAACAAAAATGCGCGCGAGTTATAAGTGCGTATGGGGATCATAATGAGAACCAATCATATATAACAAAAATGCGCGCGAGTTATAAGTGCGTATGGGGATCATAATGAGAACCAATCATATATAACAAAAATGCGCGCGAGTTATAAGTGCGTATGGGAATCAGAATGAGAACCAATCAGGTATACCAGTAGTAAAATTTTGGAGAATAGTATCGGTGGCCCGCACTGCGTGCGTCTCACTACTTTTGGTACCATTTTGCGTGACAGATAGGGGTATTATAATATAGAAAAGTAAGATATTATTTTATGTTAAGCATGCGTATATAAGATAAAAGTTGTAAAAGACATATATGAAGAACAAAGTATATACTATATATTTTACTAGTATACAAATCCATATACCGCTGGTTATGTGCAAAACTTTTTGCATTTGGACAGATAGCTTCATCAAGGTTGCTACTTAGAAAAGAGTGATGTGGTTAACGTTGAAGATCATTAAGAGAACTCCATGTCTTGATTTACTTTTAAATACCCTGCCATTAGCATGGTGGTGGTGCCAGACTATGTCTTTAAGTAATTAGCTAGTCGGCTTTCTTCATGTGGAAAGCATGGTGGTCGACAATGTATTTTAATTTCGGTGGAAGCTTTTTCATTGATAAAACACGTGCTTTTGAAAAAAACGAGTTTTTGTGTTGGGATTTTATGACTCCATATCCCCAATTTAAATTTGTCGTATTTGCTGTGTCTGTAATATATTCAGTACGTCGATGTAACGCTGAAAGTGATTAAGGAACACGAAAAAGCAATTCTAACCATTGTTTATGTTTTAGCTGAACATTTCGCTGAATTATTAGGAGAAAAACAAAACAAAAATATAAAAGAAACTTCTCCATACCATTATCGCAGTTCTTCCAGTGAAATTTGTCAAACAATAGACTAAAAATAAAGTCAACGGCTGATACACACGCATAATTCTTTGTTACTTTTTAAGTTACAAAAATGGCTTCATATTCCGAATCAACCAAAAGTCTTTTTCCCTAAAAGAAGTTAGTAAAAGTGAATTCATATGATTGTGTAATCGTTTCTATGCTGACGTCATCAAAATATCTGAATGTTTATTTATTTGTTTTTGAATTAAATTAAGACTAAAACAATTATTAAGCAAGTACGATTGGCTGGCAGAAAGTTAAAGCGCTTGTATTGATATATGAAACTAGCAACATAGTGTAAATACAGCTTTATATCTCTGATTAAAAAATAAACATGTACCAAGACACAAGATATACCAACATAAAGTTATTAACTGTGTTATGCTATGTTTCTCGTACTTTCTTGCGTGTCGCAACTTTACCACCTTTGCATAACTCTTCGAATCCCATTTGCATGTATCGTCTGCATGTTTTACATGAAAGTGGTGCCGCAAACAATCCAGACCACTAATTGTTATACGCCACATTGAATCGAAGATTTGACGAATGAATGTGGTCTGCTGTTCATACTTCTTTTGCGAAACATGAAAGAAGATAGAAAATAGTGACAGTGCTTGTCACAGAGATGCAAACGTCCGCTCACTTCATTGGCAAGCCAGGCTTTTCTGATGAAGTTATTTTTTGTTTGCAACACACAGGCGACAGTGAAACTAATCGCATGCTAAATCACATGAGTTATGATGATATTAAAATGTAATTTGATACCATAATGATGGAAGAAATAATTACCTAATTTGTGTGAAGACGTGAATAAACAAGAAAATGTTTACAAGAGATTTTTTTGTTTACATGTTTTTTACTCAGAGTTCTACAACTTATTTAGAATGACTTCCTGGAGTTGTTACTAAAGAAGTAAAGGAAAGTTGAATAACTGGATACGAACCGAGGCTGTAGTTTGAAATTTACACGATTAAGATGGAAGATGTGTTTTTCAAAACAACGCGAGTGGGGAGTGCAGCATGTACATAAAGGAGAACATTTGAATCGATGTACAGGTCATTTGAAAATGACTTTTCAGTTATCAACTCGAACATAGCTATTTTATAGAGATATCAAGTTGGATTTAGAAAAGATGTCTGGGATAACAACTACATTAAATTTTTTGTCAAATTTGTCAATTTTTTGTTATATTTTTTATATTTTAAAATATGTTGTTCAAGAAATTATTAAAAATTGTCATCCGCAATAACCAAAAACAAACAAACAAAAAATTATATGGCTTAAATATTTATGTACACACTTTTTCTTTTATAAGAATATACTTTATAAGAACATCAGACTGGGATTTTAGGGTGAAAAAACAATAATAGGTCTATTGTTTAGAACAATAGAGAAATAAGAATAATGTCCAGCCTGTTTAGAATTTTGATATTCTTATAAAAACAATACCATAAATCTAATTGAACCTCTCGTAAAAACACAGGTTTAAATATACATCTTATTCTAGAACTTCTCACCATCGATGATGCAATGTTATAAATTTAGAAATTGCAATGTCTTCGTAAATCAATATATTGACAAATTTTCGATTTTACGAAATTTCAAATTAAAATAGATAACATTGATATCTAATTATTTTTTAATCAATTCTAATTTAAAGAAAGGAAAAGGGTGTCAAAAAATGTTACATGGCTCACTATAAATAGCAAAGGATGCCGGGATATTAGTTACGAGCAACTAATAATTTTTTTGCTTCTGTAAGGCATAATTTTAACTTTTTTTGACTTTCATATTGGAAAAAATCGCACCGTGCAGATATATTGCGTGATGTGTTTCAGGAATTTTTTTTCACATCACTTTAGTACCAAAAAGTGGGTTCTGTATGCAACCGAGGCTATCGTTGGTTCTACCTGTAAAGTTCTCATAATATTATTGCATTTTTTGTTTGTCAAAATGGCAAAAATCCAAAATGATTGATGAAAGATACATATGAACAGAATTATTTTGAAAACAAAACAAACAAGAAAAAACAAAACAAAAAAACAAAGAACGTGCTAATTTTTCCATCTTTACTTAAATCTAAAATTTCATAATAATTTTCTTCATAACATACTCATGTTGAACAAACAAAAGAATTCACAATAGAGCAAGGGATTTTCGCGAGCAAATATATTAGGCGAAATTTTGCCAAAATGTAACAACGCCAATAGTTCTACTTGAAATACCACAAAATTTTGTCATACACAGACGTATATTCCATTGAAGAAGAAGAAAAACAGAAACGACTCACATCAATAATTAATGTTTGTTATTCTCTTCAGGTTTCATTCAAATAATCATCAAAACATATAGATTGTTATTGTTATTAACGCTGCTGTGTTATTAATTGAAAATATACACCAACCTCCTTACCAAATCCCAGCTTTTGATTTTGTTAAAACATATTGAAGATCGGGACCCGAACTAAAACTTTCAAACTTCAGTCAAACAAAGCTGGCGAAATATAGAGATCTTTACAGCTGAGACTTTCCATCAAGCTTTCTTCAGAAATCCATTATTCAAACTTCAGTCCAACTAGAGGTTTGGTAAATAGATTCTATAGACTCCACTGCAAATGCTGCCATGTTATATTAATTTGTCTAGTCAGCATAAATCATGACTTAAACAATAAACAGACTAATTAGTGAAGTATGATCAGAAAATCACGTAATTACGTCCACGCAACCGCAAAAATTGTTTTTAATTTTAATTTGGCTAGAGTGACGCGCGCTGACAGGTTTGTCAATGAACGATAAAAGACGTTGATGTCAACACATTGTTTACAGACATATGCTGTGTTAAAAAAAGTGAGAAATCATTCGTGTTCTCTCAAAGTCTTTTATCCCATCGCATTCAATGAACCAATGAGATTTCAAGAACAGCTTGCATGATATCAAATGTTTTTGTGCTTGCTCTGTTAACACAAATAAATAAATCCCTGGTAAGAAAGGTCTGAGTACTAGGTTGTTTTCCAAAATTCTTCTTTTCTAATAATAATTAATTCGTCAATCAGCGATGGAAATATGCCATGATCTTTTTAATACAAAAAACTGGGTAAACGCCATCGTAATGAAGTTTCTTGTTGCTAATATGATTTCTTATTTTTTTATTTATTGGTATAAATATTTTTTAGCATTTTTTTTACAGCAAAAATGGCAAAGTCAAAACAAACAAACAGCAATTAAAATCAATGCAGGCAAAGCAATTTCAAACATTTAGTGAGCATATTTGAACTTCTGTCTTTAAGATCTATCCACCCTGCTCAAGCTTGTGACATGGCTTCTATATGGTAAAAGCCATGCATCTAAGCTACCATAGCAATTAAAAATGAAATTTTGTTTAGTACAGGCTTCTATAGTTTCTTAATTCTTTGAGGCCCTTTAGTGCTAAATAACGCTGATAATTCTTTTTAGTGCTAAATAACGCTGATAATTCTTTTTAGTGCTAAATAACGCTGATAATTCTTTTTAGTGCTAAATAACGCTGATAATTCTTTTTAGGGCTAAATAACGCTGATAATTCTAGCTTCATTGGTAGAAAGTACTAGCTGTCATAGTAGATTGTACTGGACCTATCTTGCGACAAAATGTAATTTTCTAGATATGTAAATGTAAACAGACCTTTACAAGATATAAGTAAGAACATGAAAAGTTTGGAATTCTAAATGCATTAAACCAAGGACGTTTTAAAACTCCTTGATTAAACTTTTAAAATTCTTATAAATATCTTTACCCTTGATTCTAATTAAAAACATTTTTTATACCTTCCATGGCGTCCACTAACTATACTTACATTACATAGTGTCAGTGGTTGGAGAGTAACAGAATAATCCTTTAAGGAGCGCTTGTACGGTTAGGCGGCTACAAATGTTCATGTGATCATTGTAAAACTTACGCGTTTTTATGATCAATTGTAAAAAATATCTCTTCATTCGTTTCTTTACTTTAACACAGTAGATCGAAGATGTCTGGAGTAATGTTGTTTTGAACTACGTACGAAGCTGGTCACGCCTAAGTTAAACTACCGTAAAACTAACGAAATAGAAACCTCGTTCTCATGACTAGTTGGTTCTCAACAATGTGACGGTTTTTGATAGTTGTATTGGTGCTGAGGTCGAGGTTGACGAAACAGTGGCGACGTCTGTGAGACCATCTGTACGAAACATAGATCGAACCAATTTTCTAATATTTACTCTTTTCATATCTGAACTTTGTAATCTACAGTGCGGTGTTATATTTCAAAATTTAATTTATATCTGATTCATATTGAATATTTTAAGCTAAAGAATGTCAGCACTTTCGTTTCCAGTACTGTCAGTGATAAATATTTTAGATGCACAAGCTTTATAGAAACGGCTGAAGCAAGAGGTCCAGGACTGGGGTTGTTATAAAAAGCTCCTAATGTTATGCTAGGTATCTATATATCTTTAATTTTTAAAAAAGTCAAACCTCAGAACAACAGCGACCAATTTTTGTTTGTCAACCACTTCGGACACAGCTCTTGTAAAGTGAATGCTTCTGACTATTTTTGTTTTAAGGATAGAAAGATTTTTTGTTCGATTTTTTCCCTGACATTCTAATCGAATAGTTGCCATGGTAACAGAAGTGACACATCTGTACTGTCCTATACCTAAAAATGATGTCAAAAGTCACCATTCTTTAAATCCTAAAACGATGTACTTCAAAGATATTAAAGCAAATAAATTGGGAGAGGGACGTTAATGGGGAGCTCTCCCCTGTTGCCCTGAATAGGGTTAGCAGTCACAGTGTTTCGTGATTATTGAACACATTTCACTTATCAGTTGTAAAATGGTATCACACCAATCATGTCTTCTGCAGTTCCATGTTGAATAATTTATCAAAATATGGGAAAATTTAACCCTGGGAATTTGAAAAAAAAATTTATGGGATTTGGTTACGAACTTGTCATGTCTTCCCCTTTGCAAATGAAATATTTTGTGCATTATTTTTCCTCTCAATATCCATGGAGACAAATATCAAGTCGAATATTTGAGGTTAAATTGTACTTTTTGTAATTTCATGGTTTTAGCATTGTAATTGGTCTGAAGAGAAGCAATTAAAAAATAATATAGCCTCTTATAAAAAATATTCTCCTACATAGAGACAACGGCTTCGCTTCTGTGGGTGAATCTAAAGTAAATATCCATTGTGGTGAAGTGCTTCATATATCATTTGGTTTATTGGAATTTTATAGCGGTTACCAAAAAAATTCAACGCGGTTGAGAACTCGGATTTCATAAATTAATGTTAAAAATACCAGGGTTTTATAAAATTAAGTTACAATGTCGTTTCCATGGTTTTCTATGCTTGTTGTCAATTTCCCATGCTGTGAATAGGTAAACAGTATCGATCGTTTTTATTCCACTCACCTTAAATGACTGTTTACAGACTCCTTCTAATTGAATCAACAACACTTTTCCCGTGCCAGTGCCCCTGATAGGTGCCCTTGCTGAATAACGCCAATTGTAGAGTGAGCGCCCCTTGGCGAATAATGTGGGTTAATAGGTTACTTTAAAGCCATTTTTCTGTAATAAGATCAAGTTCCTGGTATCACCACTGCTGACCTTCATGTGATAATAAATGATAGTTCAGCTATACTAATTGTACTAATTTAACTCAGTACCTTCATGAGGCAGTCATCTCGTCATCAACTTAGCTGACTACAAACTAGTTGTGTTTACTTTTACAGGGGCGTTAACCTCCTATAAAAAAGTCCTATTCGTCAACAACAGATTTAGAATAAGTACGAGAATTCAATTCTTGCAATAAACTTTGTTCGACACTGTGTACGTGCGTTGCCCCTTTATTATTAACAGATTTTTCACGTCAGCTTCGACAATGCCGAGCGTCATTATTTCTATTTCTGTTTATATCAGCATGGCAAGGAAAGTCATGTCAAATGATTGTGACTATATATTTGTTAATGGACTGTGGCACGTGCAACACCGTTTCATGGACGATAAAATTTCGTCGGAGGGGATTAATCTCAGTGGAAGACGCAAAGAGACTAATTTTGTGAGAAAAAATTTAATTCCGATGAAGGGCCAAAATCATGTCAACAAAAAACAGGAAGTATAGCCAAGTGTGGTACGATTGGCTCCACAATGAAACCGCAGTCGTCAAACTTCAAAACATAGATAGTCATATTGACGTCAACGTACTAATTACAAGAATGCTTGTGTTGCTCAGAAGAAACGAATGGAGCGGATATTCCGAACAAAACGCGTGCTTTCGCGCTGGCTTAAAAAATCAATTGTTTTACATGACGAAAGGTTTTAAAAAACATAATTTTACTCGTGATTACTATAGTGAAGAAACGCATAACCCGTTTTTTGAAAAAACGTTTGACTTTAAACCCGATTTCTCGCCACCTGCTATGGTGAACATGACACTGGCGCACGGGGAAAATAATTTCCTTTCATTACGAGCCTATATCTTGATATCTCATAGATGAGTGACCTATTTTGCGTCCTATGGAGTCTACGGATTAAATAAAGAGATATTGCTAACAAGAAAGTTGCTAATAAGTACACGGCTCTCTTTCTTATCTTTTTTACATAGTCAAAACTCAAAATGCTAACATTTTCTTTTTTTGTTTTGGAGTTCATTGTTTAAAATTGTTATGGTTTCTTTGTTTTCGGTCATGGCGCTGTATATGGCTGGTAAAACAAGTAAAACTTCCCTCTTTCTCTTCCCTATAACTGTCGTTATCAGGATGTTTAATGTGGAAGACATTTGAGTGTTGTAGATAGAGACATTATATGTATATAAATATTTTTATTGCTTTCTGTTCTTTTGTTGTATTTAGTTATATATAGCACAGAACAAGAACCTACCATTATATTTAGTTATTCTTCATGTTTATAAAAAAAATAGTGTTTGCAAAATATAAAACAATAAAATTCAATTTTTTAAATACGCGCCCCTACTCGAATAACCGCCCCTTTCGAAGCGCCCCCTTATAAATAAAAATTTTAAGTAAGCACCCAGGGCGCTTATTTGATCATTTACTATTCGCTTTCTAGTTCATTTTCTATTAATTTTTTATTTTCTCATTTTTTTACTGGACACATTTGCGTAAAAATATCAGAAAACACACAGTGTTTGGCAATGATAGTAATTGTGCCATTTCTAGGTAAAGATAATAATATTTCATTTTACAGAAACTAACCAGTTATAGACGAATTTGAATCTAATTTAACATTTGTCTACTTAATAGATAGAAACTGTCCAGAGTAAGGACACTGACAACCACACCTCTCTCTAACCGTTTTTATAGGGTCTGCAAGATCAGTGGTGAACGCAGTATGTAGTAAAATGAAGAACACTTGTAAAAATAGGAGTAACAAGTTGAAACAAACAAACTAATAAACGAAGACAAAATAATCAAAATATACCTTTCTTTGCACAAACCAATAGCAATCACCATTGAGCATGATTTGGTACACACACAACCACAGTCACTATAATCCCACGCAAACAACCGCTAAAATTGTCCGTCTGAAGATTTGATATCCACTACCACGAGCTAAATTTTTTTTTAGATATATAAGTAGTTGCTGATATTTCACTGTACAAAATTCCATTTAAATAGTGCGAGGTGTTGATATGATTAAACACAATCTGTTTTTTGTTACATTTCTTTTAACACATCCAGGTGTTAAATTAACTCATAATTACATTACCCCCGTCTCGTACATCATTTTAGCAGTTAAGGTATTAAAACAAGCACTTAAATACAAGTATTTTTTCTAAATTTTGTAATTACAACGTTTTCGTCTTTAAGCAAGCTCCCTCTATAACCTGACCTCCTATTTTTTTTCAGATATTTATCTAAAACTTAATAAAATTTTACTCGATACGGGGGTTGTGTAATTCAGGATTCCTTTTGGCTTTCTTTCATCGATAAAAGTGTCCACAGGAAGTAAAAAATGATAACCAACTTAGTACCCAGTTTGCAAAGCGTTTTTTTTTAAGTAAATATTTCCCAGGAATAAAGGCCTGGGACACATTGACGAAACTTCAGCGTGTTTTTTAACTTTTTTTTAAGCAGCTGAAAAACTTGAAAAACTTATTACACACTTCGTTTTCGTTTTTCATTCAAGTAGAACACTAGTAGTTGAGTCTTGCACGGCGCATTTGACACAGTAATTAGCCAACCATGTGGAACGAATAAAAGAACGATTAGGGTACGAACAAAGGTTAATTTTGACGCATTGTCTCTCCATACGTGTGCAAAACACACGAACGTGAATCAAAGAGGAAGAAAGTTTTTGCTCTTCAAATCTGTTTTCTATTTCGTTGACACTTTTTGAGCCTTAAACAACTTTAAAAGTGGTTTTTAAATAATTTCTGAAAAAGTAATCGACTTATGCTTCATTTAAAACTTGTCGTTACTCGTGGAAAAACAACGGGAACTCGCCCAATCGCTATTTAGTGCATCTTTACCACAAGGAGACATTCGGCAACTATTTTGAACAAAGTACGGGTACCATTGCAGAGAGCGTTAGAGAATGTAATGACAAGGTTTAATAATTGAGGAATTTCGCTCAGCTAGACAACTGTTATTCTCATGTTAGCTATTAAACGTGAAGTGCGACCCTGTTCCCACATCATTTTATCTTAACGATGAAATTGACGCTGGCTTGTGTAATGATAATCCTGTTCCATGTGAACGAAGAAATTAATTTTCTTGTGGAGGTCGTTCTGATTTAGATTGTATTTAATCTGACAAGCATCGGTATTCCAAAAAAAAATAAAAAAAATATTCCATACTAACAGTGGAAGCTGGTTACAAAATATTTCTCATTAACTTTTTTACTTGACTTTTTTTTTTAGGTAATGACAGTGGTGGTCATTTAATTAAATGTCTAACGAGTTCATTTGATGTAAATCGAATCGTTGTCGAATGTCTGTGTCTTTGCTTTGTGTTTTGTGTGCATTAAACCGAACTCGGACTTTCAGGACCAGCTTTTCTAAGGCAATCGGAACAAAAAGTTTATTTAAATAGCGATTTTTTGAAGAAAATTATGCAAAAGGGCAGGGATGTTATATTCAGCCCTTCTTCTCGACCTCAGCTTCCTTCACCGCACTCCACTTTTCAAGCATTTTTGATATGCGAAAATTCTATAATATTCATATAACGGATAATTTTTTTCCCACCCTTCCGCCATATAAATTGCTAGGAAAGAATGTTGAGTTAAAATTGGAAGAAAGCTGAAAATATTTCAATTGCAGTTAGTACACTATTTTACGTGTTCTATTTTTCGCCTATTTTTAAGCTTCTCGTGGTTTCTGATTCATTCATAATAATTACCAATCTCGTGGCTGTACTATACTCATTAAAAACCAAATAATTTCGCAACAAGCTCGGATTAAAATATTGGCTTTACGCAAGTTACCGACGTTGTTTGAAAAACATAACACTTAGTATTAACACCAACACAATAACAAAAAAGACGAAAAGTGAAGAGCTTTTCAGTATATTGGTCGTGGGAGCAGCTTGCAATTGGACAAATGCACCCTCATGAGGTCTACTGTACCGACATTGATTATTAACTAAATTCATCTACTTAGAACAGTTAAAATGTTGCATAATTGACTGCTTCAAAAGAAAGCGATAAAATGAAATAAAATCTAACGTGTGAATATTGCAAATAATGACGACGAAGAACACAAAGAATACACATCTTAGCGCGTAAACTATCCTCGTTACCAGGCTCTAATACGCAGAGGTGTATTTAACACCAGTTTCTGACAAGGCAAAAAACCTTAGCAATGAGGTTGGCACTGGTCTAGAAAAGACAAATATACCGTATCATCTCCTTCCTCCTTTATGGAATAATAAACACCGACTAAGTATCATTACTGTTAGTTATTATTATAAAATGGTAATGGTCAAACTGTTGTAGACAAATACTTCAGCCTCCATTTGTTTAAGCCGACACAGCACTGGCAGTTTATACGTCAAAAGTACTCTGTCAGCCCCTATAACGCCGTATTCTGTCTTTGTGCGAGAAAATGTTGTGTTACGAAGATACGAAATATATTCATGTAAAAGCAAACGCGACGTGTGTGACGGCCGAATTTCCGTCGATTTTTCATGAGTTAACGACTAGTAGAAAATCTAAAAATCGATTTTTAGTTATGGAAAAACAAACTCAATTGACAATCTCGATTAATATTTTTCTGCGTTATTTAAATAACATGCTCGTTATGTGTTTGACATTTATGGATTTTCTGTGAAAGTGCGGGCCTGATTTGGCGGGAAACCAAGAAATTAATTGCGTTAATCGAGATTGCAGGAAAATATTTTAACTATTTCTGCTTTTTCTCAATTTGGCGCCTTTAATGATTGGTGAACTAATTATTATATTCAAAACATCAAAATTAGAATTACTTGGAATTTCTTGAAGTGAAAGTCGCCAAAAACTTACGACAAATGATCATACTTTGAAAACAGATAGGTTCATAAAAAAATAATTGTTTTAGATATTATTTATATAAAAATTACATCGCAATTTAAATCAACACAAGGGATGTTATGCCGGTGGGACCCCATGTCCTTTAAACAAAAACATCTTCCCCTGTACCGGTCTACATAGAGCTAAGAATCATTATTTTAACTTTTACTAAACGAAAAAACTTATCAACAGGGTGGATGTGTTTCAAAATTCGCAGTTTTTGGCCGAGATAAAGTGGAGCATAAAAATGTTGAATTTTTAAAACAGACTGCACATTTCCTGATGTTGTTCTTTTGTATATGCTGCAACCTCGTTCCCAGGGCTCTTTGTTGTCTCTTCTAATATTGGAACCGCGACCGTTTTGGCATACAAAAACATACAGAGAGTCCTGGGAACGAGGTTGTCTATGCAGTTCTTTAAGTATGCACGTACATAGCTTTCACAGTCATGTCATTCGTAAAAATCCAAAACTAACAGTTCGATCTCATTTTGAAGCTTTTCTTTACATGATAATACGAGGCTGGCGCGACACATATAACCACACATTTTTAAGTGAGTGGGAGGAATAATTTGTAAGAGTAAGAAGATTTTTGGAAGAAAAAATAAAGTTCCTTCCGTTAAATTTTGACTTAAAAAAACTTAAAAAGCAAAAGTGAAAGTTTTGAAAATGTACCTTAGCTATTCATGTACTTTTGTCAGTCACAAAAGTGCTGCAAAAGACGAAGAAAATATTATTATCTGTTTTACATTAACAGGTTTATCACTTAATTTTTCTTACCTTGCCAAACAACCAACTGTGCATCCTTTTCTATGCAAGTGTTTAAGTGAACTAACTGCTAAGAATCACTGTTTGCTTCGACCAGCCCCCTTTTTAACCAACTACATAGCTCGGTCTATCTTTTGTAGCCGGCTTATCTATTTCACCGAAAGAGAATCAAAGGTAATTAATTACGCGTTACCTCTGTTAGCTCAAACAGCTTAGAAGCCATAATGTTATACAGCAACCTTGCGACCAATCTGTGAAAATTTATAATATAGGTCACGGAAAGTTCTGGTTGAGGTCTAGAACTGAGGTTGCATATTTCATTCATGTTCATACTTTTGATCTTTCAATAAATTTTATCTTTCGCTATGTTCTTCTTATTGTTTTTACTTTTTTGTACATTTATTTAACGTGGTGATTTTAAAAAGATTATTCTCAAATTATGCGGTTTTTGCGCTCTGTAAAAAACAGCTGTCATACGACATCGATTCTGAAATAGCCGATAAATACGCAAATAATAAACACATTCATGTGCTGTTAGAAACATACTCTAAAATAGACAGAAATATATGCCGCGAAAATAAATGAAATACATTACGAACCGCATCAGCAAACTTAAATTAAAAAAATGCAGGTTTTTTTAATTAAACGCTCAAGTGTTTATAAACAGTACACTATTCAAAATGGTAGATCAAAGATGGCAGCTATATAAAATTTTGAAGTGTTTGCGTTTGTAGGCATCATTCAAAAGAAAATTAAGAATATTAAATTCTGCTTTTTCTCAACAAAGGTAAACTTAAACCTTAATTTCTTTTAATTTCATTGTAAGCGAACCTAAAAAGGTACTAAGTACTAAGTTGGGATATTTCAACGCGGGAAATGTGCAAAGAAACTGATTATGTAAATAAGCATCATGACAAATTGACGCGTTTGACAACAAAGAGAAGCGATTGCACGAAATGATGAAAGAAAAACTATTAGAAGAAGAATTTGTATATGTTTTAAATTCAATCCAGGTTGAAAATTACACATACATTACGACAATTTTATCAGATCATGAACCTCGGGTTTTTGGCAAAAATTAGGAATAAAATTACAACAGCTTAAGAAGTCTAAAATCATTCGTTTCAAAGTTAACAATAACATGATTCTGAATCTTTCCATAAAATAAAAACAATTGCTGAATTCTCCTGCAATTCTCTCCCAAGGTAAAGATAATGTTTTCGCTTGTGATGGTTTTTTCACACCTTCAGTAACTACAGGATAACAAAAATGGTATCAAAAACAAAAAGACCCAATTGTTTAATACACACGTTTTTCCATGGTTGGACTCTCGAGCTTTTTCCGCTCGAGCATTAAATGCAGACGTGTTGAAACCTACCTTGACGTTTCACAACCCGATAGAACTTTCTTTTATTGTACTTTTTTAAGTAGTAAAAATAAGTTATGGGTTTGTAGGTCGTGTTCAAAAAGAACAGTTTACTAATATACAAAATATGCGGCGCATCAAGAAAAAGAAAAAAACGAATACGAGAAAGGTCTATAAAATCATGGAGATTTTCTACCTCCATGATTAAATCACTAGAAAAAAAGGGGAAAATAAAGAAAAGTTTTCACTTTTTTTAAATTATACAAAATCACGTCGGTAGAATCATACGCGAAAATAATGAAAGCTTGCACCAACATTCGAGTTTCTCTTACCGCCAGTTGTGTAAACAGATTTTTGCGCATAAAATTTGAAGCGGCCTAAGTAACACATCACAGGGGCGCGAGTCAGGTGAATTTGCAATTTATCATTATTACTTATTTAGACAGCTTTCCCTTCTATACGTTGTGTTGTATTCTTTTATAAATAAGTCATAATTTTATATCTTATCGGGAATAACAAATAAAGTGAAATAAAATAAATACTAATACCATGAAGATAGCGAGTACATTTTCTTTTATAAATATATTATTATTTATTCTTCTTAATATATATATTTTATATATATTAAGAAGCCGTTAATTCGGACCAAATACCTAAAATCTCCTTATAACAAGATTGCGAAATACACCAGCGAAGTCTGAGAGTACCGAAACAAAAAAATATATGAAATATAGAATTTTTACTACTGTCTCGATATTTTTTTTGTTTATTTTATAAATTTGTCAACTGATTAATTACCTTTGTCCAGTTTTTTTTATCTCCTTGCATTCTGGTTTTACTAACTACGCTCCCAATCATTCTTAGTTTTAACGACAAAACGAAACCTTCCGATTCTACTTCAGAGAGTATACTTAACGTATGTTTCAATTTCAATTTAACTAATACTACAAATGGAAACTTTTCCGAGGTCTCAGAAGCACCATGGTTTCTTCATGCGTAGAATTAACCTTGGTATGGTACACAAGGGACAGCCATCTTTAAAGGAGGGTTTTCTTTTGCGCTCAGAGTTCTAATTTCAGGTGTTAGAGTCGTTTTGGTTGAGAAAAGAATTTCAAATTCCTCTTTTTGATATCAAGAGTTTTTTTTATCAGTATAGCTATGTTTATATATAAACAAATAGCAGCTTCTATTTTATAAGGAGGCGGTAAATACTCCCTCCCCCGCATATACAGTATTCATTTAGCGCTTTTTTATTATGAGAAATAGAAACCGGTTTACGAATGCTACAAATAAACTTGGTATTTATTTCTACCACAAATTCTTCGCCATTAAAGAATGTTAATAATTTCAAAACAAGGTTTTAGTAGGTGTTTCCTGCTTCCCAAGGTATAGTTTATTATGTCGGTAAAATTCTTTATGCATTTCAAGTGTACCCTTATCCATACCTTATATGTTTGATGATTTGATTGACTGATTGATTGGTTGATTGACTTTTATAAAGTGTTTTTAATAAACTTTCAAAGTTAGGGAGTAAATTGTAAGTGTCTGTCAACTGAAGAAAGAAGTACCTTCATTCATAAGATCTAAATACCATTACCTTAAACAATCCAAGAACATAACAGAGTAGGTATGGACTGACATGGAAGGGATGTTTAGGGACATGTCTAAAAAATCTAAAATTGGTTCCTTTTTTCTTTGATTGCTCTGGATAGTTTTAGTGTGCCCATGAGAGTTTTAACAAAAACAGCGCGAAACGGTCTGACTGCATATGCTGCATTGTTGTATCTCTTTTACAACGTTGATTATTCTATCTTTTCCCCTCTATAACAATTCTGAACAGACAAAATATAGAGTGTTTACAAACAACCAGTTTTATTCAATTTTTAGGGTGGATGCATTAAAAACGAATTTTATAACGGACCGCGCGTTTCGTATGATTGTCAAGATCATTCGAAGCCGGGAAGCTTTTAAAAATTGTCAATAAGTGTGTTTTGTCTAGCAGAATTGTGATAGATACGAAAATAACAAGTCTGCTGTGAATAGTGTGACTTCTCCCTTCTGTTTCACCGAGTTGTGAATTGTATTGAATCTTATAGCACAAGTTGTTTAGCTGTGATGGCATTGGCGCTCTTTTAACATTTTGTCAATTCGGATTTTTACACCATGAAATCTCTTAAATCATTAAAAACTACGATATAACAAACCTTGTTGGTGGAATATTTTCACTTCAAGAATCTCCCTGCATTTATACTGTGATGTACCTTTCAACCATCACTGAATGGAGTACTTCACTGTAATGAGTACACACGGTGGTGACCAATTGAAGTTTTTTATCGCCTCTCTCCTCCACAGTTGACTTGTTACATTTATGTTACATTTCTTGTTAACCACTCTCCTTCCTTGTGTATATTATGAGTATCAGTGAATAAATACTCACCAGTGGCTGTGTTAGTTGTTATTTTTATCCAACATCATTCAAGCTCTTCACCGTTTTACTGACAGGAAATCTAAACATTGATATAGTGCATACGGGAATAATCTCCTAAGGGCGAGAGCGAAAAGCAAATCATTTTGTTGACTCGATGTAATCAAACAAGTCCCGCGCGATATTTATAACACCTTGTAGACATGACAAGACCTGTTACATTTCCTGTGTAATTGATGACGTCACAATAATTGACATGTCAATATTTCGCGACAACAATAATGTTTGTTGACATAACGGACTCTGAATGATCTGAATAAAAAAATTCTTCCGCAAGAAACATAAGAAGCATTCTTTTACACAAAAGAATTATTGTTATAAGTGACAGAAAGAATAAAAAGTATTTTCAAAAGAGAAAAATTATGCGGTGTAAGATTTAGGAGAATAGAAATTTATATTCTCTTAGGTTAGATCAACCTTGTTTCTAGGACTTAAAAACAATTAAGATCTTAAACAGTTATTGCGAGTAAGGTCATTTCCAGACCTCGACTGTACAGGATCATAATAAAAGGTACTTGTTGAAGCATGCCCATGATCAAAGATGTTAAAACAAAGCTTCGGTTGATATCAAAAAAATTTATAAGTTCTTTATTGCATGAAACACTATTCATCGTAAGTTCCAACAATTTCTTATCATGTTTCTTAAAGATTTTCTTGGTTAAGAAAATGGGTGTGGTTTATTACAAAATTATCATTTTTTTTCCGGTTACAAAAGTTATGTTATTTAGTACTAAGTTCCTTACAGAACAGTAAAAAGGCGTGTATGGTTTCACGAATTTCCTAAATAATTATTTTTATATTGGTGTACGTAAAATTTAAAACTGTTTTCTCAAGCTTACATTTAGATATTGCTCCATGTTACACTTTTTCCTTCAAAACTTTAAATCCTCACTTTTTTTTGCATCCAGGAATTGTAAAATACATTTTAGTTACACATAAAAGTGTCATGGTATTTTTTTTGCCAGGTCGAGGTCCAGTATTTCCAAGTTGTTGTTTTGCAGAATTTATTTTTGTTAAAAATTGTAGAATTCTATTTATCGGAAGCCCACGAGACGTAGGTGACAAAATCAATTTTTATAATTGTATACCGATCATGTACCAACCGCTCTTATAACATACAAATTGAATACCATATACATCAACCATTTAGTAACGGTCGCAAATCGAGATACCTTGTTGACCAACATTTGTTAACAAATTTTTGTCATGTTTTTTTCTTCGCCAGCATGTTTGCCAGCTACGGAAATTAGAGGCAGCATGTTCGCACAAATGTTGTCCGGATTCGCAGTCGCTTTTAATCTTCGCAACAATACGCTGTTAGTCCTCATTCCTAAAAATAGAAATGAAACAGACACAATGAAGAACAGGTTAACCCCAACACAATATTCTGGCGGCACTGTTGTGAAGCATAAGCCTAGGGTGTTCAGGGACAACTCTCAGTGTGTGTAGAGGTAAGAAATCGTGTGACATCGACGACGGCTAAAATTACGTTGAAACGTCGCGACATCTGTCGGTAGAAAAGTCAACTATCAACAATTTATAGGCATAAATTTAAACTTTCATACCATAAGTTACAAAATTTTAAACCAATGAAAATAAAAAAATAATACAACACAGCAGAAAACAATTTCAAAACAAGCGTGTGGGTAAACAAAAAGGTGGGTAGTAACATGACTCATTCTTAAAATTCATGTATTTAGTCATCAATATTTTCCTCTAATAATGCAATTGAATCAGCGTAGGGTCTCGATACAATAGTTAAAATAGGACACAAATTCTTATTATTGGTTGATATTGAACAAATTTTAGTGTAGATGCAATTTATGTAGAATTTTCTGTGACATTCTATCTTTTGGCATCCTAGCTACCATAAAATAGATAGCAACAATAACAACAAAAACAAAGCAATTCTGACACAATCACCTCTGATGAGATCACGCTTAAATATTTTTTTCAAATCTGTATGACTTACTTCTATCTTTCAAGTTGTCGATTCCAATGGCAAAGTATTACGCATCGATCTTAACTTTTAAATTGTGTACCTATATTATATTCTTCAATTTGTTGAAACTATCTTTTTTATCAACGGTTATATTGGAAGTCATTTATAGCAACTTAATAAAAACTTACCATAGCTTTATTTGAGCGAGATGCATTCTGTTTCTGGTAAAGAGACTGGAATGGAGAAAATCACTAACAATTTACCCTTGTGAAGGCCTGGTTACTAATTTGCTCGTGTTGTTTTGAAGTATTGTTTGTTAACACAGAACCATTTGAAGTGTCAGGAATACTCATCTCACGCCTGAGTAAACAAGCATGAAGAAGTAATAAATACATGTTCATGGTGAAAAACGTATGATGCATGACGTCACAAAGGATGTGAATGACTACGAATATGACGTCATCGCGCAGAAATACATTTTTTACTTTGTTTTTATTTGTATCACAGTTTATTATCGTTTTCTTAATATCTTAACTAATTTCTTCAACATTCAGCTCATTTAGGGCCAGTCTCTCCTACCCACCACCTGCTTGAACGCCAACATGCTGTTGAGATTGTACGCTACAGTTGTAAAATGCGACAAAAAAAACTTTAAAATGAACAGTTGTAGCTTTTAATAAATGGCTACAATTTTCATTCATAGTTTCAGTCAGTTGTATTTTGACTTACGACTAAAATGGTGCTCCGTTGTAAGCGGTATACCCGAATGTGCGACACGGTTTACCTTAGTGTTGTGTACGATTAATATTTGAATTTTCAAAGGAAACCTATTTATTTTATTAGCCTGTGTTTTTATGTCCTCCAAAGTTGCAGGAAAATTAATTTTGAAAGAGGACGGACTGCTACAAGCTCTCTACACAGATAACGAGATTGTTTACCTGCACTCAGCGCTCAACCCGGTTTCACTCATGATTACATTTGGAAATTTTCAACGGAACTTAATTCCGAAACGCAAAAAATGCTTGGCGACTGTTTTTGCCATGACAGCCGAAATTGTTAAAGGGTTATTTTTTTGAAAATATACTGCTGAGAAACAACCTTGACAGGGTTGGTGCGCTATAACGTCTAGCGCTACGGTCAAACTCTCACGAAAGAACATATTATAGTAATACCTAGAAACAACCTTGACTGTGGTTGTGTGCTTTAAAGTATAGTCTTACGGTCAAACCCTTACGGAGAAACATTCCATGGTTATACCTAGAAACAACCTTGACAAGGTTTGTGTGTTATGAAGTATATGGCACTCCAAAGTCACATTAATACAGTTATCTTAAGATAGCAAGTGCTATCTTAAGATAACTCTATCAATGTGATTTTGGAATGCGTGAATATGCACATTAATGCCCTGATTGTAAGATAACTTGAGTTATCTTAAAATAACATCTTATCAGAGAAATATTGTAAGGTTTCTTGATCATGGTAACATTAACGACTTTTCTACCTTTGATGTTAGCGCTATCTTAAGTTAACTAAAGTTATCTTAAGATTGCGAGAAAACTGGAGATTACTCAAGATCTACGCAAAACAAAAACGCGTTTTAGACTTCAGCACGCGGGAAGTACGGAATATTGCCCGGCTTGGTTAATTTTTTTGGAAAATTACTTGGTGCATAAGTCTAGGGGCTAACAACAAACCTCCTGGCTTAGTAGCAAGATAATAAGAACACTAGAAATTTTGAGGGTGCTGGCACTTTTTATAAAATTTACATCGCATTTGGACTTTTTAAAATGTGCTGCCAGCCCCCTTAAAACATTCAGTGATTTTTATAATAATGATCTATGGGAAGGATCCAAATATTCCTGAACGACTTTCTCTCTTTTTAATAAATTCGTTTGCTACTTCATATAAATCCATATTATCAGTGTATGATTTGTGAATATGTAATTCCATTAGATTATTCATCCGTGTATCAGTGGTTGTAGCTCGAAGGTATGTTTTATACGCGTTTTAAAGCTGAACATCATTCGCTAACTGCATTTGTAGCAGTTTTCCCACTTTTATAACTTAAGACGAAAGTAGTTTTCTTGGGTTATCTAACTTTTGGAGAAATGACACTAAATCTCTCTCTCTGTCTCTCTTCCTTTTTTCCTTCTTTCTTCCTTTCTCTCTTCTTCCCTGCCCCCCCCCCCCCCCCCCCTCCTGGTTACGGCACTGTGTTAGGATTATCCTTAAAACTTCAAAACTTACAACACAAATTTGTTTCATCAAGTAGAATAGACCTATTTCCATATAAATTTTCGTTCCGCGGAATATATATACCAAAATACCGAATAACATGAAAACGAGATTAGTTTTGAGCAAATTTTTAGTTTGCAGCGAAGTAGTGCAGATATGGTTTGTTTACTTGCAATATTTGCAAAATTAATTTGTCATACAGATTGTTATTAACATTTGGTGATAATATGGTATAATAGCATGTATCATTGGGCCGTTCTAATGCTTTTGTTTATTATTCTTGGTGTAAAATGAGCTAGGTATTAGCTAGCTTTGAAGATGATATTAGCTGCTGGCTATACTTAGGCTTAGCTACCAGCAAGCTAATTTTATTTTTTGAACTAATCAGAGTAATATGAAGTGCCACTGAGCGTTAGTAAACAGTATATTGAGTTCTACTTCCAAATTTACTTGGAAACAGTAAATAAAAATGTATTCAAATCATTCTAAAAACGTGGCTAGGTTTTAGAGGTTTAGCTAGCTAGCTAACACATATACCTAAAGATACGCCCTTAAAATCTGCAATATTTTAATTTTTTTTGTCACACTACCACTACCAAAACCCTCTTTATAACTGTGTTAACTACGATTTTGTGAAACTGCCAGTTAAAAGCTGTAAAAGTCAACATTTTGTTGATACATTCTTCAAACTTGCATGTAAACAACCAGCATCCCGAAATTTGGTCATAACTAATCTCGTTTTCATGTTATTCTGCATTTTCGTATGCATATTTCGCGGAACCAAATGGATATGGAAATAGGTCTATTCTTCTGTATGTTTTGGACACATGATTAATCCGATTTCCTGATTTTTTCGGATTTTACCCGAAAATCGGGAAAAACAGGATTTTCGGGCAATATTTGGACTTTTTCTGGCGGAATATATGACTTTTATTACAAATATAATTTTTATTTGGCTTTCAGAAACTTCAAACAGAATGTGAAAATTCGCTCAACAACTAAAGTAATTGAATCTTAAGTAGATATCGGTGTTTTTTGATTAATTTTTAAGCTTTCGGTGACGTCACAGAAAAAGTGCTGACAAACAAAAGGTTAGCATTGCAATTTAGTTAAACCATTGCGCACAACGAGTGTGGAGTGCTTCCAGTGAAACTCTTACAGAGGTCTGTTATAGCAAAAACTGTCAGACTACATTTTTTATTTTACTTGTTTATTCTGTTTCCCTATAAAGGTTGCAAAACTAATGTTAAACAATGACCGGTCAAACAGTCAATACAATAAACCACATTGAGCATCAGTTACACATCCAATGACAAGCCCTTTTAGAAATGCTATTTAAAAAAAAAACACCCATGTAACTTCAGATCAAATAAAATAATAAACAGGCTACAACAGCCTGTCATTTACCATGGCAATTAATTACCTCTCTCGGTTAAGCGCACAAGATTGAATGTATATATACTGTATCACAAAAACAGGCTCTATTTGTTGGGCTGGCATTGTAAATACTTTATTCATAGCATAACTAATAAAAAATAAGCTTTTGGTGCTTGTTTTACAGAGGTAAATTAAACAGGCTGGCAAAATTGTAGAACCCCTCCTGTTGAGTCACTGAGCAACAAGCTAATAATATGCGTATTTTATTCAAACTGGTAGCCGAATTGACATTTTGTGCCGAGGACGCCCAAAAAATGGATGACAAGGAGATCTATCATGGGCGAAAATCTAAAAATATCAGCGATGGTCAACTAGGCTAGTACAGTAGAACGCCCTTTCAGACATGGTCTGCAGAAAATTTCTACAAATATAAGCAATTTCAGACTAGTTTTATTCTGATATGGTGTTGTATATATTCCCAAGATGTTTTGCACAAACTGAGAACTGATGATTAGCCTGTAAAGGACAGTTAGCCATTACAGGATAATTATACGGTACATGCAGTAAAATTAGCTGCTTGTGCGGCTAATTATACGGTAGAGATCTTATTTGCTTAAATTTCCACACTTTTCTTTGATATCGATGTTCCGATGTCATCTACCTAGTTCCATAGCATGTTATGCTTAAAAACAAAACAAAAAAAGAACAAGAAACGACTCCCCATAAAAGATATTCATTTTCAAACTGATACTGGCTAATTAACCGTACCGATTTTGCTGGCACTGCATGGCCTCAGCTTCATCATAACAAATATGGTGGTTGTTACTTTATAGCCGTAAATATAGTGTATATATAATTAGCTGATTCAATTTATGAATGCTCTTGAAATGACAACACTGAGTTTAGGGAGAAACTTTGAAAAGACATATAGTCAGGCGTGAAAAACATGGGGAAGGCATACACTACAATATTGACATATTAAAGAAAATTGTGGAAATTTAAGCAAAAAAGATCTCCACCATATTATAGCCGTATAAGCATCGACTAACTATCCTGTTACAGGCTAATTATCAGTTCTCCCTGACTGTTAACTTTCTTCTTCTATAGCTATAGTCTGCATTTTATTATCTCTCCATTTTTCAGATTTTATGCACAAGCGTGAAAATCCCGTCAAAACGTAAACATTGAAACTCGTTTATACCACTAGGATAAAATATTTTATTCTGTTATTGTGAAGCTAACACAATAAATTATGATGTATAGAAAGATACTTTGTTAAGCAGAGTATTGCAGCTAAAATTTGCAGGATTATTATTACAAGATCTATAATTTGAGGGTGCCGACTCGCCGGAACCGCCGCAAAAACCACGGGGGCTGTCGGACGACTTCCGGCGTTTTAAAAAAACACTTAAAACTTTGCCCGGAGAAACCCGAATCAACCCGAAACAACATTTTTTTAAACATTTATTACCATGTATAATTTATTCTTGTAATGTCGAGCAGTGTATGCTTATTATACATTAGGCATTAATATACTGAAAAGAACATAAACAGTAATTAAAAAGCTGCCAACATGTATCACAAATATTGACATTGCAGCTCCGCAGGAAGCAAAATCGTTTCGGGGTGAGGGGGGGGGGGGGGGGGCATCTCTTCCCTCAAGGCTACCATGGTTAACCCCGAATTAGAAAGTGTTGCAAATTTAAAAGTTTAGATGATGTAATAACAATGCAAATTATGTATTCTAAAATTTTATTGTTAGTTGTGATCGGTAATGTGGATAAAAAATAGCAAAATTATTGGGGAGGAGGGGGAAATTGCCCCCCTCCTGCAACTGTTATCGTGTTTTTGGTTATCTCGGCTGTTTGATTATCAGGGACAGTAATAAACATGAAAGAAATTCCAGAAGTTTTTCTTTACAGTATTACTTATTCTAATTTCTAGTTTAAGGGTGTAAATGAAATGTCAATACCGAAATGTATGTGAAATCCTTTATCTACTATATTTCAGACGAATACAATGCGGAAATTCATTGATCACTATGGCGCTGTTGAAACTGGCAAAGGGGGTGATTAAAAGTCGCTGGAAGAGGAAGATTCTGGAGAGCTGCAAGAGAAACATATTTTTACAGATGAATTAAATAACAGTTAGAAGTGCGAGGACTTTTCTGACGATTCCGAAGTAAATACTCGAAGATGAGTCGTCATGAAAAGAATCCCTAAGGGAGAGTCTGCGAAATCAAGAAATAATCTGTGGGCAAATTCGACAAAACCAAAGATGTTCCTAAAGGCATGTTCGAAATTGAGTTAGATCACCCATTAAAGGAAGAAGATAGAAGAGAAATTAGCAAAAATGAGGTGGTGCCTGAGAACGACTCCAATGAAACTAAAAAGGATCTTAGGGCGAATCCAAATCTGTTTCCGATGAGTGGCCACTAAGAAGGACAGTGTGTAAAAAACACCATCTTATTAATTTCTCAAAATACCAATTTAAACACTGCATTTTCTTACTTTTTTTGCGTCATCCAAAACTTGCTGAAAAGTGAGGTTTGTTACTATGTTCAGTAAAATATTGCACAATACATGAAAATATTGCACAATGCATGAAAATATTGCACAATGCATGAAAATATTGCACAATGCATGAAAATATTGCACAATGCATGAAAATATTTGCTAAACCAGTGAGGGATCACAGATCAATCGAAAAGTGTGTGCTAAACGCAGTGTAACTTCTATAAATAACAAAATTAGGAGATAAGCAGAGATCAGAACAGAAATTAAACGTGATTTTCACCATACATGATAAATGTTAGCATTTCTTTAGCAACCGGCAGTACTGCTTTTTATTATCTGATACTGTAAAAGTTTATAAAACATATAGAACATATGGCTGCAGAGTTCCATAACTTTAAAACATGTTAAGCACATTTAAGGCTTTTCGATACCAAGAAGTACTAAAATGTTCCTTTAAACTTTAAAAATGATAACATAAGAGGAAAATTAAAAAAAAATTAGGAACAATTTGCAAAATTTAAGACTTCGGATAAATTCACATTTGTGTACTACATTTAAAAGAAAATATGATTTTAATAGGAAGCTTGCTTTGTAGATATCAGAATTGTAATTGTCAAAGGTAATGTTTTTCTAACAAATTGTTTTGCCGTTCAGACATCTGGCGTTTTTCAAATGGCTGTTATTTTTCAACCAAAAAAACCCTGATCTTCCTGAAACTTGAGCGGCGATTGACAGCTAAGGACAAGATCTAGCATTAACCCAAGCTTGGATTTTTTGTATTGTCTTTATTCAAAATTATGTTCGAATGTGTAGGTGTAAGTAATTTTCGTGTATTAAACCATAATGTGGGCAGGATGTTAAACGTTCCTAAATTTCTATCTTCTTCAAACAGTCGTCTAAATTCTTCTTAATAAACCTTGAACTTTTGAGTCTACACATTCTGTTTCCACCAATATATAAAGCTGTCCCAATGATGAGAAAAGTAGGCCCTTGAGAATATCGCTACAAGTGAAGATTTCGTACACAAAATAAGATATATCACAATGCAGTCGATGTTCGCATCCTGTAAGATTTATTTCTTGTAAAATCATTCTTTCATTCATTCACATAGTCTGTTAAGCAACGAAACTTTTTTAACCAGGTCCCCAGGACTTTTTCGGTTTTGACCCAATATAAAAAACCTAAGAAGCCCTGGGGACGAGGTTTGAAATATTTTGTTATTTTTTTCATCTCGTTGTCCCGTCTAAAAAATACACCAAAACCCCCGAAACAAGGTAGCAAAAAGTGTAGGCAATGGGGGTTTCTATTTTAGAAACGCGTGATAGCTTTTAGTTCCCAGGGCTTCTTTTTCGCTTGGGAACGAACTTTCAATGAGGTAAGCAAGCGGCATTTCAAATGGAATGCGACAAATTTGTATTGAATGTTTACTTTCATTTATTGTCACTCCTAATCTGATATAATATCTTCCTACAGGTCGGTGGCGTAAAGTGATATCGCAGCAACCTATCGCTTTGAAAAGACGTGTGGTGATCAACCTTATCCACGGCATCATTTACTCTCGCTAATTATTTAGTATTTAGCGAGAGTAAATGATGCCGTCGTAAAATGTTCTTTTACCGGGAAACGTACATTTTTTGGACGTTATTCAGGATTTGAGAATCAAAACAACAAAATTTGATTACACTACACCGAGTTACACTTTTAGTTGGACATTCTTGAAATGATGAAAAATGAAAAAAGGGTTTCACATATCAATACACTAGCAATGTTTTTTAATTTAACTAGCCGAGTACATAGATTTTCAATTTGATCAATACAGTCGATGCTCGTTATCTCGACCTTCCACGGGACTGGTGAAAAACGTCGAGATAACGAAAGTTTGAGATAGTGGATAGTCGAGATAAGGAGCGTCGATCGTGAGAAAGGTCGAGATAAAGGTGGGCGCAAACCGGCCATCATGTTGGCCAACATTTTGACCAACATCGACTGACCAACATGTTGGTCAACAATGTTGGCCGGTTTGCGTTAGGCGCCAGCATGCTCAAGAAGAAAAAAAATCTCAAAAAATGTTGGCCAACATTTATTAAATATTTAATAAATGTTGGCCAACATTTCCGCCAAAATTTGCATGTTGGTAGCATGTTTGTCGGTTTGCGCTGGGTAGCCAACATGTTGGCCAACATTTCGACCAACATTTTAGCTTTCGAATATTTTAATTCGAATTTTTTAAAATTCGAACTCCAAATCGAATGTTCTTAATTGATTCGAATGATTAAATATATTTTACATTTGGCGGGCATGTCCTTATAGCACTCTATTCATTTCAAAAGGGCTGACAACAAGGAAGTGAGTAGTACCAAAAAGTCTGCTGCCGCAGCTGCAAACAAAAAACGCACTTGGAAAGATGATGAAGTCGAGACACTTATAGACATGTATATAGTTGCTTTTTTTCATCACGTGACCAGACTTGACCTTGACTCGATTACCTGATGTTGTGCCTGTAAACTAGCCGTTTTTTAATTTGACTTATCGTTTGTGTGGACCTAATTGTGTTCGTGATTTAGCACAACTTGAGAAACCGGATCTAAAAGAAATTTAATTTGATGATGACTTCAAAGCACTTATTTAAATTTTTAAAAAACTTTTTAATGTTTAAGCTACATGTAAATCTGGAACTTAGTTACGTCTCTGTTTTGTAGCTTAGGTGCTAGTTTTAGCTATATAAAGCTAGCTAGCTAAGTGAAAGTCTAATTATACGTACAAGTCAGCTAATTAAGTGTGCTAAATGCACAAATAATCTCTTTTCATGTAATATCACTGTGTTGGCAAGACAGCGTTAGGTTGAAAAGCAAAAGCATGCACATTGCAAGCTAAAAAACTTTGTCAAAAATATGTCAGTATTTTCTGTATTAAGTGATTTCATTGTAACAAAAGACAAAAACAGGAAACCTTGGATTTGATTTAGTAAACCATTAGTAAAGTAAATACTCATGGACAATTCTACATTTAATTTTCTGGTTTGTTTACACCTTTGATCTGCTGTTTCTTGGCGACATTTCAGTTTGGGCGAGTGAATGTTATTGGATGTTGCAGGAAGTTGTGTGGTAGAGCGCGGACCCTAATTGGGTCTGTGTAGCTCAAAATGAGCATTAAATACTTTAGGACTCCCCATCTAAGCCATGGCCCCTCCTCGAAATAATAGACAGGGTATATCCCTCGGTATTTGTGAGGCTAGCCATGTAAAATATGCACATCTATCTATCTTCAAGAAATATGTACATATTTTTAACTCAAGAACAGATCATGTCATGGTTTTACTCTTCCCATAAAATATATTTTTTTTTAAAACGGGTTGCCTGCCAACTGAGCTAACTTGCCTCATATAATCAGGCTTTTAGTACTCATTCAAAAAGGTCAAAAAATTTCTGGATTATAATTTGTTTGTTTGTGATGCACAATAGGCAGAATGATATTTGACATTTCACTGTTTATGTTGAAAGTTAGTTTCAATATCTCATGTGAGAAATTTTTGCAAAACTTATTTCCAGAAATAAGAGGAACGAACAAAAATTTTTGTGAAACATTTTTGCGATTGGCATACAATTAAAAAAATATTAATGTTTGCAATCAAACGGCATTTTTATAAAAAAAATTCAGTTTGAATATTTTTCAAAAGAAAAATGATGACAGGAAAATTTATTTTTATTTTTATTTATTTTTCACAGTATATATAAAGTCTATATCAGACAAACATGTCATGCGGAAAATACATTCTCATCATCTTGTTTTGTACAATTTAATTCTGCAATTTTTGTGGAATATAATTTTGTAAAGAGGGTCAAAATCACAAAACAGTTACCCCAAATTAAGTTCCATCAAAACTTCCTTTTTATTCATAATAACTTGAGTATTATGCATATTACGTAAAAGCTCAATATTTTGTGAAAGAAAAAAGATTTTTTTTTGTGGATGATAAAAAATAATGCCAATATACAACGCATATATACACTTTTGCAAAAAAAAGGGAATATATATATAAAGACAATATTGAAGACATAAACTTTCATATATTTTTAACGAATCTATCAATAAAATCCTTTTTAAATTTGGCTTTTGAAAAAATATAATATATATACTTTATTTACGTAATATTATACGTTTCAACGTTAACGTACGTAAACGTCTTAAATATTATAAAATGCCTATTTTTTCAAAAAAGTTAAATAAAAAAAAACAAAAAAAATAATAAAAACCAAGGAAGACGTCTTATAGATAGATAAAAGATGTTTTTCTAAAGATGCATTTAAAAAGTTGCATTAAAGATGCATTTTAGTCGCTTCTACATCTGTAAAAGATCTAAAAGACGTCTTTAAAAAGACGTCTTTAAAAAGACGTCTTTTAAAAGATGTCTAAATCAGATCTTTTGAAATGCATCTTTGAAAAGACCTCTTTCAGACGCTTAAAAAGATGCATTATAGACGGACAAATCAGCGCTAAAAAAGACGTCTTTTAGAAATGCGGAAGATGTCTAAAAGACGTCTTTTAGAGCTCTTTGTGCCGGCTGGGCATGAGGTAAAATAGCTGTTAATGAAAAATAAGCTTTTGCAGGTTTCAAGTATTTTGAGTCACAAAGTTATATAATTATTTTGGAAATTCCCAAAGGTTTTTTTATGTAAGAACCAAAAAGTGTGGCATTAAAAAAACTTTCAGCAAAATAGATGACTTGCTAATGTTTACAAAAGTTAAAACGTTTGCGGTTTGTTTGCACATGCACAAGTAATTCTAAAAAAAAAATTTGTTTAAAATTAGTGAAATTTTTTAGTTCCAGTTCCCCTTGGATCTTATGGTATCCAAAAAAATATTTAATCCCTACTACATGAATAAATATTTTCATAGCATACAGTAACTTCTAGTGGCAGAGTCCAGCTCTCTCTTCTTCATCAACCTGGTTGGCTAGAGTGGGCCATATGTGTGGCACTGAAAGCTAGCTATGCAGAGAATGGTCAAATACTAAAAGTATATTTTGTTAAAAGAAAAAGCCTTTAATATCTGATTTAAATTCAGTCACAACATAATCAAACGCAAGCATACTTTGATCCTTCGTGTCTTCATCGCCATGTTTGTTTACATTCAAATGCTAAATACAATCTTTCGCGGAAAAATATAGAATTATCATAATAGACCAATCAGAATCCATCACGTGACCAGGAAGGTCCAGAGCTACTTTCGAGTTTATCTCAAAGAGCTCTGGGATCGAGAATGCTCATTTGCAAATAAGGCGTTGTTTATATGACATAAATCTTTCTTTCGGTCATTCTCTCCACTGACTACATTGACTGCTCTGTCCAGTAATGAGGACACTACACTTTCTTTGCAGGACATTTGGTGATTAGATGTGTAGTTGAGATATTGATCAGTATGAGTTGGTTTGCGATATACTGATACTGATAAGTTACCACCGTTGCGAGACACTAGAGTGTCTAAGAGAAAGAGCGTCCGTTCTTCTCGCGTTAAATTGTAAATTGAATTTTCGGGTGTAAATTATTGATATGTTCATGAAATGCGTCTAGATGTGCTCTTTTAATTATTAAGAGAAATTCGAACGTTCGAATGCAGGGGCGGATACAGGATTTTTTTCTCCTTAGGCGGATTTGCGAAGCGAAGCGAAGCCAACGCGCAATTTTTGCCACGCAAAAATTGCGCGTGTTTAAACAGATGGGGGTCTTGGTGGGCGCTGTAAGCCCCCCAAGTGGGTTCTGGGGCAAAGCCCCAGAAGCTTTAGCTTATTTACCTATTTCAGCACTCCAAAATGCAGCAGACAGGACCTTTACAAGCCCATTTCTTACATGTTATTTGAAAAAAAAAACAATCATAAAATTCTTAAATGAAAGCCAAATAATGTTTTCAGAAGAATTAAGGCTAAAATTAGCTAGCCAGCAAAACTTCTTCTTTCTTTCACATCCAGAAAAAAATATTTACAGGCTTGTTTTTGCAAGTTATGAATGTAATAGCTTTTGGCTAATATTGAGGCAATAAATTTTTGGAAACTAGGTTCAGTAAAAAAGACATACATTATTCTTATAATTCGGTAATGCAAAACGGTATATATTACTAATAAAAACTTTTCATGTTTAATCTATTCAAAAATTTAATAACATGAAAAAGGAGGCCTAAAAGAAAAATAAGCAAAAAACAACAACACAAAAATACATATGTGAACAGGCTTTATTTGTATTATTAGATCATAGTAACAACAACATAAACAACAAGAGATAAATACAATAAAATAAAAATGACAAGAATATATCAAGATTTTGTACAGGTAAAGGCAGCTACTTAAAATTTGGATTTTTAAGCAGCAATAGCTAATTAAAAAAACAAACTTACAACACAACAACACAACATTCAGTCAAAAAATATTTAGCCCTATTAGCTTAATAGCAAGAAAAACACTGTTTTTATTTTTCGGTAACCATTTCTGGCTCAGACTCTTAAAATGTTGAATCAAACTTGAAAATACCTTTTAGCTGTTATGTGATAATTACTATAAATAGCTGAAATTTTTAACAAAACAAAATCATTCAAGAACAGATATCGTTAACTACATTATTACACATTTTTGTGTCCATCTGGATAGGGTTGTAATAAGTATATATGCTAAGTCATTTTCGCCATGTTGGTAGAACCACAAACATTTTCCATGTCTATCAGCATGACAACTTCTTTAGTAAAAATGTGAAAAACTTTTGTCATTTCACCCATTAAATAAAACCATGCCTTTTTCTTATTCGAATTGTATATATATAATTAGCACCATTTCCAGGAATTATTTCGATAAGAGGATAGAGATTTTAAACCGAAACATCATCAAGTCTTGTCAAAGTCTTCCTCCCAAAACTAGTGTTCTCTTCCTTGGCCTTGTCGCATGTTAAAAAATCGTTTGGAAAGTGTTTATTGCCAGAAGCTTTGAATCTACAAAAGTAAACATATAAAGTTGTTATGAAGTCAACAAATTGTTATACATTACACCTTTACCAGCTACAAAAAGTAACCAGCTGGCTAGCTATTCGATTTATTGTCTTGTTATAAAATGTCTTGTTACTTAAATAAAAAAGAAACCCAAGATAACACAAAGCTCTTTTGAATATGACACAAGGCTTTTTCAAATTTGTTGAAAGTGAAACTATAAACAGTTTCATGTTCACACTTGCTAGCACAGCAATAGAAAGCAATTGTGTATCTTACTCTAAGATTAATGGAATTAAAAGTAAACAGATGTACCTGAAAGCGTAGTCAGTGAGTTAAAGCTATTATTTTTGTTAAGTCAAAGCCTCCTTTTCTGTCAAACAGCTTTTTTGCAATCACAGGCGACACAGAGAATAAACGTTTTCCAGTAATGTTTCTTCTTAGCAACATTGCTCAACTTCATTCCCTGATCATATATTCAAAACTTCCATTTACTTGCTTGCAGCAAGTAAATGGAAGTCAATACAAAACAATTCCTTTAGCCTTCTTTCAGTTGTATTGGAAGCAAACTTCGGAATTGCAGCTCGCCGAAGTTGGCCGAACCTATCAAACAGACCGGCTACCGCGAGGCAATAATAATGGCTTATAAACCGTTTAGGCGGGCGCTACGGGAAAATAGCGACCGAGGTTGTGACGTCATGGACCGAACGCAGTGAGGTCCATGCAAACAACCGAGGTTGCTGTTTTCCCACGTAGCGCCCGCCTAAACGGTTTATAAGCCATTTAGTACCTGGTAGCCTGATAAAAACATAGGACTTGAAATGATCTATAGCCAAAGTAGATCTGAGATTTTTAAAGTTACAACAACATTGGCATTTAGATAACAAATAAAATACAACATGTTTATGTAGAAACCATGTCTTCTGACAATAGCAAACACGTTCGATCAACTAAAAATAGAATTTTAATTGAATACAACTTTTCGAACACAATGAAAACATCCCTATAGTTCTTTTGAAAGTTCTAAACATTGCCGTTTGGCTAGTGGAGTGGTTGTGTTTGCTGTAAAATTGAACGAGCAATTGTTGAAGTTACCACCAGAAATAAACGAAGTAAACGTAGAGACATCACACGAAACTTGTTTTTTTGAAGAGATAGTCGATGATGATTTGGGAGTGGTGTTAAGTGGATTTATTTTATCTTTCTTTGAAGAACTCAAGATGTGAGACATTTCAAAACGGTGAGTTTTATTAGCTGCTTTGTAGCTTTTTAGAGAGTCTATATTTTTATGGCCGCTATGTTGCGCGACATATACTTCTGGAATATTGGCATCTAGCAGTCTCCCTATTGACGTCTTTCTTACTGAGTGGTTTGCCACTTTTCCTTCGAGGCTATGATACTTTTTGCTTAGAAATTCTCCAATCTTGTTCTTACCCAGAGGTGTTTTTAAGTACCAAATGGTATTTTTTGGGTAATCCACTTTTTGTTTCAATGCAAGAAAGAAAGGAGAGTCTTCCTTTAGTGCTTCTGATGGTCTATGGTTTCGAAATTCTTTGTAGTAGGAACAGGACATCTGTCTGTGCCGGTAGCATATGCGGTAGGATTGTAGAAACGTTTTTCTTGATTTTCTTTCCCAGTACGTGTTTTTGTACCTCTCTCTCGAATTAAAACAATGCACTCTCCTTTTTCCTGGTCACATTCATATACAATATCACCCCATCTTAGTTTCCTTGCCTCGTCTCTAGCACGAAACCAAAGTGAAGGGAAATTAACCACCACATTGTTTTCTGTAATGTGTGTGCGTCATGCTTGCCAAAAAATCCAGTTTGATACAACTTTTCGATTTCGTCTTCTTCCAACTCCCTAGTAGCGTTAGGTTTATTTCCATATCCAAGCTTTGTAAGTTGTTTTCTTTTAGCAGCTAAAACATTCCTTGATTGCTGAAAATCAGGATCAGTCAATATGTTCACATCAGTTTTTTTTCATTTAAGTATCTCTGTAGCGAGCGATGTATGGAGGTTAAGGTATCAGGCTCGTATTCTTTACCATCAAGTTTTTTACGTTCATGAAAAATTGACATAGAATAGCGTTTAGTTCACTTGGAGGAATCAACTCTGCTGCTCGTTGTTTCGTTGATGCTTTGACAAAATTTCTTGAACGTATTACTTCCATATTTGTAGCATATTTTGTTTTTACAGACTGTTGATCAAGTATAAATTTATCTATCTCATCGTACTCCCAAAAGCTTGGATCGATTAGTTTAAAACATGGATTTTCTATGGACATTTTTATAGCGTTCAATTTTCACGAAAGTTTGTTTACTTTTTTTGTTTACATTTTAGCCGGTCGCTACAGGAAAATAGCGCCCGCTCACGTGATCGATATAAGCCAATAAAGACGTCGGATGTAAAGAAGACATTACACTGCCAGGTACTAATAATGGCTTATAAACCGTTTAGGCGGGCGCTACGGGAAAATAGCGACCGAGGTTGTGACGTCATGGACCGAACGCAGTGAGGTCCATGCAAACAACCGAGGTTGCTGTTTTCCCACGTAGCGCCCGCCTAAACGGTTTATAAGCCATTTAGTACCTGGTAGCCTGATAAAAACATAGGACTTGAAATGATCTATAGCCAAAGTAGATCTGAGATTTTTAAAGTTACAACAACATTGGCATTTAGATAACAAATAAAATACAACATGTTTATGTAGAAACCATGTCTTCTGACAATAGCAAACACGTTCGATCAACTAAAAATAGAATTTTAATTGAATACAACTTTTCGAACACAATGAAAACATCCCTATAGTTCTTTTGAAAGTTCTAAACATTGCCGTTTGGCTAGTGGAGTGGTTGTGTTTGCTGTAAAATTGAACGAGCAATTGTTGAAGTTACCACCAGAATAAACGAAGTAAACGTAGAGACATCACACGAAACTTGTTTTTTTGAAGAGATAGTCGATGATGATTTGGGAGTGGTGTTAAGTGGATTTATTTTATCTTTCTTTGAAGAACTCAAGATGTGAGACATTTCAAAACGGTGAGTTTTATTAGCTGCTTTGTAGCTTTTTAGAGAGTCTATATTTTTATGGCCGCTATGTTGCGCGACATATACTTCTGGAATATTGGCATCTAGCAGTCTCCCTATTGACGTCTTTCTTACTGAGTGGTTTTGCCACTTTTCCTTCGAGGCTATGATACTTTTTGCTTAGAAATTCTCCAATCTTGTTCTTACCCAGAGGTGTTTTTAAGTACCAAATGGTATTTTTTGGGTAATCCACTTTTTGTTTCAATGCAAGAAAGAAAGGAGAGTCTTCCTTTAGTGCTTCTTGATGGTCTATGGTTTCGAAATTCTTTGTAGTAGGAAACAGGACATCTGTCTGTGCCGGTAGCATATGCGGTAGGATTGTAGAAACGTTTTTCTTGATTTTCTTTCCCAGTACGTGTTTTTGTACCTCTCTCTCGAATTAAAACAATGCACTCTCCTTTTTCCTGGTCACATTCATATACAATATCACCCCATCTTAGTTTCCTTGCCTCGTCTCTAGCACGAAACCCAAAGTGAAGGGAAATTAACCACCACATTGTTTTCTGTAATGTGTGTGCGTCATGCTTGCCAAAAAATCCAGTTTGATACAACTTTTCGATTTCGTCTTCTTCCAACTCCCTAGTAGCGTTAGGTTTATTTCCATATCCAAGCTTTGTAAGTTGTTTTCTTTTAGCAGCTAAAACATTCCTTGATTGCTGAAAATCAGGATCAGTCAATATGTTCACATCAGTTTTTTTTTCATTTAAGTATCTCTGTAGCGAGCGATGTATGGAGGTTAAGGTATCAGGCTCGTATTCTTTACCATCAAGTTTTTTTACGTTCATGAAAAATTGACATAGAATAGCGTTTAGTTCACTTGGAGGAATCAACTCTGCTGCTCGTTGTTCGTTGATGCTTTGACAAAATTTCTTGAACGTATTACTTCCATATTTTGTAGCATATTTTGTTTTTACAGACTGTTGATCAAGTATAAATTTATCTATCTCATCGTACTCCCAAAAGCTTGTCAATCTTGCCAGGTACTAACTATTGTTAGTACCTGGCAGTGTAATGTCTTCTTTACATCCGACGTCTTTATTGGCTTATATCGATCACGTGAGCGGGCGCTATTTTCCTGTAGCGACCGGCTAAAATGTAAACAAAAAAAGTAAACAAACTTTCGTGAAAATTGAACGCTATAAAAATGTCCATAGAAAATCCATGTTTTAAACTAATCGATCCAAGCTTTTGGGAGTACGATGAGATAGATAAATTTATACTTGATCAACAGTCTGTAAAAACAAAATATGCTACAAAATATGGAAGTAATACGTTCAAGAAATTTTGTCAAAGCATCAACGAACAACGAGCAGCAGAGTTGATTCCTCAAGTGAACTAAACGCTATTCTATGTCAATTTTTCATGAACGTAAAAAAACTTGATGGTAAAGAATACGAGCCTGATACCTTAACCTCCATACATCGCTCGCTACAGAGATACTTAAATGAAAAAAAAACTGATGTGAACATATTGACTGATCCTGATTTTCAGCAATCAAGGAATGTTTTAGCTGCTAAAAGAAAACAACTTACAAAGCTTGGATATGGAAATAAACCTAACGCTACTAGGGAGTTGGAAGAAGACGAAATCGAAAAGTTGTATCAAACTGGATTTTTTGGCAAGCATGACGCACACACATTACAGAAAACAATGTGGTGGTTAATTTCCCTTCACTTTGGGTTTCGTGCTAGAGACGAGGCAAGGAAACTAAGATGGGGTGATATTGTATATGAATGTGACCAGGAAAAAGGAGAGTGCATTGTTTTAATTCGAGAGAGAGGTACAAAAACACGTACTGGGAAAGAAAATCAAGAAAAACGTTTCTACAATCCTACCGCATATGCTACCGGCACAGACAGATGTCCTGTTTCCTACTACAAAGAATTTCGAAACCATAGACCATCAGAAGCACTAAAGGAAGACTCTCCTTTCTTTCTTGCATTGAAACAAAAAGTGGATTACCCAAAAAATACCATTTGGTACTTAAAAACACCTCTGGGTAAGAACAAGATTGGAGAATTTCTAAGCAAAAGTATCATAGCCTCGAAGGAAAAGTGGCAAACCACTCAGTAAGAAAGACGTCAATAGGGAGACTGCTAGATGCCAATATTCCAGAAGTATATGTCGCGCAACATAGCGGCCATAAAAAATATAGACTCTCTAAAAAGCTACAAAGCAGCTAATAAAACTCACCGTTTTGAAATGTCTCACATCTTGAGTTCTTCAAAGAAAGATAAAATAAATCCACTTAACACCACTCCCAAATCATCATCGACTATCTCTTCAAAAAAACAAGTTTCGTGTGATGTCTCTACGTTTACTTCGTTTATTTCTGGTGGTAACTTCAACAATTGCTCGTTCAATTTTACAGCAAACACAACCACTCCACTAGCCAAACGGCAATGTTTAGAACTTTCAAAAGAACTATAGGGATGTTTTCATTGTGTTCGAAAAGTTGTATTCAATTAAAATTCTATTTTTAGTTGATCGAACGTGTTTGCTATTGTCAGAAGACATGGTTTCTACATAAACATGTTGTATTTTATTTGTTATCTAAATGCCAATGTTGTTGTAACTTTAAAAATCTCAGATCTACTTTGGCTATAGATCATTTCAAGTCCTATGTTTTTATCAGGCTACCAGGTACTAAATGGCTTATAAACCGTTTAGGCGGGCGCTACGTGGGAAAACAGCAACCTCGGTTGTTTGCATGGACCTCACTGCGTTCGGTCCATGACGTCACAACCTCGGTCGCTATTTTCCCGTAGCGCCCGCCTAAACGGTTTATAAGCCATTAGAAGAGTATATTATTCGTACGCACCCATCCCCTAATATCAATCTTTCTTTCACCGTAAATTTCGACGACTTCTTGTTAAAGAGAGTCCAAAAGTCCACACTTCGGCGAGATTCTTTTTACGTCACAAATTCTTTTGTTTTAACCAGAGTCCAAAAGTCCACACCTCGGCGAGATTTTTCTCGACGTCATAATTCTTTTGTTTTTCTTTTGTTTAAGAGAGTCCAAAAGTCCACACCTCGGCGGCCGCCGAAGTCGACTGTTTTTACGGCAGAAAACAAAGGAATCGAGAGAAACAAAGTCCCGCAAAATGTAGTTCGACTACCGTAAGAACCATAGTACTTCGGCAAAGCACATCGAAGGAGAGTCGAGCCCCGGCAAACACTCCTGAGTGGAGATAAGAATATTACCTCGGATCCTGGGCGCAAAGGAATCTTTATTAAACGCTTATAATAAAAATTATGCGTTGCTTTAAATCAATTTCTACATTTAGATACACATGATTTTCTCATTGGCAAAATTTCTCCTTAGGCGAGTGCCGAAGTGGCCGAAGTCTAAATCCGCCCCTGCAATGTTCTCCTGATAGCATGTTTTTGTGTGATGAAATTTCGAAAAATTACAGAAAACTTCGAGATAACGTGATAAAATGTACTCAAGGGAACGTAAAAATAGGTCGAGATAAGGAAAGTTCGAGATAACGGGTAGTCGAGATATTGGACGTGTTTTAGCCTACGGGAGGTTGAAATGCCGAAGGGACCGATGAAAATTGGTCGAGATACGGAAATATCGAGATAACGGGTAGTCGAGATAACGAGCGCCGACTGTAGTTCGTTCTTTTCAAAAATACTTCCTCTTTAAGATAGGGAGTCCTGGGGAGCAAGTTGCTGCAGCATAGCCAGTCATTACTGCGACTGTAGACTTTTCTAAGCATGTTCAAATTACAATTTTAATTCACTACCACTGCGCCATTTATTCTTTACGAACAACAAAAAGATTCAATCTCATTATACAAAAAAATTGTGATAGCCGGTTTTGTTCGTAAAATGAAATTTTTTTAAAGCCATAATATATTTTCAAGTTTTTACTACTAATGCCATTCCCCTTGGCCAAACTTTTTTTTCCGTGTAGATGTTTTTTTTATCCTTATCAAGGTATTTTCACTTACTTTTATATAAGATATAAATAGCACGCAAGACTCAAATTACTTCCAATTCATATCCTAAGATTTTGGTCCTCCGTGACAACCATTAGTTATCAGTCCCCTTCCTTTGACCAATATTGTGGCGAAAGGAAGAAGAACAAGTACGCGGTTGTCGAAACGTGTCAGTAATGTTTAATTACGCATTTCTCCAATGACTTTCTTTTTTTGTATTCACCACGTAATTAGTTTCTAATGTCACAATTGATGTAAATATCGTGAGACGGTTTCCATGTGGAATAATTAAAATTGTAAACTTGATTTAGAACGCCTACCTTAGAAGCTGCTTTCTCTATAACACTGCTGGAAACCATGTCCTCATACTTTGAGTATGTCAGCATCGTCTCATCCCACTGAGCACGCCGTAATTAAGTTTCTATAAAATGAAAGAGAGGCGACACGAATATTCATATACGAGTTACTCAAACGAGCAAACGGTTGGAAATTGTTGTGAAACGTTTCAAAGAAAATGAAGGTCTTTATCGTACTTTTGGCTCTATTTGCTGTGTCTTTAGCAGCACCAATAGCAAACACAGAGGAGAAAACTGCAGAGGTCGCGGACGTTTCAGCTGGTAAGTTCTACTATGTCGAGAAATAAGTAAAAGTGTTGGGACAGAACAAGGTACTTGAATCATAAGTTGATTTTTTCATTTCTTATCTTTTAGATGAAAACAAAGTTGAAACTCCTGCTGACCAAACTACCGAAACTCAAATTAAAGTCGAGGATGAAGGTAAGGCCGAGGAGGGGGAGGCCGACGAGCCTGAAGAAGATGCTTCTGAAGATGAAGCCGATGAAGCCGAAGAGGAGAAAGACATTTCTCAGGATGAATCAAAAGATATGGAATTAGCCATCCCAGAAGATGAGGAATTCCAGTTCTTCGATGACGAAACCGAAGATGCCCCTGAGGAGGGATCCGACGAAACCGAAGATGCCCCCGAGGAGGGTTCCGACGAAACCGAAGATGCCCCCGAGGAGGGTTCCGATGAAACCGAAGATGTCCCCGAGATGGAATCTGAGGAAACCGAAGATGCTCCAGAAGAGGCTGAAACCGAAGATGCTCCAAAAGAGGCTGAAGCCGAGGATGCTGCAGAGACCCAAATCGAAGAAGTTCGCGAAGGTCTGACTGACGAAACCGCAGACGTTCCCGAGAAGGAATCTGACGAAACCGAAGGTCTTCCCACAGAAGAGTCTGACGAAACCGAAGACGTTCCTGAAGGGACCAAAGACGTCCCCGAAGAAGGGTCTGACGAAACCGAAGGTCTCCCTGAAGAAGAGTCTGACGAAACCGAAGATCTCCCTGAAGAAGAGTCTGACGAAACCGAAGACCTCCCTGATGAAGAGTCTGACGAAACCGAAGACCTCCCTGAAGAAGAGTCTGACGAAACCGAAGACCTCCCTGAAGAAGAGTCTAACGAAACTGAAGACCTTCCCGAAGAAGACTCTGACGAAACAGAAGATCTTCCCGAAGAAGAGTCGGACAAAACCGAAGACGTTCCTGAAGAGTCTGACAAAACCGAGGAAAAATAAGAGTGAGGCAATCGAAGAAATGCTCAAACACAAGTTTTATTTACGTGTAATTTCTTGAAGCATCAAATTGTGCGTTGTGAGCTGGTTTCTGGCTTTTAAAATCCATTTTTTGGCGCACATATCTTTGAAAGAAGCATGAGCAAATATATATTTTGTTTTCATAAATTACCTTTTTTAAATTGTTATACGAACACTGCAACCTCGTACCCAGAGTTTTTTCACGACCAATAAACGGGAGAGGAAAGTAAACACTCTTTATTGGAGTCGACTCATCGCTTCTGGGACGTAATGAGCGGTTTAGTATTTTCCAAGATTGCGTAATGTACAGAGGAAGCTTTAGAGCGCTGAGATTTCCTATAGGAATGGAGCCCCCAAATATTTTGGGATTAAGTTATATTTTAACAGGTCCGGCTTTATTAGGACACAATAGAAATTCGACCCTTGATCTACTTTCTAAAATTTGTGCATTCATTATAAAGTTTTTTGGATATTTTGATCAATGAGGAATATAGTAAATTGGTACAAGCGAGTTTATTCTAGGCTACGTTTTGACAGCTAACTGTCATCGACGGGAAATGATCGTAATCATCTTTGGCTCTTATTAGTTGAGAAAACAATTAGAGGATAGAAATCTACCAAGCAGATCACAGCAATTAAAATAATTAACTTTTTTCACGGACCCAGATGAAGGCAATAGATTGATTAAAATCTTTCCTCTTTCTAATAGTTCGCCTTTGTTACGTTTGTCTCGAACCATTTTGCACTTTTTTCTAAATATTCGCTTTCCGAAGTGCGGGTAACCATATTTCTGGAAGTTGATAGGAAATACTATTGATATGAGTATTTCTGTTTATACTATTTGTGGTTCCTTTCAACTTTCTTGCTGTACAACTGGTCTATTGTTCCAGTCAATAATATAATCATTCTTCCAGCTATAGTCCGCAATCTCATATTTATCTGTATCTGCGTTGCGTACGGCTCCTTTGTGCTCTTGCACACGTTGTTTGAGCATTGGTTCCGTTTCACCGACATAACAGCATCACAATCTTTACACGGGATTTCGTAGTTAATATTACATTGACTCTCTAGACATATTTTGTCTTTCGGATGCGACAGTATACTACGTAGCGTGTTTTTAGATTGAGACACTTGCTTTAATTTATGATCTTTCAATACCCGACAAAGTATGTTACAAGTCTCTGGTATATATGGCATACACACTGTAGCTACTGGTTCATTTCTGCATCCTCCCCGTCACCGTTCTTATCAGTTCTGTTCCTGATTTTTCTTTCAACCTTTTTAATGGTTTGTCTCCAGTACCCATTTGCAAATAAGGCGTTGTTTATATGAGATAAATCTTTCTTTCGGTCATTCTCTCCACTGACTACATTGACTGCTCTGTCCAGTAATGAGGACACTACACTCTCTTTGCAGGCAATTTTGTTATTAGATGTGTAGTTGAGATATTGATCAGTATGAGTTGGTTTGCGGTATACTGATACTGATAAGTTTCCACCGTTGCGAGACACTAGAGTTTCTAAGAGAAAGAGCGTCCGTTCTTCTCGTGTTCAATTGTAAATTGAATTTTCGGGTGTAAATTATTGATATGTTCATGAAATGCGTCCAGATGTGCTCTTTTAATTATTAAGAGAAATTCGAACGTTCGAATGTTCTCCTGATCGAATGTTTTTGTGTGATGAAATTTCGAAATTTACAGAAAAGGTCGAGATAACGTGATAAAAGGAACCGTAAAAATAGGTCGAGATAAGGAATGTTCGAGATAACGGGTAGTCGAGATATTGGACGTGTTTTAGCCTACGGGAGGTTGAAATGCCGAAGGGACCGATGAAAATTGGTCGAGATACGGAAAGATCGAGATAACGGGTAGTCGAGATAACGAGCGCCGACTGTAGTTCGTTTTTTCAAAAGTACTTCCTCTCTAAGAAGTGATAGGGAGACCTGGGGAGTAAGTTGCTGCAGCATAGCCAGTCATTACTGCGACTGTAGGCTTGTCTAAGCATATTTTAATTACAATTTTAATTCACCACCACTGCGGTATTTTTTCTTTACGAACAACAAAAATATTAAAATCTCATTATGCAAAAATATTGCGATAGCCGGGTTTGTTCGTAAAATGAATTTTTTTTAAAGCCATAATATATTTTCAAGTTTTCACTACGAATGCCATCCCTCTTGCCCAAACCTTTTTTTCCGTGTAGATGTTTTTTTTATCCTCCTCAAGGTATTTTCTCTTACTTTTATATAAGATATAAATAGCACGCAAGACTCAAATTACTTCGAATCCATATCCTAAGATTTTGGTCCTCTGTGACAACCATTAGTTATCAGTGCCCTTCTTTTGACCAATATTGTGGCGAAAGGAAGAAGAACAAGTACGCGGTTGTCGAAACGTGTCAGTAGTGTTTAATTACGCATATCTCCAATGTCTTTCATTTTTTGTAATCACCACGTAATTAGTTTCTAATGTCACAATTGATGTCAATATCGTGAGACGGTTTCCATGTGGAATAATTAAAATTGTAAACTTGATTTAGAACGCCTACCTTAGAAGCTGCTTTCTCTATAACACTGCTGGAAACCATGTTCTTATACTTTGAGTATGTCAGCATCGTCTCATCCCACTGAGCACGCCGTAATTAAGTTTCTATAAAATGAAGGAAGGGCGACACGAATATTCATATACGAGTTACTCAAAAGAGCAAACGGTTGAAAATTTTTGTGAGACGTTTCAAAGAAAATAAAGTTCAATATGAGGAGCTTCATCGTACTTTTGGCTCTGTTTGCTGTGTCTTTAGCAGCACCAATAGCAAACACAGAGGAGAAAACTGCAGAGGTCGCGGACGTTTCAGCTGGTAAGTTCTACAATGTCGAGTAATAAGTAAAAGTGTTGGGACAGAACAAGGTACTTGAATCATAAGTTGATTTTTTCATTTCTTATCTTTTAGATGAAAACAAAGTTGAAACTCCTGCTGACCAAACTACCAAAGCTGAAACTAAAGCCGAGGATGAAGGTAAGGCCGAGGAGGAGGATGCCGACGAGCCTGAAGAAGATGCTTCTGAAGATGAAGCCGATGAAGCCAAAGAGGAGGAAGACATTCCTCAGGATGAATCAGAAGATATGGAATTAGCCATCCCAGAAGATGAGGAATTCCCGTTCTTCGATGACGAAACCGAATATGTCCCTGAGGAGGAATCAGACGAAACCGAAGATGCCCCTCAGGAGCAATCAAATGAAACCGAAGATGCCCCTGAGGAAGGATCCGACGAAAGCAAAGATGCCCCCGAGGAGGGTTCGGACGAAACCGAAGATGTCCCCGAGGTGGAATCTGATGAAACCGAAGATGCTGCAGACGAGACTAAAACCGAAGATGCTCCAAAAGAGGCTGCAGCCGAGGATGCTGCAGAGACCCAAACCGAAGAAGTTCTCGAAGGTCTGACTGACGAAACCGAAGACGTTCCTGAGGAAGAATCTGACGAAACCGAAGGCCTTCCTGAAGAGGCCGAAGACCTCCCCGAAGAAGGGTCTGACGAAACCGAAGACCTCCCCGAAGAAGAGTCTGACGAAACCGAAGACCTCCCCGAAGAAGAGTCTGACGAAACGGAAGACCTCCCCGAAGAAGAGTCTGACGAAACGGAAGACCTCCCCGAAGAAGAGTCTGACGAAACCGAAGACCTCCCCGAAGAAGAGTCTGACGAAACAGAAGATCTCCCCGAAGAAGAATCGGACAAAACCGAAGACGTTCCTGAAGAGTCTGACAAAACCGAGGAAAAATAAAAGAGTGGGGCAATCAAAGAAATGCTCATGCATAAGTTTTATTTACGTTTAATTTCTTAAAGCATCAAATTGTGCTTTGTGAGCTGGTTTCTGGATTTTAAAATCCAATATTCTGGCGCACATATATTTGAATGAAGCATGAATATATTTTGTTTTCATAAATTACCTTTTTTAAATTGTTATACGATACACATTACACTGCAACCTCGTACCCAGAGTTTTTCACGACCAATAAACAGGAGAGGAAAGTAAACACTGTTTATTGGAGTCGACTCATCGCTTGTTGGACGTAATGAGCGGTTTAGTACTTTCCAAGATTGCGAAATGTACAGAGGAGGCTTTAGAGCGCTGAGATGTCTTATGGGTACGGAGCCCCTAAATATTTTGGGATTAAGTTATATTTTAACAGGTCCGGCTTTATTAGAACACCACAATAGAATTTCGGCCCTTGATCTACTTTTTAAATTTTGTGCATTCATTATAAAGTTTTTTGGATATTTTGATCAATGAGGAATATAGTAAATTGGTACAAGCGAGTTTATTCTAAGGCTGTAGTCTCACGAACCTGCATATATATTTCAGCTGCCACAGAGAAAGTTGGGCCACCCATAGCCTCACCGTGAGTTTGTGTAAGGAAGTTACCATCAAATAAATACCATGTTATTTTTTCGACCAAAGACATTAGTTTGTCTATAGGGATACGACGTATCACTATAGTACTTGTCTGGCACACTAACTAAAATATAATGTTATTGAATGTTGACTAGGCAAGGTGATGAGCCTTGATATTGGGCGAAACAGTCCAATATATACTTTACACCGTTGTTTTTATTATCCCCTAACTTTTTACAACAAATATATTTTTCCAAAATCAACGCAAAAGAGTGGTTTTACACGTCAAAGAGCAAGAGGGGATTGGACTTTATTTTAGCCTGTTAGCGCTTTAGGATACCGTAAAAGGCAAAAGGTTCCGGGGTTTCGCCACGGACCACATTTGTGAGGCTTACAGCGCCCCAAAAGCCCCTAGCTATTTTGACGCTTCGCAAAAAATTGTGACTTACATAAAAAATATTCTAGATCAGCCACTGAGTGGTAGTGAAAGAGTTCTGAAAATATATCATCATTTTTTCGATAAATAGCTGTAATAAAATTCACCTGAGAGTACAAGGACAAAATAGCATCTTCCTTTTTCTCGAATAAATTTAAATGAGAACAATGAGCTCGCGCGTTGCATTTCGGGCGCAATTCGGGCTGTTTCGGACGGGCCCACGCTTTTCCGAGCGGTTACAGACGAAAACCGTGAAAAAAGCCCGAAAAAACGCCGCGGGCGCCCTCACATATACAGCGCTTTCGGCGAGATGGTACCCTCTTTCTACAATGCCTACTTACTACTTTGTGGCTAGCTTAATGTTGGTAAAAGATTACACAAGAAGTAAAAACGATGGCTAGCACAAAATGCACTTATACCAAACTAAATAGAAAGCCTTGGGAGAAAAGCACAAAAGAGACAGCTAGCTAGCTAGCTAGCTGTCTTTCTATTGCTATCTACTGACACTGACTACGTTAACTGGCCGGCAATATACTTCAGTTATAGCCAAAATAATAAAAATGATTTTACTAAGATTTACATGGATGTGATGGTATTTTTAATGGCATATAGAAGTATAGAAAACATACAACGTATTTACAAGACAAAAAGATCAAAAATAGATCTTTTCCAAACCTGAGCTATGCAACTTTTAAAATGGCAGATTAAAAGTCAATTTTACTAACCACGTCTGACGTACGCATATCTTTACCTAAATCCCAGAAGATCAGGATTTTGTGCGAGCTTTCAGCCGAAAATAAAAGCTGTGTGTTCCAGAGCTAATTATCAAATTAAGATGTTATCCTAAGATAACTCGAGTTATCTTACAATCAGGACATTAATGTGAATATTCACGCAATCCAAAATCACATAATTAGAGTTATCTTAAGATAGGCAATTGTTATCTTAAGATAACTGTATTAATGTAACTTTGGAATGCCATAGAAGTAAATGGTTACAGTCTGACATAAAATACGTTAGGCCAACATCGGTTGATTGAATTCGCGTTGTGAGGTATGTGATATAGTAGATAAGTCGAAGCAAACTAAGAAGTAGAATTTCGTCCCCGGGATTCCGGGTATATTTGAAAACACCAGCATTTATTTCGGAATTTATTTCTCGTGCACACCGCAGCGTAATATTTGTTTGATTTTTTTACTACGTCACGTGACAGGGTTGACATAGTCTAAATCTGCGCCTGAACAGAAGTGTGAAAGCCCACTTACTTATTAATAGTGACTTTTCTTTAGTTACTTTTAAGAAAATTCTTGCGTAAAATCATTTTAATGATTTTACGCAAGAATTAACTTTCGCGATAGGCGTAGGTGATGCTTACTATATGTTCAAAGATCTCTTGAAATAGCATGTAAAGTTATCATAAAATGTCATCAACGATTAAAAACTCACATATTTTTGAATCGATTCAAAGAGTTGTTTAACAATTATTACACGCAACCTTAACAAAAACGATGAAAGTACTATAAAGGAATAATGAGAAATACATTTTGAGGCAATAAACTTAAAGTAATTTCGGGTGTGATCCATCATAAAAAAATCTAAGTAACATGTTACTCTATATTAAAAAAGAACCTACAGAAGCTATCGATGAAGGTGAATCTGCCGGAATAGGATGCATACAAATTAAACATGCAAAAATTCAGCGGCAAAGTAAAGGAAAATTTTTTGCTATACAAACATGCATCTGAAAAATTAAAAATATATATTTAGAACATCTACGAAATTATAAGCAAAAATACCAAACCATTATTGAAGTTTGAAAATGAGGTGTTGCATAACAATGAGAAACATTTCATTTATTAATCTTCATATCAGAAGCTGATATATTTTCAATTTGATCAATACAGTCGATGGTGGTTATCTCGACCTTCCACGGGACTGGTGAAAAACGTCGAGATAACGAAAGTTTGAGATAGTGGATAGTCGAGATAAGGAGCGTCGATCGTGAGAAAGGTCGAGATAAGGAAAGTTTGCCAAAATCATACACACATTAGAAAAATTATTTAAATTTTTAAACCTGGTCAGGGATGGACTATTGATCAGAAGAATCAATTATTATTATTCTCATGCTATATGTATTTAATCATTTGAAAAAATTCAAAATGCTACTTTGCTTTTTACCTCGAGCTTACGCTTTATCCCAGACATGATGAGTAAACAAAGAGAAAATTGTAAGCATTCGAAATCTTGATTTTGAGAAAGTTTGAGAAATTCGAACGTTCGAATGTTCTCCTGATCGAATTTTTTTGTCTGATTAAATTTCGAGAAATTACAGAAAAGGTCAGGATAACGTGATAAAATGTACTCAAGGGACCGTAAAAATAGGTCGAGATAAGGAAATTTCGAGATAACGGGTAGTCGAGTATGGACGTTTTTAGCCTACGGGAGGTTGAAATGCCGAAGGGACCGATGAAAATTGTTCGAGATACGGAAAGATCGAGATAACGGGTATTGGAGTTAACGAGCGCCGACTGTAGTTCGTTTTTTCAAAAATACTTCCTCTTTAAGAACTGATTGGGAGTCCTGGGGAGCAAGTTGCTGCAGCATAGCCAGTCATTACTGCGACTGTAGACTTTTCTAAGCATGTTCAAATTACAATTTTAATTCACTTACACTGCGCCATTTATTCTTTACGAACAACAAAAAGATTCAAATCTCATTATACAAAAAAATTGTGATAGCCGGTTTTGTTCGTAAAATGAAATTTTTTTAAAGCCATAATATATTTTCAAGTTTTTACTACTAATGCCATCCCTCTTGCCCAAACCTTTTTTTCCGTGTAGATGTTTTTTTTATCCTCCTCAAGGTATTTTCTCTTACTTTTATATAAGATATAAATAGCACGCAAGACTCAAATTACTTCGAATCCATATCCTAAGATTTTGGTCCTCTGTGACAACCATTAGTTATCAGTGCCCTTCTTTTGACCAATATTGTGGCGAAAGGAAGAAGAACAAGTACGCGGTTGTCGAAACGTGTCAGTAGTGTTTAATTACGCATATCTCCAATGTCTTTCATTTTTTGTAATCACCACGTAATTAGTTTCTAATGTCACAATTGATGTCAATATCGTGAGACGGTTTCCATGTGGAATAATTAAAATTGTAAACTTGATTTAGAACGCCTACCTTAGAAGCTGCTTTCTCTATAACACTGCTGGAAACCATGTCCTTATACTTTGAGTATGTCAGCATCGTCTCATCCCACTGAGAACGCCGTAATTAAATTTCTATAAAATGAAAGAAAGGCGACACGAATATTCATATACGAGTTACTCAAACGAGCAAACGGTTGGAAATTGTTGTGAAACGTTTCAAAGAAAATGAAGGTCTTTATCGTACTTTTGGCTCTATTTGCTGTGTCTTTAGCAGCACCAATAGCAAACACAGAGGAGAAAACTGCAGAGGTCGCGGACGTTTCAGTTGGTAAGTTCTACAATGTCGAGAAATAAGTAAAAGTGTTGGGACAGAACAAGGTACTTGAATCATAAGTTGATTTTTTCATTTCTTATCTTTTAGATGAAAACAAAGTTGAAACTCCTGCTGACCAAACTACCGAAACTCAAATTAAAGCGAGGATGAAGGTAAGGCCGACGAGGGGGAGGCCGACGAGCCTGAAGAAGATGCTTCTGAAGATGAAGCCGATGAAGCCGAAGAGGAGGAAGACATTTCTCAGGATGAATCAGAAGATATGGAATTAGCCATCCCAGAAGATGAGGAATTCCAGTTCTTCGATGACGAAACCGAAGATGCCCCTGAGGAGGGATCCGACGAAACCGAAGATGCCCCCGAGGAGGGTTCCGACGAAACCGAAGATGTCCCCGAGGTGGAATCTGAGGAAACCCTAGATGCTCCAGAAGAGGCCGAAACCGAAGATGCTCCAAAAGAGGCTGAAGCCGAGGATGCTGCAGAGACTCAAATCGAAGAAGTTCCCGAAGGTCTGACTGACGAAACCGAAGACGTTCCTGAGAAGGAATCTGACGAAACCGAAGGTCTTCCCACAGAAGAGTCTGACGAAACCGAAGACGTTCCTGAAGAGACCGAAGACCTCCCCGAAGAAGGGTCTGACGAAACCGAAGGTCTCCCCGAAGAAGAGTTTGACAAAACCAAAGACCTCCCCGAAGAAGAGTCTGACGAAACCGAAGACCTCCCTGAAGAAGAGTCTGACGAAACCGAAGACCTCCCTGAAGAAGAGTCTGACGAAACCGAAGACCTCCCTGAGGAAGAGTCTGACGAAACCGAAGACCTCCCCGAAGAAGAGTCTGACGAAATCGATGATCTCCCTGAAGAAGAGTCTGACGAAACCCAAGACCTCCCCGAAGAAGAGTCTGACGAAACCGAAAACCTCCCTGAAGAAGAGTCTGACGAAACAGAAGACCTCCCCGAAGAAGAGTCTGACGAAACAGAAGATCTCCCTGAAGAAGAGTCGGACAAAACCGAAGACGTTCCTGCAGAGTCTGACAAAACCGAGGAAAAATAAAAGAGTGGGGCAATCAAAGAAATGCTCAAACACAAGTTTTATTTACGTGTAATTTCTTAAAGCATCAAATTGTGCTTTGTGAGCTGGTTTCTGGCTTTTAAAATCCATTTTTTTGGCGCACATATCTTTGAAAGAAGCATGAGCAAATATATATTTTGTTTTCATAAATTACCTTTTTTAAATTGTTATACGTAACACTGCAACCTCGTACCCAGAGTTTTTTCACAACCAATAAATGGGAGAGGAAAGTAAGCACTGTTTATTGGAGTCGACTCATCGCTTCTGGGACGTAATGAGCGGTTTAGTATTTTCCAAGATTGCGTAATGTACAGAGGAAGCTTTAGAGCGCTGAGATTTCCTATGGGTATGGAGCCCCCAAATATTTTGGGATTAAGTTATATTTTAACAGGTCCGGCTTTATTAGGACACAATAGAAATTTGGCCTTTGATCTACTTAAATTTTGTGCATTCATTATAAAGTTTTTTGGATATTTTGATCAATGAGGAATATAGTAAATTGGTACAAGCGAGTTTATTCTAGGCTACGTTTTGACAGCTAAAACTGTCATCGACGGGCAATGATCGTAATCATCTTTGGCTATTGATTAGTTGAGAAAAAAAATTAGAGGATCGAAATCAACCAATCAGATCACAGCAATTAAAATAATTAACTTTTTTTACGGACCCAGATGAAGGCAATAGATTGATTAAAATCTTTCCTCTTTCTAATAGTTCGCTTTTGTTACGTTTGTCTCGAACCATTTTGCACTTTTTTCTAAATATTCGCCTTCCGAAGTGCGGGTAACCATATTTCTGGAAGTTAATAGGAAATACTATTGATATGAGTATTTCTGTTTTTACTATTTGTGGTTTCTTTCAATTTTCTTGCTGTCCAACCGGTAAATTGTCCCAGTCAATAATATAATCATTATTCCAGCTAGATAGATATAGATATTTTTTTTTTCGTAAACAAAGGTATATACAGTAGTAAAGTGTTACAGTATTAAATTCAATAAATTTAATTGTTACAAGATTAAAAATATGTAATAATGCTATCTAACTAAACACCTTTGTAAACCAGGAAACTCACAGAAGACAAATAACTAGTCTTATCATTGAGAACCTGTTGAAATAACATATCATGCTTATATATAAAAATATGCATGAAAAAGAGAATTAAAATAACCTACGTAAAAAATGCTAAATAACAAATGCCTGCAAAAGATAAATAAAGATCTAAAAGTACAAGACTTCATTGTTCAATCTGTGTAATATAAATTTTTTTTACTTTGTTTTGAAAACATTTAAAGGATCGCTCATTGTCAAGTACAAATCTATCAATTTTGTGTATGCTATTCCAGATATATGGACCACGATATGAAGTTGAAAACTGACTGGCCTTAGTTTTCCTGTATGGTGGATAGTACTGACCAGATGACCTGGTTGAATATTTACTTTCTCTTACTTGAAACATGTTAGAAATTATGGGGGGTATAGATTTGTTTTTCATTTTATACATAAAGCATACGTTCTGAAAAATATTTATCTGGAAAATATTTAAAGCTTTTATAGACTGCAGTAGTGGTTTGCTATGCGTAAATTTGTCTTGGAAAAGAATTGTCCTTACAGCGTGTTTTTGACGTTTATATATCGATTCAAGTTTAGATTTATTAGTGCTGCCCCAAACTATATTTGCGTAATTTATATGACTATGTACGAATGAAAAATATAAATTTATTAGACAATGTTTATTTAGGAGGTGTCAAGCTTTATAAAAAACACCAATAGATTTTGAAAGTTTTATACTTACAGTTTCAATGTGTTTCCGCCAGGTAAGATTCTCATCTAGTATAACTCCCAGGAACTTCGTTTCTGTTTCACGTGAGATTGTGAAATCTCCGATTTTTAATTCCGGTAATATTGTTGGTAGTCTCTTTCTTTTCTGCGCTCGGTGGAATAATGTATATTTGGTCTTTTTAACATTTAGAGATAATTTATTTGCCTTAAACCAGTCTGTTAGTTTTATAAGTTCGTTGTTTACAGTTCTGTAGAGTGTATTGAGATTTTCATGAGAATAGAAAAGGTTAGTATCATCTGCAAACATAATGGGATTTAGAACTTGAGTGGAATAATGAAGATCATTAATGTAAATCAAAAACAGGAGAGGCCCAAGTATAGAGCCTTGAGGGACCCCACATTTTATCACCAGATTATTAGTTCTTTTTCCATTCCCAACATTGACAAACTGTGTGCGATTAGATAAATAACTTTCAAACCACTTTAACGTAATTCCGTCTATACCATATGCATGTAGTTTTTCTAGTAAAATCTTATGATTAACAGTATCAAAAGCTTTTGAAAGGTCAATAAATACACCCAGGGTATATTTACCGCTTAAAAATGAATTGTGTAAATCTTCCACAAGTTGCATGGCATGTTCTGTCGAGTGCTGTGGACGGAAGCCAAATTGTTTGTTATAGAAAAGGGAGTTTTTAGTAAAGTAATTGAACACTCTGTTATACATTATTCTTTCCAACAGCTTCGAAAATACTGGCAATATCGAGATTGGTCTGTAATTTGAGACCGAATCAGAATCGCCTGATTTGTGTATTGAAATTACTTTAGCAGTTTTAAGTAGCTCTGGAAATATGCCTTGTGAAAATGATTGTTTAAAAATAAGATATATAATGTGTTTAATCGATGTGAAAGAATTTATTACTATATCACTACTAATATCGTCGTAACCTGGAGTTTTACCCCTTTTTAGGCCTTTAAATGCATTTTCTAATTCATCTAATTGAAGTTCATCATTTAGTATTTTAAATTTACATTTCGGTATATAGTTTTTATAGTTCACATTGCTTGTAATCTTTGAAGCCAGATTTGGTCCTACATTTACAAAAAATTCGTTAAATGTGTTACCTATTTCAGTATCGTTTTCAATAATATTGTTGTCATATGTGATCCTGTCTGGAAGACAATGTTGAACATTTTGTTTTTTACCTATAACTTCTTTTATTATTTGCCACGTTCTTTTTGCGTCATTTTTATATTGTGTTAATGCGCTATTGTAGTGCTGTTTTTTGGATATTTTTTTTAGTCGCTCGAATAAGTTTTTATAATTTAAATAAGTTTCTTTATCTCTAAGTGATTTCTGTTTTAATTTTGATGATTTAATTAATCCCTTCGTCATCCAAGGTGATAACAAAGATTTTATTTTTATTACAAATTTTTTAAATGGAAAGCATTGGTTATAATGGCCAGTGAAGATCTCTATAAATTTATTGTACGTGTCATTAACACTTTTACCGTTTACTACTTGCTCCCAATTTGATTGCGCTAGAGCTAGCTTAAATTTCTGGACTGCTGGTTCAGAAAAACGTATTTTGTAAATTATATTTTTTTGCTGCATGGATGGAGTGTCGTTAGCAGCATTGCATGTAAAGAAAACTGGAAAGTGGTCAGAAACATCTGTTTTTATGATACCTGACGTGATGTGGCTTTCAAAAAGAGAGTTAGTAAATATGTGGTCAATTATTGTGTTAGATATACTGGTCACCCGTGTTGGTCTGTTAAAATCTCCAATTAGAAAAACTCGTTTGTTCTCTCGATATATTATACGAAGATGAGTATCTAAATTTAATTTAAACTCGTTAATATTTCCGGTAGGCGGCCGGTACGTCACACTAATGACGTTATTTTTACCACATTTATTTTCTATTTCTATTGTAAGAATCTCATTGTCAGGATTAGAAACAGAAAGATCATCACGAATCTTAAATGAGAGAGAGTTATGCACAAATATACATATACCACCACCTGTTTTATTTGTGCTGCGCTGAAAATGACTACCATTATAATCTGCTAAATCATATTGTGTATTTGTACTGAAGGTTTCGTTTGTTAACCATGTCTCAGTGAGGCAAATTTCGCTGAACGTCTGTTTAGTTAGCGAAATAAAATGTTTGAAGGATTCAAATTTTTTTGCATGCTTCTAATGTTTAAATGAAGTGTAGAAAAAGTATTTTTTGTTAGGTCAGGATTCGAACTAAGTCCAGTCAGTTCAAAGTAAGGAGTATCAATACATTTTTTAATGTTGTGATTGTCAAATAAGTTATTGTCCGGATCATAATTATCTGAAAGTGTGATTCCTTGATTTTTAAAAAAGTTTGGGGATAGATTTTCAAACAAAGTTATTGATTCCGTCATTGTAGAAAATTAGATAACTGTCAGAAACAGAATATAAGAAACAATAAATGAATAAAATATAAAAAGTTTTACTTGTTGTTTTCTCTATGAGCCTTTTGCTTTATCAATGTTTTATAACTTACTTTCGATTTTACGCCTTTGTTTTTCAATTCCTTCATCTCTTGAAACAATCCTTTCCTAATTGTTAATGTGCGTTCGGAGAAATCTTCATTGATATAAACTGGTTCGTTACCTTCCCACAATTTATTTCGAAAGTATGATTGCAAAACCTTCTCCCTGTCCTTGTAATTTAAAAATTTTGCCACAATTGTTCTTTTCTTGCCTGCCTCTTTTCTTCCAGTTCTATGAGCGCGTTCGATAAGTATATCTGTAGTTATACCAAGCCTGGTTGTTATAACGTTTCGAATTTTGTTCTCACTATCTTCCCATGTTTCGTTCTCAGATTCCGCCACATTTTCAAATCTCAGATTGTTTCTCCTGTTCCTGTCCTCCAACTCCGACATCTTCTCGTCCAGCATATCGATATGTTCGTACTGCGTATTACCAAGTTCTTTGATTTTATTTTTTACAACTTCATTGTTGTCGTTAGTAATATGGAGATTTTTTATAATGTCATCATGATTGGTCCGCAATCTCATATTTATCTGTATCTGCGTTGCGTACGGCTCTTTTGTGCTCTTGCACACGTTGTTTGAGCATTGGTTCCGTTTCACCGACATAACAGCATCACAATCTTTACACGGGATTTCGTAGTTAATATTGCATTGACTCTCTAGACATATTTTGTCTTTCGGATGCGACAGTATACTACGTAGCGTGTTTTTAGATTGACTCACTGGCTTTAATTTATGATCTTTCAATACCCGACAATGTTTGTTACTAGTCTCTGGTATATATGGCATACACACTGTAGCTACTGGTTCATTTCTGCATCCTCCCCGTTACCGTTCTTATCAGTTCTGTTCCTGATTTTTCTTTCAACCTTTTTAATGGTTTGTCTCGAGTACCCATTTGCAAATAAGGCGTTGTTTATATGAGATAAATCTTTCTTTCGGTCATTCTCTCCACTGACTACATTGACTGCTCTGTCCAGTAATGAGGACACTACGCTTTCTTTGCAGGACATTTGGTGATTAGATGTGTAGTTGAGATATTGATCAGTATGAGTTGGTTTGCGGTATACTGATACTGATAAGTTACCACCGTTGCGAGACACTAGAGTGTCTAAGAGAAAGAGCGTCCGTTCTTCTCATGTTCAATTGTAAATTGAATTTTCGGGTGTAGATTATTGATATGGTCATGAAATGCGTCTAGACGTGCTCTTTTAATTATTAAGAAAACGTCATCCACATATTTTTTCCAAATTCTGGGAGCGTGATCTGCAGTTGTTAAGGTTGTAGTCTCATGAACCTGCATATATATTTCAGCTGCCACAGAGAAAGTTGGGCCACCCATAGCCTCACCGTCAGTTTGTGTAAGGAAGTTACCGTTAAATAAATACCATTTTACCAGTTATTTTTTCGACCAAAGACATTAGTTTGTCTATAGGGATACGACGTATCACTATAGTACTTGTCTGGCACACTAAATAATATATAATGTTATTGAATGTTGACTAGGCAAGGTGATGAGCCCTGATATTGGGCGAAACAGTCCAATAATATATAATTTATACCGTTGTTTTTATTATCCCCTAACTTTTTACAACAAATATATTTTTCCAAATCAACGCAAAAGACTGGTTTTACACATCAAAGAGCAAGAGGGGATTGGACTTTATTTTAGCCTGTTAACGCTTTAGGATACCGTAAAAGGCAAAAGCTTCCGGGGCTTCGCCACGGACCCCATTTGGGGGCTTACAACGCCCCAAAAGACCCTAGCTATTTTGACGCTTCGCAAAAAATTGTGACTTACATAAAAAAATATTCCAGATCAGCCACTGAGTGGTAGTGGAAGAGTTCTGAAAAGATATCATCATTTATTCGATAAATAGCTGTAATAAAATTCAACAAACAATACTCTGAGAGTACAACGACAAAATAGCACCTTCCTTCTTCTCGACAAAATTTAAATGAGAACAATTAGCTCGCGCGTTGCATTTCGGGTGCAATTCGGGCGGTTTCGGACGGGCCCACGCTTTACCGAGCGGTTACAGACGAAAACCGAAAACCTCATATATACGGCGCTTTCGGCGAGATGCCTACTTACTACTTTGTGGCTAGCTTAATGTTGGTAAAAGATTACACAAGAAGTAAAAACGATGGCTAGCACAAAATGCACTTATACCAAACTAAATAGAAAGCCTTAGGAGAAAAGCACAAAAGAGACAGCTAGCTAGCTAGCTGTCTTTCTATTGCTATCTACTGACACTGACTACGTTAACTGGCCGGCAATATACGTCAGTTATAGCCAAAATAATAAAAATGATTTTACTAAGATTTACATGGATGTGATGGTATTTTTAATAGCATATAGAATTATAGAACACATACAACGTATTTACAAGACAAGAAGATCAAAAAGAGATCTTTTCCAAACCTGAGCTATGCAACTTTTAAAATGGCAGATTAAAAGTCAATTTTACTAACCACGTCTGACGTACGCATATCTCTACCTAAATCCCAGAAGATCAGGATTTTGTGCTAGCTTTCAGCCGAAAATAAAAGCTGTGTGTTCCAGAGCTAATTATCAAGTTAAGATGTTATCCTAAGATAATTCGAGTTATCTTACAATCAAGACATTAATGTGAATATTCACGCAATCCGAAATCACATAATTAGAGTTATCTTAAGATAGCAATTGTTATCTTAAGATAACTGAATTAATGTGACTTTGGAATGCCATAGAAGTATATGGTTACAGTCTGACATAAAATACCTTAGGCCAACATCGGTTGATTGAATTCGCGTTGTGAGGTATGTGATATAGTAGATAAGTCGAAGAAAACTAAGAAGTAGAATTTCGTCCCCGGAATTCCGGGTATATTTGAAAACACCGGCATTTACTTCGGAATTTATTTCTCGTGCACACCGCAGCGTAATATTTGGTTGATTTTTTTACTACGTCGCGTGACAGGGTTGACATTGTCTAAATCTACGCCTGAACAGAAGTGTGCAAGCGCACTTACTTATTAATAGTGACTTTTCTTTAGTTAAGAAAATTCTTGCGTAAAATCATTTTAATGATTTTACGCAAGAATTAACTTTCGCGATAGGCGTAGGTGCTGCTTATTATATGTTCAAAGATCTCTTGAAATAGCATGTAAAGTTATCATAAAATGTCATCAACGATTAAAAACTCACATATTTTTGAATCGATTCAAAGAGTTGTTTAACAATTATTACACGAAACCTTAAACATAAACGAGGAAAGTACTATAAAGGAATAATGAAAAAAATTTGCGAATAGCCTGTTTAATACATTTTGAGGGAATAAACTTTTCGGGTGTGATTTCGGGTGTGATCCATCATAAAAAAATCTAAGTAACATGTTACTCTATATTAAAAAAGAACCTACAGAAGCTATCGATGAAGGTGAATCTGCCGGAATAGGATGCATAAAAATTAAACATGCAAAAATTCAGCGGCAAAGTAAAGGAAAAATTTTTGCTATACAACCATGCATCTGAAAAATTAAAAATATATATTTAGATCATCTACAAAATTATAAGCAAAAATACCAAGCCATTATTGAAGTTTGAAAATGAGGTGTTGCATAACAATGAGAAACTTTTCATTTATATATCTTCATATCAAAAGCTGATATATTTTCAATTTGATCAGTACAGTCGATGGTGGTTATCTCGACCTTCCACGGGACTGGTGAAAAACGTCGAGATAACGAAAGCTTGAGATAGTGGATAGTCGAGATAAGGAGCGTCGATCGTGAGAAAGGTCGAGATAAGGAAAGTTTGCCAAAATCATGCACACATTAGAAAAATTATTTAAATTTTTAAACCTGGTCAGGGATGGACTATTGATCAGAAGAATCAATTATTATTATTCTCATGCTATATGTATTTAATCATTTGAAAAAATTCAAAATGCTACTTTGCTTTTTACCTCCAGCTTAGGCTTTATCCCAGACGTCATGACTAAACATAGAGAAAATTGTAAACATTCGAAATCTTGATTTTGAGAAAGTTTGAGAAATTCGAACGTTCGAATGTTCTCCTGATCGAATTATTTCGTGTGAGGAAATTTCGAAAAATTACAGAAAAAGTCGAGATAACGTGATAAAATGTACTCAAGGGACCGTAGAAATAGGTCGAGATAAGGAAATTTCGAGATAACGGGTAGTCGAGTATGGACGTTTTTAGCCTACGGGAGGTTGAAATGCCGAAGGGACCGATGAAAATTGTTCGAGATACGGAAAGATCGAGATAACGGGTAGTGGAGTTAACGAGCGCCGACTGTAGTTCGTTTTTTCAAAAATACTTCCTCTTTAAGAAGTGATAGGGAGTCCTGGGGAGCAAGTTGCTGCAGCATAGCCAGTCATTACTGCGACTGTTGGCTTTTCTAAGCATATTTTAATTACAATTTTAATTCGCCACCAATGCGCCATTTATTCTTTACGAACAACAAAAATATTGTGATAGCCGGTTTTGTTCGTAAAATGAAATTTTTTTAAAGCCATTTTCAAGTTTTTACTACTAATGCCATTCCCCTTGGCCAAACTTTTTTTTCCGTGTAGATGTTTTTTTTATCCTCCTGAAGGTATTTTCACTTACTTTTATATAAGATATAAATAGCACGCAAGACACAAATTACTTCCAATCCATATCCTAAGATTTTGGTCCTCTGTGACAACTATTAGTTATCAGTGCCCTTCCTTTGACCAATATTGTGGCGAAAGGAAGAAGAACAACTACGCGGTTGTCGAAACGTGTCAGTAATGTTTAATTACGCATATCTCCAATGACTTTCTTTTTTCCGTAATCACCACGTAACTAGTTTCTAATGTCACAATTGATGTCAATTTCGTGAGACGGTTTCCATGTGGAATAATTATAATAGTAAACTTGATTTAGAACGCCTACCTTAGAAGCTGCTTTCTCTATAACACTGCTGGAAACCATGTCCTTATACTTTGAGTATGTCAGCATCGTCTCATCCCACTGAGCACGCCGTAATTAAATTTCTATAAAATGAAAGAAGGGCGACACGAATATTCACATACGAGTTACTCAAACGAGCAAACGGTTGAAAATTTTTGTGAAACGTTTCAAATAAATTAAAATTCAATATGAAGATCTTCATCGTACTTTTGGCTCTATTTGCTGTGTCTTTAGCAGCACCAATAGCAAACACAGAGGAGAAAACTGCAGAGGTCGCGGACGTTTCAGCTGGTAAGTTCTACAATGTCGAGTAATAAGTAAAAGTGTTGGGACAGAACAAGGTACTTGAATCATAAGATGATTTTTTCATTTCTTATCTTTTAGATGAAAACAAAGTTGAAACTCCTGCTGACCAAACTACCGAAACTCAAACTAAAGCCGAGGATGAAGGTAAGGCCGAGGAGGAGGATGCCGACGAGCCTGAAGAAGATGCTTTTGAAGATGAAGCCGATGAAGCCGAAGAGGAGGAAGACATTTCTCAGGATGAATCAGAAGATATGGAATTAGCCATCCCAGAAGACGAGGAATTCCAGTTCTTCGATGACGAAACCGAAGATGTCCCTGAGGAGGTATCAGACGAAACCGAAGATGCCCCTGACGAGGAAACGGAGGAATCGGACGAAACCGAAGATGTCCCTGAGGAGGGATCCGACGAAACCGAAGATGCTCCAGAAGAGGCTGAAACCGAAGATGCTCCAAAAGGAGCTGAAGCCGAGGATGCTGCAGAGACCCAAACCGAAGAAGTTCCCGAAGGTCTGACTGACGAAACGAAAGACGTTCCTGAGGAAGAATCTGACGAAACTGAAGGCCTTCCCACAGAAGAGTCTGACGAAACCGAAGACGTTCCTGAAGAGACCGAAGACTTCCCCGAAAAAGGGTCTGACGAAGCCGTAGATCTCCCTGAAGAAGAGTCTGACGAAACCGAAGACCTCCCCGAAGAAGAGTCTGATGAAACCGAAGAACTCCCTGAAGAAGAGTCTGACGAAACAGAAGATCTCCCCGAAGAAGAGTCGGACAAAACCGAAGACCTCCCCGAAGAAGAGTCTGACGAAACAGAAGATCTCCCCGAAGAAGAGTCGGACAAAAACAAAGACGTTCCTGAAGAGTCTGACAAAACCGAGGAAAAATAAAGAGTGAGGCAATCAAAGAAATGATCAAACACAAGTTTTATTTACGTGTAATTTCTTAAAGCATCAAATTGTGCTTTGTGAGCTGGTTTCTAGCTTTTAAAATTCAATTTTTTGGCGCACAAATCTTTGAAAGAAGCATGAGCAAATATATATTTTGTTTTCATAAATTACCTTTTTTAAATTGTTATACGTAACACTGCAACCTCGTACCCAGAGTTTTTTCACGACCAATAAACGGGAGAGGAAAGTAAACACCGTTTACACATCGCTTGTTGGACTTAATGAGCGGTTTAGTATTTTCCAAGATTGCGTAATGTACAGAGGAAGCTTTAGAGCGCTGAGATTTCCTATGGGTATTGTGATATTCATAAGACACGTTTTTATCGTTTTAGTCTCTATCTTTTCTAACATCAAATATTCTGTACAAGTAAAGTATAGGTAATTATCTCCATCGTAGATCTCCATCATAGATGTTCTGTATGTCGTAACATCTTCCCCTGAAACAATAAAGGAAACAAAACAAAGAAAATGGTGTTAGCATTGTATGTTGCTAAACTGTCTATCTACAAGTATCTCTTTAGCTATGTTAATATTTTCTCCAATGTTCGAGTGGGCGTCGGTTGTGTCGTGGGTAAGTCTTGCGCGGTGGTGATAGTGCTACGGTTGCTTCTTGTTCCTGTGACGGTGTTGGTGGTAAGTTCTGAGAGTTTTCAACTTCAGGGTTTAGGCGGATTACTCCTTGTGTCCCTACGTCATCCTCCTCCTTAGTGTCTATTTTTAAGTGTTTCTCTAGTGCTGTCTCCGGTAGTTTTTTAAAATGGGTTACATTGCGTGTAATGCGGTGGTCGGTATGCATGTTTTGTGCACATATCCTTGTACCTTTTATGTCTGTTACACGATAGGGGTTTGGATTAAATGGTGGTGTGAGTTTGTTTACTTTCTTTTGTTTTAAAAGTACTTTGTTTCTGATTTCTAAGGTTGGATCTTTAGCATGCTGGTCATGGCGTATCTGTGCTTTATTCTTTGAATTCTCGTCGTTATATTTTAGTTTAAGATCTATGGAATCGTTAATGTGCTTTGTGTAGTCAGAAATAGTGTATCTGACTTTTCTGCGGTACATTAGATCTGATGGTGGTACGTTGGTGGATGTGTGTGGTGTGATACGATAGGCCATCAAGAATTTTTGAACTTCGTCAATATAATTTTTATTTTCGATGTGTGCGGTGCAAAAAACCTTTCAACCTCTCCGTTGGCTTGGGGCCACAATGGAGTTATTCGTTGATGTTTGATTCCTTTTTCAGTGGTGTACTTTTTCACCTCTTTTAAACGAAATGGCGGTCCGTTATCAGAAATCATCTTTTCTGGAAAGCCAAAATGTGCGAAGGTGTTATTGCAGATTGAAATAAAGTTTTTCGCTGTTGTATTATTTGTAAATGTCACGATAGGATATCAAGATCTTTGATCGATCATGACTAGAGCATATTTTTTATCTGGTAGTGGTCCAAGATAATCAGTGTTGATTGTTTGCCATACATGTTCTGGAATCTCAGTTGGTTGTAAGGGTGTTTTACTGTTTGTCTTTGCTGTTGCTTGACACGGTATACAGTTTTGGATTTCTTCCTCTATTAGTTTGTATGGACCTATGAAGCATATGGTGCTTCGCAAAAGTGCTTTTGTTTTAGCAACTCCTTGATGTCCAATATGACCAAGTTTTACCGATATTCGATGGTAAATTATAGGTAGTATAATGCGTTAATCTTTTAAGATGATGTTGTTCTCTTCGTTTACGTAAGTAAGTGTATCTTTAAATTTTCTGTAATGCTTTTAACATTTTTGTTTCATCTGAATCTGGTAATTGATCTAACCTGTGCCAGGTGTTCGATATAGTGATGTCGATGAGTTTTTGTAAGAACGAGTCAGTTTGTGTAGCAAGCTTTATATCGTCTAATGTTATTGCTCTGAGGCTTGCGTAGGCGGATACTAAGTTGACATGATTTTCAATGTATTTTAAGTTTTTGACATTTGAAGTTGGGTGTCGGCTTAGGTAATCTGCGACGTTGTCTCCTGATTTTATGTATTCGGTAGTAAAGGTGTATCCTTGTATTCGGAGTAACATCCTTTCTATACGTGGAGGCGGTACTGATTTAGGGTTGTTAAGAATGTTTGTCAAAGCTTTATTGTCATTGTAAAGTACGAAAGGTCTTCCTAATAAGTAAAGGTGATTTTTCTCACATGCATATGTTACTGCTAATGTTTCTCTTTCTATTTGGGAATATCTCATTTCTGTTTTGGTTAGCGATCTGGAGGAATAAGCTACAACTTTTGTGTCAGCTTTTCCTTTTGTTCTCTGTAACAAAATAGCGGAAATGCCCACTGGACTGGCATCACAATAAATCAATGTTTCCTTATTCTCATCGAAGTAGGAAATGCATGAATGACAGTGACGTTTTCAGGGTTTGGAATGCGGTTTCACACTCTGGACTCCATTCGTACTTCGCATCTTTTTGTGTTAGGCATCTAAGTGGGTGAGTGATTGTGCTGTATTGTGGAATGAATCTCTTCAGGTAATTTGTCGTTCCAAGGAAACTGCGAAGTGATTTCAGATCCTATAGATGGTTTGCATTCTTTAATGCTGACGTTTTTTCTGGGCTCGGTTTGATGCCATTAGCTGAGAAGATATAACCAAAATACTCGAGGTTATTTTTATCGAATATACATTTCTTTAAATTTAAGGTTAGTCCCTTTTCAGCTAACCTTTTGAAGACTTTTGCCAGTATCTTATCATGTTCTTCTGTAGTCTTGGCGTAGATCAGTATGTAGTCAGCTATATTTGTTGCTCCTTCAATGTCCCTAAGGATGGATTGAAGGGCGTGTTGAAGTTCTTCAGCGGCACTGTTTGCTCCAAAAATTAACCTTTTGTATTGCATGATTCTCTTTTCGGTTCTGAAGGCAGTAATATATCTGCATGAGGGGTCTAATTCTAGCTGATGAAATGCAGAGTTTAAATCTAACTTTGTAAAATGTTTACTGTCTTTTAGTTTTATCAATAGATCGTCAATAACTGTTGTGGGGTATCGAGTTCTCATAATCGCCTTGTTTGCTGCACGCATATCTAAACAAATTCTAATGTCATTTTTTCCCTTTGGGACGACAACTATCGGGTTCAACAGGTGTAGGTGTCCCTTTCACTTCTTCTAGTATTCCGAGGGATTCAAGTTTATCCACTGTCTGTTTGACTTTTTGTCTAAGAGCAAACGGAATTCTGCGTTCTGGTTGAGCGAACTCATTTAAGTTAGCATAATCAAACAATGTAAATAAGTGATAGTCCTCATCATCATTGTGATAGTCCTCATCATCATTAATATCACTAGAGTCGGAGAAATTAGAAGTAGCCAATTTGTTCACCGACCTGTTACCCCTTAGTTTCTTTCCCTCAGAACTTTTGCAGTATCTAGCAAAATGTCCGATTTTGTGACACTTGTTGCACTCTTTCCCTTCTGCTGGACATAGGTTCTGATGTGGATATGTACCTCCACAGCGAAAACAGGTGTTTTTGTTTTTTAAATGGCTATTTCTAGTTCCTGGATAATTTTTCTTGCCAAGCCTTGATAATTGTCTTGTAAGCTTGTTAACTTCTTCTTGCTGTCTGTTTGTTTTCTCTACTTCGTCTGCTTTCTGTTCCGAATCTTCTAGCTGTTTCGCGTATATAAGAAAATCAGTTCGTGACTTCCGAATTTTTAAATGCGTATCTTCGTAGTTTATTGTTATCTGTTGATAAAACTAATTGCTGCTTAATTTCTTTTTCTAAATTTGCACCAAAGTCGCATTTGTTTCCTTGCTGTTTAACTCGTACATAGAATTGATGCATGTTTTCATCTTGTTCTTGTTTAAACTTGCGAAATAAATATACCTCATAATCAGTGTTTTTCTTGGGGTTAAAATGTCCATCGAGTAACGCAACTGCAGTATCGTATGTTTGTTCCGTTCCGGTTACTAATAAATTGTCATAGATATCGTAAGCTTCTTCGCCAATATAGTTTAAGAATAAAGCTAACTTTTGCTTTCATCGTTGACGTTTAAGGCAACGCATAAGTTTAGAAACCTCTTTTTGTACTTCTCCCATCTCGTGGAGATAGTATTGTAATCATCCAGATCGAACTTTGGAAAACTCGGTATCGTTAAGGCAACAGCCATAGCAACTATAATCTTCTTTCTTGTTTTGTTTTTTTAACTTTATTTAAACAAATTATTAATCCTTTTTCTCGTCGTCAATGTGATATTCATAAGACACGTGTTTATCGTTTTAGTCTCTATCTTTTCTAACATCAAATATTCTGTACAAGTAAAGTATAGGTAATGATCTCCATCGTAGATCTCCATCGTAGATGTTCTGTATGTCGTAACAGGTATGGAGCCCCAAAATATTTTGGGATTAAGTTATATTTTAACAGGTCCGGCTTTATTAGGAGACCACAATAGAAATTCGACCCTTGATCTACTTTTTAAATTTTGTGCATTCATTATAAAATTTTTTGGATATTTTGATCAATGAGGAATATAGTAAATTGGTACAAGCGAGTTTATTCTAGGCTACGTTTTGACAGCTACAACTGTCATCGACGGGCAATGATCGTAATCATCTTTGGCTATTTATTAGTTGAGAAAAAAAATTAGAGGATCGAAATCAACCAATCAGATCACAGCGATTAAAATAATTAACTTTTTTTACGGACCCAGATGAAGGCAATAGATTGATTAAAATCTTTCCTCTTTCTAAAAGTTCGCTTTTGTTACGTTTGTCTCGAACCATTTTGCACTTTTTTCTAAATATTCGCTTTCCGAAGTGCGGGTAACCATATTTCTGGAAGTTAATAGGAAATACTATTGATATGAGTATTTCTGTTTATACTATGGTTTCTTTCAATTTTCTTGCTGTTCAACCGGTCTATGATCGTTTTATTGTCCCAGTCAATAACATAATCATTCTTCCAGCTATGGTCCGCAATCTCATATTTGTCTGTATCTGCGTTGCGTACGGCTCTTTTGTGCTCTTGCACACGTTGTTTGAGCATTGGTTCCGTTTCACCGACATAACAGCATCACAACCTTTACACGGGATTTCGTAGTTAATATTGCATTGACTCTCTAGACATATTTTGTCTTTCGGATGCGACAGTATACTACGTAGCGTGTTTTTAGATTGACTCACTGGCTTTAATTTATGATCTTTCAATACCCGACAAAGTATGTTACTAGTCTCTGGTATATATGGCATACACACTGTAGCTACTGGTTCATTTCTGCATCCTCCCCGTCACTGTTCTTATCAGTTGTGTTCCTGATTTTTCTTTCAACTTTTTTAATGGTTTGTCTCGAGTACCCATTTGCAAATAAGGCGTTGTTTATATGAGATAAATCTTTCTTTCGGTCATTCTCTCCACTGACTACATTGACTGCTCTGTCCAGTAATGAGGACACTACACTTTCTTTGCAGGACATTTGGTGATTAGATGTGTAGTTGAGATATTGATCAGCATGAGTTGGTTTGCGGTACACTGATACTGATAAGTTACCACCGTTGCGAGACACCAGAGTGTGTAGGAGAAATAGCCTCCCTTCTTCTCGTGTTCAATTGTAAATTGAATTTTCAGGTGTAAATTATTGATATGTTCATGAAATGCGTCTAGATGTGCTCTTTAATTATTAAGAAGACGTCATCCACATATCTTTTCCAAACTCTGGGAGCGTGATCTGCAGTTGTTAAGGCTGTAGTCTCATGAGACTGCATATATATTTCAGCTACCACAGAGAAAGTTGGGCCACCCATAGCCTCACCGTCAGTTTGTGTAAGGAAGTTACCATCAAATAAATACCATGTTATTTTTTCGACCAAAGACATTAGTTTGTCTATTGGCACACTAAATAATATATAATGTTATTGAATGTTGACTAAGCATGGTGATGAGCCCTGATATTGGGCGAAACAGTCCAATAATATATAATTTATACCGTTGTTTTTATTATCCCCTAACTTTTTACAACAAATATATTTTTTCAAAATCAACGCAAAAGAGTGGTTTTACTTTTAAAAGCTTCCGGGGCTTCGCCACGGACCCCATTTGGGGGGCTTACAGCGCCCCAAAAGCCCCTAGCTGTTTTGACGCTTTGCAAAAATTGTGACTTACATGAAAAAAATTCTAGATCAGCCCTTGAGTGGTAGTGGAAGAGTTCTGAAAAGATATCATCATTTATTCGATAAATAGCTGTAATAAAATTCAACAAACAATACTCTGAGAGTACAACGACAAAATAGCACCTTCCTTCTTCTCGACAAAATTTTAGATGAGAACAATGAGCTCGCGCGTTGCATTTCGGGCGCAATTTGGGCGGTTTCGGACGGGCCCACGCTTTTCCGAGCGGTTACAGACGAAAACCTTGAAAAAAAACCGAAAAAACGCCGCGGCCGCCCTCACATATACGGCGCTTTCGGCGAAATGGTAGCCTCTTTCTATAATGCCTACTTACTACTTTGTGGCTAGCTTGATGTTGGTAAAAGATTACACAAGAAGTAAAAACGATGGCTAGCACAAAATGCACTTATACCAAACTAAATAGAAAACCTTGGGAGAAAAGAACAAAATAGCTAGCAAGCTAGCTAGCTAGCTAGCTGTCTTTCTATTGCTATCTACTGACACTTACTACGTTAGCTGACCTGCAATATATGTCAGTTATAGCCAAAATAATAAAAATGATTTTACTAAGATTTACATGGATGTGATGGTATTTTTAATAGCATATAGAAGTATAGAAAACATACAACGTATTTACAAGACAAAAAGATCAAAATGAGACCTTTTCCAAACCTGAGCTATGCAACTTTTAAAATGGCAGATTAAAAGTCAATTTTACTAACCGCGTCTGACGTACGCATATCTTTACCTAAATCGCAGAAGATCAAGATTTTGTGCTAGCTTTCAGCCGAAACTAAAAACTGTGTGTTCCAGAGCTAATTATCACATTAAGATGTTATTTTAAGATAACTCGAGTTATCTTACAATCAGGACATTAATGTGAATATTCAGGCATTCCAAAATCACATTAATAGAGTTATCTTAAGATAGCACTTGTTTTCTTAAGATAACTGTATTAATGTGACTTTGGAATGCCATAGAAGTATATGGTTACAGTCTGACATAAATTACGTTAGGCCAACATCGGTTGATTGAATTCGCCTTGTGAAGTATGTGATATAGCAGATAAGGCTCAAATAAAACCACTGGTCTGCACACCTGCAGAAGTTGTCAAACCTAAGGAGGCGACGGTCGACACGCATCAGGCCATACAAAAGACAATGGAATCCTTTTAACAAAAAATGGAAGGGTTTATATATAAGGCACCAGAAGAGGCTATGATCCAGGATGCCAAGATGCAAAACGAGCTATACAACACCAAAGCAGTCTCTACACATGTAGTCATCATGTATGTGGACTCTTACAGCGAAAGGATCGAGAGTGGCGATTGTTACCTTACCTTGTGCTGCAAATTCCGGTTTAATTCCTTATTTCTTTTGCGCCACTACAGAAAAATTGTCTTCTTAGCGATCAACACAATAATAAAGGTAAAGGGACGTAGCCATATGAGTAAGGAGGAAGGATTTTCAAAGCTCCGAATATATTTTCGAAACTTCACCTTTTAAAATGCCAAAAATAAACGATTCCGCCTCGTTATATGTAACGTAACGAGGCTAGAGTGTATTGTCGTCCCAAGAGTACTTTGAGATAACTTCAAAGAGCTTTAGGGATATAATATTATCTTGAGACTTGCTCTGAAGATAATTATTTTCTTGACGGCTAGACAATGAGCGTCTTTGTCGTCCGTAACATTAGGTTTCAAAGGTTATAAAAAGAGCTAAGTAATAGTTCAGTCTTTTTCTGTGTTACACAACAGCGACGACACATTATCGTTAAACTGACTTATACACAATATTTATAACTTTATTTTCTTCTCTTTATGCAAACACCGGAACAAAAGAATCACAAGTGGAGAAGAATCGGCATCTTCGACGAACGCAGAACAGATACTTCGACCATCACGGTTTTTCCAGCTGGAAAATAGCAAACGCACTCCAATTTGGCTCATGGAGAACAACTGTTTTTTAGCCCAGATGGTTGTTAGTACTGTTCACCATATACGGAGTTGATATTGAAATTACTATGTTCTACTCCGCGTGTAATACTCCGCGTGTAATACAGAACGCGTGTAATACAGAACACCTCCGCGTAACAGAGAAATAGTTTGTTTTTATTGTTAGTTACCCATTCCCTATGTTGTATCGTGAATAATAAGAGACAAGAAGAAAATACACAAGAGTGTTATGACTACCCAAATGCTTTGACTCTGACTTCATTGTAAGGTTATAATTTAATAAAAAAAAATTATAAAAAAATTAAATTTAGTGGGTAATTAACATGAAAAGAAAGTAAAGATTCAACGGAATGTATTTTACTGTACTATAGCATACTTTGAATAGATATTCCAGTAGAAGTTTCAAAATTTTCCTTTCCCGGTAAAATTTTATTAAGAAGGAAAATGGTTGCGAATCCCTTCGGAATACAGAAGTACATGCAAAACTACTAATCGAGATAAAAAACGATATGTACTGAACAGTGACTGAAGACAGACGCAATCTTCAATGATTTAAAAATCTGTATGAAATGATCGGTATTGAAAAGTGGTCAAGACTTCGTATATAGCTACTAGTTTTTACAAAACAATTGAATATATGTTTTAATATATAAAAATATAATAGTATAAATTAATAATATAAAAGAGTTTTAGAATGTAACCAACTTTGTTTCTAGGGGGTATTGTGCAAAGGGATGAGGACAAAATATAAGAACTTTGCAGAAAAAGTAATCAAAATTGTCGGTCAAAAATTATTCGGCACTTTTTGGATTCCTAAAGATTTATTAAATATTAACAACCTCGTATTATTGTTCGCTAGGGTGGTAAGATGGTTACGGCTACGTTTGAATGCTTCACTACATACGTACGAAACTTAAACTACGAAAATTAAACAACAAAAAGTACACGTCAAAAACAGTCAAAACCAGAAATTATGCCAAATACAATCCTGATAATATGAATCGTGATTTTGAACAAGTGAATTGGTTGCCGGTATTATCTTTATCAAACGTTAATGACGCTGTTAACACATTTAATGGTATTGTAAAAGATATTTTCGACAAACATGCGCCGATCATTCAAAAAAGAGTGAAAGGTCGCCCATGCACTTGGCTTAACGAAAACTTGAAATCAATAATGAACCAGCGTGATCAACTTTTACGAAAGGCTAGAAAAAGCAACAGTGCAAGTGATTGGAGGAAATATAAGGACTTAAGAAATAAATGCAACAATATGCAAAAAAACGCTAAGGCTAAACATCACAAGAACTTAATAGACGAAAACCGCACAAATCCCAAAGGTTTCTGGAAAGCAGTGAAAACTATATTTCCGACAAAGGCTAACACAAAAAATGCGTCTAATAACGAGAAAGATAATCAAACTCGCGCCAATGCCTTCCGTAATTACTTTTCAACAGTCGTAAATAATCTGAAGTCATCCGCATTTAAATTGAAGAACTTTATCTGGAAACCGCCAAATCACATTTGCTCCAGAACTAGAAAAACTTTTAATTTTCAATATGTGTCTAAAGTTTTTATTAAGGATTTTCTTAAAAAGAAATTAAAGAGAAAGAAATCCACTGGGCTTGATGAACTCCCTCCTGGAATGCTTAAAGATTGTGCGCAACATTTAATTGTTCCGTTACATCACATTATTAACCAGTCTTTACGCTCCAGTACAGTTCCGAACGCATGGAAACAAGCAAAAATCGTCCCACTTTTTAAATCAGGAGACACAAACAAACCTGAAAATTATCATCCAATTTCAGTGTTGCCAATACTCTCTAAATTATTGGAAAAAGCAGTACACACACAATTAATGGAATTTTTAGAAAATGAGAAATTACTAAATGACTCCCAATTTGGCTATAGAGCTAAACGTTCAACACATCTTGCAACATCACTACTTGTTGACGAAGTAAGACAAGCTGCCGAGAACGGAAAGTTAGTTGGAGCGCTGTTCCTGGATTTAAGTAAAGCGTTCGATGCGATCAGTCACGATGTAGTCTTAAGAAAACTTTCATCATACGGTGTTGACAATGTAGAATTGTTGTGGTTTACAGATTATCTTTTTAACCGATCACAAGTTGTTGAAGTTGGCAATCGAACATCAGCAAGTTTTAATGTTGTAAGTGGAGTGCCGCAAGGATCGATACTCGGTCCTATACTATTTTTGATATTTTTTAATGACTTCTCGGAACACCTTGAGAAAAGTAAGTGTATTCAATTTGCTGACGATACCGTCATCTATGTTGCAAATGCTGACCCCTATATAATAGAAACAACATTGAACGATGAATTAGAAAACGTATCCACTTATTTGAACGATAACGAACTCATACTGAATCTAAAGAAAGGAAAAACAGAAACTGTGCTATTTGGAACATCTAAAAGATTATCCCGTAAAAATACCAAAAATACAATCCAATTGGCAATGCAGGGTCAACCTATTCATCATTCCACGTCTTACATATATTTGGGAAACGAACTGGATTCGTCACTAACCCTGGTTGATAATTTCGAGAAGTCATATAAGAAAGCAGCCGGAAGATTGAACCTTCTTAGAAAAATGCGACCATTTCTGAGTTTTGAAGCTGCATATAAAATCTATCAGATGGTAATTGAACCCATTTTGTTGTATAGTTCTCTTTTAAATTTAAAATTAACGATGACCCAACGAAAAAAGTTACAATCAATAGAAAATCGAGCCGGACAAATAGTTGGAGGAAAAAATACGATTGGGAGTATTGAAGGAAAGATGAAAGGACGGGCATGCGTTTTGGTAAAAAGCTGTCTGACGAGCACTGTCTGCGAAAATTTCAATAATTATTTTGTTATCAACGAGCATTCAATTAACACACGGAATCGAAATATGTTAGTGAAATTACCACGTATAAAATTGGAGTTCGGAAAAAGATCCTTCAAATATCTTGGTGCAGCATTATACAATGACTTACCATTAAAAATACGTTGTTGCGATAACTTATTTCAGTTCAAAAAATTAGTTTATCAACATTTTATGTAAATATTCGCTTTTAAAATATGTTTTATATGTTTTTAGTAATTATTTAAGTAGCTTCTGTTTCTAACTTTTGCGCATTCTAGTTTTACATTTTTCTTTTTTCTCTTTTTCTTTTTTCTTGGTATGTACATGCGTCTTATATTAATTTCTTAGCTAACTCATGAGTGCTTATTTAGTAGATAATAGTTTTTGCTTATATTTTTCTTTCTTTTATATATTTTTACTGACAGGACACACGATGATAGCAGTAGTTCATTTTACTGAAGTGTAAAAAATCCTGTATAAATATTGTTTAATAATAATAATAATAATAACTAACACTGCCTAGTAAAGTTCTTCGTAACACGTTCAAACCACGTGACCCCATCACAATATTACTAGCATGTTTTTTCGCTGCTACGTCGCAAATGCTTCGACCCGCACCGCCACTTGTACTCCAAGTTAAAACCGATTTAGCCTCGATTCCAATGTCTTTAGCCTTGTTTATAAACTTTCTGACGAGTTCCTTCGACTCGTCTAAAATTTCTTTATAAGCTGATTGCCATTTCTCTGTCCGATCTATTAGTGTCCCTTCCGTAGAAATATTTGGTGTTTCGTTTACATGGACTATCACAAGAGTGTCTTCATTTTTTCGTAAGTTCTTTATGTACCAATTGAAAGCTCGCTCGCTGTGTATAGAATCGTCTACCGGTAATATAATAACACGTTGTGTATCATCCTCACCTTCTTTCAATTCTTTCTCTTCCATTATAATACGAAGACTTTGAAGTTCTTTTTGTATACGAATATATCTATGTTTGTTGTTATATACGTAACAAAAAAACTTGTTCTAAAGCTACAAGCGCTGTTAATAGATAAATAATTTGTTTTTCATCTCCCTCTATCGTATCATTTAATTTTTACTATTCCTTTGTTATCCAAGGGGAAAAAGAAAGCAGGGAGAAGGAGAGTTGTTAGGGATAGCGATTAATTAATTTAAATTAAACTTAACACAACGTAACATGTAGAAGGACACGTTTCAAATTGTTGCAACAACTATTCACTACTCTGCAACTGATAGGCTATCATATGACAACTCTGCAACCGGTGAGATATGACAACTCTGAATGGTTGGATGTTGTTGAAGTTAGGATGGGCGAACAAATAATACGAATAAAGATTTGAATAAAAACACGAAGGTCAATCGAAATATTGTTTACACAGTAATGAGAATATACGTTAGTCAGTATACACTACAGTAGATTGGTCAACACCTCCATTACTCATTAACTTAACAATAAATGGCGTAATAAGACTTATTACGCCATTTATTGTTCGCTTAAGCGAGGTTTGTTATATGATCGTAATGCTTTCAAGGCTCGTGGTATTCGTGGAGGAGCGGCACATGGATGGCAGTTGTAGGGGATCAGTTGTGATATCAGCTAGGTGTGGTTGCGGGAGTGACAAATGATTAGATAAGACAGGAGATTGCGCACGGTGATTCTCCCTGAGTGATCTATGCGAATTTGGTATTGGCGGTGACCCAGGTCTTCTTTAATGGCGCCTGTTTTGGTTCACTTGTTTCCACCAAGTATTATTTCTTGCACGACGACTTTAGTGCCAACAGTCAGGGTAAGCAACGGTCGTGTGCCAACAATGTAACGTTCGACGATGATGTATGGTTGCATTTCGCAAAAGCTGCTTCTCGATCTTTTTCAGAGATGATCCAGTCTTTGTAAAGGCGGTAGTGAGCTGGGTGTACAGGGATGCTATCACTCAGCCGACGGTGAAATAAGATTTGGACTAGACTGGTTAATGTGAAGTAATTGAGTATTTTTGTACTGAAGAATGGCTCGGGCAGCACGATCATTTTCTAAGGACCCATTAGGGGATAGTTTGTTGTCGATGATCCTTTACTCCAAGTTCGGCTCGACCATTAGATTGTGGGTATGATACATAGGAGATACAGTGTTTGACTTCCCATGCCTGCAGAAATTCTTGGAATTAAGTGGCTCACAATATGAGCTTATTTCTTCGTGTGCTCCATATGGGATAAATAAATCTCTGCATTTTCTGATCGATGTGTTGTTGGTTGCATTTCCTTTGGACAAGGACTAAACACAAACCCACAGATGGTTCTACTTGGTTTCGACGTTGAGGCAAACCCTGTTAAATTATCTTGATATTGGTATTCCTTAGTAACTTAGGCAGCCTCTTTTAAGTTCTCTATGGTGATTAATCCAGCCAGTTTGTGGATGCCGAGGAATTTAGAAGTTTCATCAAGTAAGCTGAGTGCTGCAATGTGGGTATCCAAAGGAACCTCTCGAATGGATGCAATAGAAGGTAAAATCTCAGTATTTCTTAAACCATTCGTAACTCGAAAATGTATTGATGTAGGCCCATATCAGTTTCCTAGAACACAAAGGAAATTTGCAACGGCAAACCAAATTCAAGAGGCCTCAAAAGGAGGATAAAATATGGATTCCGTTAAAAGATATAATTTGTATAGTTACTGAACCGTCGTCTAAAAAAAGTCACTTGAGATCTTGCCTGAAGTTCTGGGTAACGTGTTGGATAAACTTAGGTTTAAGTAAACCTTAACTATATCACTTTATTTGTTGACTTTGTTTCTCTTTGTTCAAATTTTAACTAATGCGTATTAAGTACTGCATTTTTGTAACATACGTTACAGCTTATCTTTGAGACATAGCTCTTTCTCCAAAAACGTTTTTACTACGTTTGCTACGTTATGATGTAACTTCTAACTGTTCTGATAATAGAAAACAATATTAGATTTACCTTTATGGGGCAAATAAACTTCAATCTAGATACAAAAACATCGTAACATACGTGACTATTTCTTTTCTTTCTTCTTGAAACATTTTTGTTAATTACGTCTGAAAATTACTTTGATTTTTGACATGTTATTTTTATTTAAACTTTCATGTCCAATTTAAACCGATTTTAGTATTTCTTAGTTAAGTTAGGTACATTTGAAAAATTATGGAAATAACTATAATAATTAATTGTAATTTTTAGCCAATAGATTCCAAGCTAACAATGCATTTAAGATTTATTTCGAAAGTTTGTGTTATTTTTCGTTATGAAATAACTTCAGAGCGTTCCAATGATTGTGAACAACCACAAATATAAAAATAAACGGATCAAATAGACTTTAATCTAGATTCAAAAAATTGTAACCTACGTGACTATTTTGTTCTATTCTCTCTTGGATTATTTTTGTTACTTATGTCTAAAAACCACTTTGATTTTTGATATCTTATATTTTTTTAAATTTTCAAGTCCTATTTTAACGAGTTTTAAGTACTCGTTTAGTTAGTTAGGTAGATTAACATATTATGGAAATAACTTAAATTTTTTCTTGTAGTTTTTAGCTTTGACATTCCAAAGATAATTTGTATTCCACACTCATTTTTATAAGTTTGTGTTCTTATATTGCTTTATTGTAAATACCTAAAGTCTCCCCTTCGGGTTTAAGATAAGATTGTTCGTTCATGACCATTTTTAAAAAATTAGAAGGGATTTATATCCTTGTAACGTAGGTTACACTCACTGATTCGATCCTTTTGATTGTCGGCATAGAAAATGTGAAAATCCAAATATCTTGTACTGCTAACCATGAAATTCCTTTCGTAAAGACTCTAAATTTTGTAAAAATTCGAAAAAAATATTGAAATCTGACACATTAATTTTCCATCTTGACTACTGTCAAATGTCGCACTTTTTTGAGAATGGCTCACGGTGCCATTTTCCTAGAAAATGTAAAATTCTGCACCTCCAACGCAAAGTGAATTCTTTCACGTTTTGCAGTCGAGAGTTTGACACATTGTTGAGTTCTCTATCATTTAATATTCCCAGGAGTGGTTTGTGGTCTACGGCCAACATCAAGTCTTTGCCGTTAAGACTAAACTTGCTGGAGTTTCGTAGGGACCAAACAACGGCAAGTGCTTCACCTTCAGTTGGAGAGCATCTGCTTTCGGATGATGAAAGAAAGCGTAAACCGGCATATATGAGCTGCCAGTTATCGTAACAGCATACTGAGGTGGCACATTGGCAGTGTTTTTGAAAATGTATTCAATGCCTTCCTTGCTCCAATCTGTTTGCAGGTTTTCTTTGACATGTCAAAGGAGGGGATACAAACCTACACTAATGATGTGATCTTGCCTTAGGACTCCTAAAACGTTTTAAGGTTATCGTTTTAGTAAAATTTACGATTCAGTTTTATCAATTCCCGGAATGGTTCTATAATATGCCCTGGCCACCTGGTACACCAATCCAAATAGCCTTGCCCCTGAAATGTCTGTCGGGATCAGGAAGTCTTTGATGGCACTAAGGATTCTAGCAGAAGGTGTTGTACCAGATGTGATGCCGAAGAATCCTGCGGATTTGACAGTCTCACAACAGAACTTGAATTTAGAAGCATTTACAACGACTCCATTGCTTGCACCAAGAGCTAAGTACTCCCAAGTATGATAGAAAGCAATCTCGATGAATGTATAATGTAAAGAAGTATCGTCAACTATTTTTAACTCGCGGGGTACCTTTTTGATAAGTTCATCATACCGTTTGGTGTATGCATCCTCTACAGCTAGGAATCCCTGTGGCATTCGCCGACAGTGGTACCTTTAACATGCCGTGATGAAGGTGGTAAGGGGTTGACACTCTTTATCAAGTTCGATTGCATGGTATCCATCCACAGCATCAATTACTGTTTTTTAGGAGTTTGCTGGAATTTTTGACACAAGGATAAATAGTGTTTGGGTGTGATGGGTTTTCCTAAGACATTGTAAGTTAAGCTTTGGTACTTCAGCAATTATTTGCTTCGTTGAACATCTTGATCGAGACTACTTTTGGAGTATAGCGGGCGTATGGTACTACATCTGGCTTTAAGTGGATTTTAGTTAGCTGGTGGTGAGTTCGTGGCTGGGAATTAAATGCAGTTGACGCAAACCGATTACGGAGATAAGTTTCTAGTTTGGAGATATTTTCGGCAGTTGAAGGGTAGGGAAGCTTGGTAGGTTGAGATGGAAAGATGGTTGCAATGATAGTGACATGTCAGTGGGATTGCCCCGAAATTGTAATGGTCAGAGCTTAAGTTGAAGAAAATGTCTGGTTCCAGCTAGCATAGGTTTGCGCCACTATGAGGAAAAATGTTTATGTTGGTAGCTGTACCTTGGTGAGCATGGACAGTTATAGGAGTGCTGCCTGCTGGAATATCTTGCACAGTGCTGGGTGAACTAGTGAACAGATCACTGGTTGGGTCATAATAGACATGCGTTAAGGCTATTGGCATATGCTGTCTGATGGCAAGGAATGGAAAAGTAAGTGTGTTTGCTGCAGAAGTTGCAAGTCGTTCATCAGGCTAGGCATTCCGTGGCACGATTATTGGATCTACGTGTTCCGTGAAATGGTTTCCACAACCAGAACAGGTTTGTAACGACTGTTCGGGAGGGGCAATTTGCTGTAGACGAAACGTTTTTTTTTGTTCCGGTGATACTCGGATATTCTTGCGACATGGCTTGTGGATGCATTGGATTGAAAATCTGCTTGATCACTTATGACACCCACCCAACCACGACATTCAAATGCACAGTCTATTGGAGCGAAGACGAACAATAAAATCTTGTACACTCTCATGCTCTTGCTGTACAATTGTTTGAAAGTTCATTCGATGTACAGCGTACAATTGTTTGAAAGTTCATTCGATGTACAGCAGGATTCACACGTTTGGTAACTAACTGTTCAATGAGTTTTAAAAGATCTACCACTGGAAGGTCCAAACAATCGGGGTTGATGTTAATCAGGCTATTTTAGACTGCCTTAGTACATGCACTCTATAGCTGGATGGTGATGTAAGCAGGAGGTAGGCTGGTGATCGTTTCATAAACGTCCCAGCCGATTCTTAGTTTACAAAACTGTGTGTGGGTCACGTCCGTCAAGACGGATGGAAGTTGTTCTATTGCCACGGGTTGTTTATATTGAGTTGCAGGTGGTTCAACTGTACTGGTGGTGGCAGAAGACGACATACATAGCACTTAGGCATGACAAAGTATAGCCATATCAATAGCTTTCAAATGCTCCATAGTTTAGTCTGCTAATACATGTGCAGTTAGTCTGTTATCAAAAAATGTTTTTGCATATCTCTTTGCTTCAGATGTGAAAAATTTGGTCCACATAGGTGGAGTGTTCAGTTGCAGTGCCCCGTTGAAGTTGGGTTGGGCAAACAAATAATACGAATAAAGGTTTGAATAAATGCATGAAGGCCAGTCACAATATTGTTTAAACTGCAATGAGAATAAAGATTAGTCAATATATACTACAGTAGATTGGTCAACAAATCTAGCTCTGCAACCGACTGGTAGCCTTATAGTAGAGCGTTCGCTTCCAGTGCGGGAGGTCTTGGATTCAAACCCCGGCCGAGTCATGCCAGAGACTATAAAAGTGTAAATCTATGCTTTCTGCTTAGCGCTCAGCATGAGAATAGGATTGATATCTTAGGCAGTTGTCTAGTTTAGCGATTGCTGTGCTTGTAAGACTTTCGTAGCTCAAATGGGAGCTTTAAATGCAGTAGGACCTTCTTCTCAGGACCCTCTTTGAAAGCAGTACCAATAGGAAATGAAGAGTAAATAATTTCAATAATAATAATAATAATAATAATAACCGATATAATATGAAAACTCCACAGCTGCCTTGATATGAAAACCTGAAACCAGTTGGACGTAAAAACTCTAAAAACTCTGCAACCAGTACGATATGACATAAATCATGTTATTACTATCATTAAATTTTTTATGATTCTATTTTTTGATTTCCGCCAGCGAAGGCGGAATCTTTAAAATCGCCTGAGGAGATAGAGAGATAGAGAGATAGAGAGATAGAGACAGCGCAGCTAGGCTGGACGCCCGAAACTTATCCAGGCTAAAGATTTTTTTCTGAGAACGAGGCTAAAATAAGTTTTAAGCCAATAAGAATCCTAACAGTGCAACAGATTGTTTTATTATCCAATGAACAATACTTTATTTTAAAGTTTATATGCTATCGAAAGTTAAAGCTCGTGCAGTGTAGCATAATGAAGATCGTCTTATAATGCGCCATCTTTGATGTTACGTCATTTCTTTCTGTACAATTTTTCAAGCACGTAGACTAAAGCTATATTCAACAGAACTAATTAATTATTCATGAATTTTATTTTTTATATTGAGTTGTATTTTAACATTTCAGGTTAGTTAAGGCCAGGATACACTTGTATAATATCATTAAATATATTCTATAATACAGTTATAATTTTTCTACAATATACTTATAATTTGTTAAAATATCGTTATAATTTCATTTAATTTCATAACATCGTTGCCACAACAACGCTAGCAATAATAGATCTATTGTCACACAGACAAAAGGCATTCGAAACCAGATCACCAACAATATTATTAAAATCAAACTTGTTTGATTTTATTCTATAGCCATGCAACTTCGTTATCTTCTTCATCCGCTGCGATTCCTACAGAATGATGAAATAGAAACATTTATTTTTGGAATTTTTTTATAAGAAATTCAACGTGTTCACAAAAAATTGAAAAAAATTTGATATTTAATATAATTTCCCTTGGTTCACCTTAAAATTCATTGAGACAGGAAGCCCAAAAGAACACTTACAAAATCTCAACCTCGTTCCCAGGGCATTTTGCCTTGTTGATAAAGTTGATAGTTTCGAAAAGGTCCTGGAACAGGCTGGTCACACGATCTCTTCTAATTTATGATAATTATACCCGAAAGATAATTTATGAACAGCTATTGCCCTGCAAAAATTTATTTCTGTCCTGCGCGGGAGTTTTATGTAAACAAGAATACAACAAATATGGCGGTCGATTTATTTTGTGGAGTGGATAAAAAGACCAGTTTGCATCAACTTTAGGAAGGCTCGTTTGAGGAATATGTTGGAAAAAGATACCGTTTTTAGTTCTACATGATATAAAGCAAATCTATCTCGATAGTTAAATTGATATATGCGAGGTGTTTTTCTTTCCCTGCAGAACTGGTAGTTAGCTATAGCTAGCGTATACCGTCCAAATTACGTCAACATCTTATTAGCTAGTAGTCATATATCTCGATGTTGTTAAATTCATTACCCTACTTGTTGTTAGTCAATGTTTGAGTCTTTTATAAACATTCTGGTAACAAGCTGGCTGTGTTCTCTTTAAATTTTATGTGGGCAAATAAGCACATTTCTGAAAAACATTTTGTTGGCTAAAAACCATTTCATCGTGACGTGCGTTGTTTATAATCTCCAAACCTCCTACGCAAATCGACAGGCAAAATAATGCAGGCGGTAAGCCGTGTACCAGTCCATTGCAAACTTTATATTCAGGTAGAGGCATATTTTGAACTTGACATTAAAATATATATATAACTTGCATGTAGTTTATGTTTGTAACACATATCAGTGAAAAGTTGCTAGTCGCCACAGTATAAAAGTTTTTAACCATAATTTGACTTTCTTCACCTAATGTCTGAATTTTTTTTTGCCTGTCGATTTTTCTGATTTTTTCTGGGCATGCGCAAGAATCTCGTAAAAACGTCATTGGAACTCGTGTAATAAGTAGGTAAATATAATGAGCTTATTTGATATACTAACCAGGTCCATGAAATGTACATTAAGTAAGACACTAAAATGTAAACTATATTGCACTTTTATTGGCATTCATATCACCTTTTTATTCCTAATTTTATTCCTATTTACCCATATACTTAGACTTAGAATAGACAAAAAAAAAATTATTAGCTATACTTTCTAGGTTTCAGAATTTGAGCAATTTAAATGAGGCCGATAAAGGTTTTGTAACAAAACTTTTAAATCTGGACCAAATAAAAACAAACAAGTAAGATTTTTTACCAAATTAATTCTTCTAAGGCCAATGTACCGTACTGAGAAAATTTAACATCAACAGGTTTTATTATTATAGCGATTGATTATGCTCCACCGGAATATTTTTTTACATATTGTGGCTAAGTACAAATAGCATTTCTGGAATGAATACCCTCCACATATATAATAAACCAGCTTTAACTTAACCCATTATTCATATCGTTAAATGATATCAAATGTCGATCTTGCAAAATCTCTAAATATTAATCTCCAAAAAAAGGGTTTCTTGTCTTGGTTCGGCTTCTCCTCACACGTCAGGGACGAAACTTTTATCACTTTATCAAGAGATTTCTGATATTAGATTCATCTTTTCTATTCCTTAGCGTTAATTAAGTTTTTTTATGAACAAACTTACAAATATAATTTCATTGTTTTAACTTTTCCTGTTTCATATGCCGCCCACATTATCATGGCTCGATAAACGATCTTGCTAAGTAAGTAAGTAAGTAAGTAAGTAAACATTTATTTAACGTTGGTAACGAGATAGTTACAAGGTACTAATTAAAACCAACAAAAATTATAGTATGAAAATAAAAATAAAAGTTAAAAATATGTCCTAATATAAATAGGGCTATTATTTACAAAGCGGACATAAACATTTTAGTCCAGTCCAAGATACTAGCGATTTTTTGAAGTCCTCAATGGAACCAGATAACTTTATTTTTTGAGGAAGCGAGTTCCATAATTGACAGCTTCTAAATAACAGCGAGTTTGTTCCAAAACGTACTGATTTAGTTGGAGGAAGACACAGTACACTCGAATTACGTAGTGCGTAAGAAGTGTTCTTGTATTGAAAGAGACTTTTTATTAAGTCTGGATTTGATCCGAACAAGCTTTTGTAAATTTCTGATCATGAACATTTCGTCACGCGAGATTTCTCACGTGGCTTGTTACACATTTTACAGTTGGCCTTTTGTGGCTTGTTAATGCCTTTCCGGCGTACTGAATGCCCGTTTGTGACTTGTTGATTTGTGGCCTGTTGCCTTTCATGGCACAAGCCCGTTTCGGGTGATTGAACGATGCCTCTTATGGCCAGTTAACGCCTTTTCGGCAACAATCACGAAGGTATGTTATTTTATTTTATTTCATGCTTCGACTATCTATGCAGTGGGATTTTGGAGAAAATTAAACAAGTCGAAGAATCAATGCTGCAGCACAGCTTATCATCTCTTCCGAACCTAACCAGAAAGTATAGAAAGTATACTAAGGTAAAGGCTTGCTCCGCCGATCCATTTTATGTCGCAATTTACTTCAACGAAATTGACAATAGAAAAAAAAATAGGCTTTTTAAACTCTGCGTTCTGCGGAATCCGTTGGTGCCACAATATTGCAGGACGACCATGAGCAACAAATAATCTCTTCATGAAACTTGCGTTGGAAGGTGCGAATCGCATCATTGCAAGGACCAGCACACATAAAAACAGGAAAGAAGCTATCAGCTCTGAAATGATAGAGCAATTAGTCGACGTTCACGGACGCTCGGACAACCGCATGAAGTTTAGGTTTTTGATTATTTGCAGTCGGATTTTTCGGTTTTCTCAGGGTCAGTGAACCTCTAGAGATAAAAAATAGAGACATAACGTTTTTACCAGGAGGCCTACAGATTTTCCTACCTAAAGCTAAAACAGATCAACTACATCGTGGCAACATCGTTTTCATCAGAAACCTTAATACTAAATATTGTCCTGTTTACTGGCTGTAAAAATATCTTACGTTATCCTCGACACCAATTTAATGCATATTTGATTTGCCGCATATTCAAAACAAAACAAGGGCACGGCGAATATCATGTTTCTTATTCAACAATACGAACAACATTCATTGAGAATATATCCATGATAGTTGATCCAACTAAATATTCCTTATTCTCGCTAAAATCCGGCGGTGCATTCGCTGCTGCCAACAACAGTATACCAGACCGCATGATTTCAAAACACGGCCGCTGGTCTTTAACCACAAGCAGAGATGGTTATATCAAGGACGATCGCGAACGAAGGTTTAACGTGTCTAAGTCACTAAGATTATGAATAAAGTTCTTGCTACTTTTTGAGCCACTATTGTTGTTTATTCTGCCCCTAATGAAACTTGAGGAAGATTAGGCAAGAATGTGGAAAATATAATCGACTTTGCCTGTCACACAGCTTCCGTATTATTATATAAGATTGATGCCCGCTGGCAGCAATGTTCACTTGACAGCCCTTTGAAGTAGTATTAATGATAAAACAAAATGTCTTTTCTCGAGTTTCATTTGACATATATTTTCCTCACGAAGTCTTTTTGTCTGTCAGTTGAAATGGCTGCTTAAACAACAGCACCTCAGAGGTGATTTTTATAGTATGCATTCTCATATCTTTCAATCTTAACTGTGCTAAGAATATGCTAAGAAATATCAGAATGATTTTCGCATAAAGTTGAAAATATTCGTGTTGAAACATAAAAACACTATTCTTATATCTCAAGTCAAAAGGCTATTGTGAACACGAGCAAGTGAACCTTGACAAGTTGTTGGCATTGGAATCTGCTCATCCAGTCAAAGTATTTTTGTAAATATTATTTCTCAGAGATTGATACTTCGCGTTGTTTAAAAAGTGCATTGCGCTAATTTTTTTCACAGTGTGTGATGTCAATATTGCATCCAGGGCATGGTAACAAAATTGGTTAATTATTACTTTGGAAACCGTACGCTTAAGTCTATAGAAATAAAAACACTGGTGGACTAAGCTTTAATAAAGTTCTTTTTGTGACAAAGATTTAACTATTGTAAAAGTTAATAAGCTTAATTACTAACGAATTACTTAGCTTTTTAATATGATGTTTAAAAGGCCACATTAAAATTTCCTAAACAGTTTATTAATAAAAGATGGCGGAAAAGGAGTTATCGTTAACAGAAGTGATTGACTATTTGGGGTTTGGGTTATTTTCATTGAAGCTTATATGTGTGACTGGACTGCTTTGGTTTTTTGACGGAATCGAGATGACTTTAATAACATTAATAGCTCCGAGATTAAAATGCGAATGGAATATGACGAACATTGAGACGGCACTTACTTCAGTTAGTGTGTTTATAGGCATGGCTACTGGGTGCATATTTTGGGGGAAACTCGCCGATAAATTCGGTCGAAGAAAGTTTGCACTTTTTGGAACAGGGATGACGTTATACTTTGGTTTGCTTTCGACAATAACAAGTAACTTTGCATTGTTCTCTACCGTCCGCTTTTTTGTTGGAATCGGTATTGGCAGCCTCATGTTAGCACCGTGTTACATTAGTGAATTAATAAGTACGAAATATCAAGGAAAAGTTATGATTTCGCTACAGTTTTTCTTCGGGTTTGGAAATGTGTACGTCGCTTGCCTCGCTTACATGGTTATGAATAAATTTGGATGGCGCGTTTTTTTACTGCTCGCTGCTTCACCAATTCTACTAAGTTGTACTGTTTTGTTTTGGTTGCCTGAATCAGTGCGTTATTTAGAAAATGTTGGAAATATCCACGAAATTATAAAAGTTTTACATGTGATATCAGTGAACAATAAAAAACCTATCCCAAAGAAGATCAAATTTGAACAGCGTGTGAAAAAGAGAGGAGATATATCGGAACTTTTTATTCACAAATACAGGTTGCATACAACGCTGTCATTAATACTGTGGTCTTTTACTTACACAAGCTCTTATGGTCTTCAGCTTTTGAATACACAACTAGATCAAACGATCGGACAAGCTGGGAAATCGTCCTGCCATAGTTTAACAAATATCGAGTACTTGCAAAATATATTTGTCGTTCTTGGTCAAATACCTGGCTTGTTATTTTACATACTCTTTGCGGATAAAATATCTCGTAAAACAGCCTTCATCTCGACTTATGTGATTATCTTAGCATGTCTCTTGTTATTGTTGAAGTTTAGTGCTGTATTTTATGTGAGAACAGGCCTCATGTTTGTTTTACGAGCGACAACATCATCATCAGCGCAGCTACTTTGGTTACACAGTGCAGAAAACACACTATCCAGCTTCAGAGCTACAGCACTGGGGTTATATAGCAGTGCAGCGCGATGGTCGATGGCGTTATCACCAATCTTGGTGCAATACTTACTGAACGTCTCATCTACGGCTACCATATTTGTTTATATTTTCTTTAATGTGATTAGTTGTATAATAGTTTGGAGCGATAAAGCTTCACTTATTAAATAAAAGGAGGTTGACGATTAATATTAAGTCCATGTCTCTCCATCGTATACAGTGGACTCTCCATGAAAGAACCCCCGATAAAGTGAACATCTCGATATAACGAACCAAAGTCCATTCCCTTTGGATTTAGCCCTAGGAAGCTCTTATAAATGTCTTCTATATAACGAAACCCCCGATATAGTGAACTCTCGATTTAACGAACCAAATCGTTCGTCCACCGAACTCTAAAAACCTCGATATAATGAACTCAATGTAACGGAAGCTTGGAAGTATTTTCAAAGCTTTGTGCATCATCGGTATCAATATTATGTTACAAAACAGTGCAATCTCATCCAAATCGAAAAGTTCGAATAATAGAGACATAGTAGAACATGCAGTAGAACAAACCAAACAAACTTTGAACTTTCAGATATCATCTTGTCAATAACATTTTCATCAGCCATATTAACTTATGGGAAATGCTCACGCAATGAAAGTGTTAGAATCACTGATCTGTAAGAGATAATTTGCTAGGTTTATGGAGACGTTGCAATTCGAGTAGATTTCTACTCGACCACTTCAGGCAAAAATATTTTTTTTTTATTATTCGGTATACTCTAAATATAACAAACTTTTCTTCGCTTCCCTTCGCAGTTCGTTATACTGAGAGTCTACTGTAGATCATAAACGCTTTTCAACGGTGTACTAAGCTTACAGTTAATTTGTGGGGGGAAGGGGTGGTGCTTTTTAACAGTCAATAATGCCTTCCAACCCCCTTTTTTATTACAAATAAAATAAAGAATTTATGAACATAAAATATTTTAGGACGTTTTTCATAATGACGCAGCACTAATGTAATTCTTCTTGTATTGTCTCTATAATAATAGCCGTTGCCAGTCTGTTTGTTTTAACGAGAAATATGAAGGACAAGTGAACTCGGGATTTATCCACGGGCTACCAACTAGTTTCTTTAATAATAGCCGCATTCTGTTTGTCTGCCCGCAAGAAAACGTCGTGCTATAGAAACACGAAATGCGATATTTTAAAACAGGCAAACCCGTGGATTTATTTACGGACTATTGACTAGTCTCTATATTAATAATACTCATTCTGTCTGTCTGTCTGATTGTAACGCAAAATGGTACCCGGAGCAGCGGTAGCTTCCTTGATTATCGCAACTTCGGTTGAACAGAAACACAGGAAACAGCCGGTTGTTAACACCGGACTGAGCGCTTAGTAGCGTAATACCCTTTTTCAATAAAACTTTATCGCAACTTCAATTTAAATAAAAACACGGAAAATAGCCTGTCGTTACCTCGTTCAGTTAAAAAACACAGTCCACAATTTTATTTTGTGGAATAAGTTTTCAAGACAGTAATAAAAGATGTAGCTACGTAACTTCATCTAGCATAAGAACTTTTGATTAAGAATTTTGCTGCAGCCAAACTGCATTTGGCTAATTTCACTTTTTAGGCAGATTGAGTAAAATTCGATAGAATCATAAAATTTAATAAAATAAAATAAATAACCCCAATGTTCTTTTTTTAATGGCTTCGCGGCAAGATCAAAGAAGCCATAGCTGCTCTGGTACCATTTTACAGATAAACAGATAGACAACGGCTCTATTATTATATGGATGCAATGTTTACAATAACTAAATACTTTCACGTTTTTTTCATCTTTTTTTACGATAAACTACAGTTAGTAGGACTATAATAGAACAGAACTGTGAATAGGTAGTGATTTTTTAAATGGAATGAAAAGCCCTTGCAGGCTAAAAGATTTCGGATTCTTGTTCGGGTATAATTTTGTTCCCTATACCTAGGTCGCCAGTAGCCTGTTTTGATGTTGTTCCGTTATTTGAAATAAATAGGTATTATCCCGTGGTATTATCTTGAACTTGCAAAATGTTACATGTATTACAAATATACAAAAAGTGATTTGTGAAAATTAATACTTTTACAATACTGCACTACAATTAACATTCATAAAGAAACGAAGACGTTTTAGCATATCAATTTATTAAATATTATTCCTTGTGGTGTAGCGATATTTTGGAAATGTTTTATTATACCTGTGACATGACTAAAATCTTTATCAAGATTAAGATATCTAAGATTTGACCATGAAGTTGGATCCTACAAGTTTAAAAACAAAGAAAGAAATAGAAGTAGGCAAAAGAAACAAAAAGGTTAAGACTACGTTATCGGTTTAGAATTAACAATAGAGACTAAATCCAAAATGCGATTCCGTGGTATTAATATTTAGACTAGCCGGGGGACCCGGAGTGTCGAAACGCCGGGTTAAGCCACAGGAAACTGTGTTACCTGGCGTTGAACGCCTGGAAGAGCGATTAATAAGAACTGTAAACTGTGGCATACATTCAGGTGAAGCGCTTTAGTATAGTATGTCATAAATTGAGTGAGGCGTAGAACATTCCGGTGTTATATATTTTGAAAAAAATAGACACACAACATTTTGGTCTTTCCAGTGTAATATATTTTTCAAAAAATAACTTTTCACAACTTTAGCTGAAATGAAAACACAGTTTACAACTCGTTGCTACCCTGTTATAGCAAAAACAGTTAGCCAACCTTTTTTATTTTTCAGAGAACGTTCCCGCTAAAAGTTCAAAAATAAATATTACTCCAGGCTGAGGGATTAGTACAGGCAAACCATATCACATATCCATGTTGCCATAGTATATACCCTTTTTTTTTGAAAAAAACTTTATCGTAACTTCGGATAAACAGAAATTCAGGAAACAGCCTTAACATTGGACTGAGCGCTTAGTACAGGTAAACTGTATCGTCAATGCGTTTAGGCGTAATACCCTTTTCCAAAAAACTTTATTGCAACTTCGGTTTAAATAAGAACACGGGAAAAACAGCCTTTCGTTACCCTGTCCAGCTAAAAAAATCACTCAGCAATTCTATTTTGCGGATTAAGTTTTCATGACACTAATAAAAGGTGTCGCTACCTACTAACTGCATTTAGCATAAGAAATATTGATTAAGAATTTTGTTGTAGCTAACTAGCCAAACTGCATTTGGCTACTTTTACTCTTCAGCCAGAAGTAGCTAAAGAGCTATGTAGCTAGCTAGAAGAGAGCCACAACCCCAACATAAAAATAAATAATAATATACCAAACTTTAAAATAATAAGAATAAATAAGGCTAGCTACAGCTAGCTGGCTGCAGCAGGATGCTGCCTTAAAATCTACGTTAGCTAGCTAAAATCTTGAAATTGGTTTGTTTCAGATTTACACATGGCTAGAAAACGTGATGATATTTTCATCTTAATATGTGAAAACATAGACACAATGAAGAGAATATCTTAAACGTTGATAGAACTAAAATTTAGGCAGTTAAATAATTATACTAACCCAACCAAATATTCCTCTTTCTTCAAAAACAATTTGATTCGCAGCTTGGTGAAGAAGCAGGAGTATAAAATATGGCGTCCTTGCACTCGGTCCCTCCAAAGAAACGACTCGTACCTTAACCCCTAGAGCTTGGTTTAGTTGAACAAAATCCGCCTCGTTAAAAACATAACTGGAAACGAAAATTTGAAGGAGTATCTAGTATAGCTCATCAAATAATAATAAAATAACAGTCTATAACAATATTTGTGATCAAATTCGTAACGCAGTCTTCATTCTTTCCCAATTTAACGAATATTAAGATACGCACACAGCCGTAGTAGCGCTGGATCGCGGGGCCAGGTCGGACTTTAAAAGTCGTGACGTTACGGCAATCGGTTAAAAAATCGGTCGAAGAAGAAGAAGAAGAAGAAAAAGACCGCCCGTTTTAATAAGATCTCGGATGTAATCCGAAATCTTAATAAACTCTAAATTAAATAAATTTTTAAAAAACGCACGCTTATCTGCAGCGCTGGAATGGTGCCCCTCTCCCTTGATAGACTTTTTTAGGCGCCACAGTAAGCTAGCTTCTTGTGCTTGTGCAATTATTTATTACAGTTTTCCTTTTTAAAGCTAAGTAAATGACACTCTTTTCGTATTTCATTAAGGGGAATCATTCTGCAAAGTTTGGACATGGGATAACTTTCGTGATTTTGTTGGTTGTTACCCGGATTTTTGGCCTTTTTTCATGCGAATTATGTAACAACCGGAAAATATGTTAAAGCATTTTTATGTGGCTACCAGAAACTTTAAACAAGATGTTAAAATTTATTCTACAATCGTGGACAAAATATTTTAAAACAAGACAGCTAGTTTCGAAGTTCGCCACCAAAAGTAATTGCGTAGGCTATTTCTATATTAGAATCACACATTTTCAACTTGTCGAAGTTTTCTTGTCAGTGTTCAGAGTGGACTTAGGTGAGTTATTTCGGTGTCCGGGCGTGCTAAAGAATGTGACTAGCAATTTTTTAACGCTGTCTGCCTGGCCTACGTGTGTGCAAAAGTAGCGACTTTGCAGCCTGCCGGCTTTTATTTATTTATTTATTTATTTATTTTAAATTATTTACCCAGGATAGCCTCTTCAGTTCCTATTGGTACTGCTTTCCAAAAGGGTCCTGCGAAGGGGGTCCTAACGCATTTAAAGCTCCCATCTGAGCCACGAAAGTCGTGCAAGCACAGCAATCGCTCAACTAGACAACCGCCTAAGTTATCAATCCTATTCTCATGCTGAGCGCTAAGCAGAAAGGACAGATTCACACTTTTATAGTCTTTGGCATGACTCGGCCGGGGTTTGAACCCAAGACCTCCCGCACTGGAAGCGAACGCTCTACCACAAAACTACCAGTCGGAGCATTGACTGGTTGACAGTTTTGTCCATATTTGGATAATGAGGAAAAACTGCCTTCGTCTCAATATTTTTTTCCACGATTGTAGAACTAAAGTAATTGAATTTTAAGCAGATAGTGGTATTTTGACAATAACGCCACAGGAAAAGTGGTGACATGAACAAAATTTTATTGCAGCCATTTTTTTTCTTTTATGACATACTACCTTATTCCATGAAATTAACGAGTCATGAAATTAACGCGGTTTTTCAAAATTCGCGTTAACTTAATGACCGTTTATAATATACAGTGTTAATTTGGTGACTTTTTTATAATATTTATAAAAGCCTAAAAAACATAAAAATGTTTTTTACAAATTTTCTAATATTTCCTTTTCATCAGACGATAGCTCAACGATGTTCTCTTTTTCGGCGATCTTTTTTAAAAAACCTTTTGTATTATCTTCATACTCTGATCCAAGTGGTAAATTACCTGAAAGCACTTTTTCTTTCAATTTTTTTGAATTTTTAACATTGTCTTTCCAAACAACGAAAACTTTCATTTTGATTTTCAAACCGCCTTGTAATAGAGGAGACCGCTTCATTACCGTGAATACGACTGTTGCCGTAATTTTGCTTCGTGCGATATCGCATATTCTCAAATTCGCGTTAATTAAATGCATTTTTGAAAACAACGTTGCTCAACCGCGTTAATTAAATGCCTTTTTCAAAATAATTTCATTGAACCGCGTTAATTTCATAACCGTAAATTTAATTCGCGTTAATTTCTTGACTCGTTAATTTTATGGAATAAGGTATAAACGTGCAAAGTTTAATGACATTTGGAAACACCTATCGAGGTATGCACAAAGATAACGCAATAAAAATTAATAAAAATTGGTAGATATAACACATAAAAAACATTGACTATACAGCTACAGTTATCTGATGACGATGAATGATGATGACGATGAATGTTTGTAGCCAAAGTCTTAATTTCTTTTGTTTAATATTTATCCATAACTGCTAAGAACGTAACGAAAGAAAAAAATTGGCAGGAATAAAAAAAATAAAGAACAAAACTCAGAATTCCAACAACATCCGGTTCAACATTTTTCTGGCCATCACTATCGTCCAAAACCCCTGGCAACCTAACCTATTGGCAACAACAAGGACACCTGAGAATGGTTTGGACTAATTGATTGAATATACATATCGCAACCTTCCGACACGGCTAAATTTTTGCGACAATTAAGCGGAAATCGTAAGTTTTTGCGACATTTAGGCGGAAATCGCTGCAAGATGCCATTTTGTTTTTGTTTTTCTGATCATTATGAAATTGACGACCGAAAAATAGAATTTTTGCTATATTTTGACAAAAAAACAAATCTCAGTCACCCAGGGTCGCCTGGGTAAATTTCTCATTGTCACAGTGTTATTTGTTGTGTTCCTACTTGGTAGAGATGCTGTTGTATTGTGAATACTTAAGTAGCTGTCAATATGCGTTCTTTAAGACATGTCATTGACTGAGATAAACAAATGTTTTGATTGAAGTCAAAATAAATGACACATATTATCTAAGTATGGATAAATGTCAAAGTGAAATTTCAGAACGAAATGTAATGTACGTCAATTTGATAATACTTTTAACTATTCTCTGGCAAGTATATTGGCGGTATAAATAATGTACTTTTCTGTTAAGGCCTGTTTTACACCTATGTAAATAGGAACAACGAAAACATTCAGTCAGTTTCTTATTTCCTTCGTTGTAATGTGAAGGAGATTGTACTTAGAAAAATCGAAAAACACAACGATAGGGTAGAAGTTTGCTTCGATATATCCTTCAGAAATTTGGGGATAGATTTGGGGTCTGTGGAAAAATCCAGCTATAGGTAAAAAAATCAAAACATCAAGAGAATTACCAACAAATTGATCTACAAACCTGTCTGTGCTCATTGGGTGGGTCGTAATGTTGGCTCACCACGGGCAAAAAATCAAAATTTACTTAAAAATTTTATTCTATGAGTAATGACATATTTGACAATAACTTGGATTTGGTATTTCTAATGCAAAGGGCTCACTCGAAATTCTTTTAGACCACATCTTTAAATAGATGTCAGAGATATTTCCGAGTGTTGAAATTTCTGACAATGTTTTTGTGAGAAGATCTTCCGACATAATGGAGAGTAACGATATCCAACTTTCATTGCGGTATGAAAGCAACATGTCAACTGGCTTCAAGATTTAAAAATCGTTTTGTAGAAGATATTTCGTTAATATTAACGTTAAGAAGAAAATTCTTGTTTTTGTTGCTTTTTATAAACGGAAAATAAATACTTATTTCAAACATTGGAATTTCACAAGGAACAAAACTGAATGTACAGTTGAACTACCCGTCTGGTTTTGGAGTGGAACATAGATGTTAGATGTTGAAAGGGTATACAAAGATAAACTGAAATCTTAGTAGATGATAAAATAGTTTGAAGGTCGCTTTACTATATGGGTAAAATATAATTATCAACAAAAGACTGCATTTTTAGCCAGGGCTAGAAAAAATTCAATTCCAAGAAGAGCTCAGGCCTCAAAATGGCCTTCGCAATTAACTGTACTGATACACATCCACTGAAATCACTTTCAGTCACAACACTTGGTGTCTCTTCGTTTTTGCTTCTATCAACAAGTGTTTTAAATTTGCTTATTCTGGTAGCATTTGTGACGAAACAAAAGTCATTCAAAAGATCTATTTTTTACAAAATTCTGCTAAATATAGTTCTGGCGGATTTATGTACAGGCCTTATCTCCGATTCAATGTCTATATATTTTCATTTGAAAGAGGTGTTAACAAAGGACATAACTTCAAGTGACATAACCTTAGTACACTTCACCTTATTCCTCTTTAACAACGTATCCAATTTAACAATGTCGCTGTTATGTTTCGATCGTGTTTACGCGTTGTTACGACCGTTAACATATCGTAAATGCATACATAATTGGAGAGTAAATTTCGTATTGTTGCTAACTTGGGTTTTATCAGCAATTCTAGTGGTTCCATACTTTTACATCGGGTTCGTATTATATTTGCAAATATTTTGTTGCGTGACGGTGCTATTGACGTTTGTCATACTTGTAATAACAACCATTGTTTACCAAAGAAAATTAACGACACATACAGAATCGCTCAGCTTGTTCAAAAAATTCCCCGTCCTGCACAACTGTTGTTTTCGAAGAACTGTAAAAAGTAAAGTTGAAAAAACGGACAGTACTTCGAGTACGAAAAGAGTAATAAATCATTCCGATTTTAATTCATCCAACAGTCGTATGAGAAAGCGTTCCATGTCATCTATTCGAAAAGAAAAACGCGTTAATGCTTCGTTTTTTATGATGTTACTCGTATTTCTGCTGACCTACGCTCCAGCTGCTGTCATGACAGTATATATCAATGTCTGCCAAGATTGCAGTTGCTCAGTCATCCACATTTTGAGAGATGTCATATTTACATCAATCCTAGCCAGTGCTTTATGGAGATCATTAAATTTTGTGTTAAGATTAATGACACTTAGGCGTGCTATTAGGGAGATGCTGGGATTAAATGTTAAAAAAACGTGGTTACGAAGCATGTCCACCAGTTCCATGAATATGAATAGCAACATACGATTGGAATCGTGTAAATACATTGCTTCATGAGACATTTTAATTATTTTTGCGAATTCTTTGGTCTAAAAAAATAACATGTGATAGATCCTACCGTAATTATTCTAATTTAACGCGCCGGTAAAAATAATTATTTTAACCGCCCCGCGAAAATAATTAGAAGCGATAAATTACAAACTTTTGAGCACGGTCAACCCGCGTTAATAATTAGAGGCAAATAAACTAATCCGCTCAAAATAAGAAACATTTTTTTCAAAATTTTCCTTAATTTTTTTTTTCAAAATAATTTTTTTACAAAGCTATTTCTTCTTGTTCTTGTTTCCCTTCGTTGCACGTTCCCTTGCATCTTTGTACTCATTAGGAGCTTTCGCAACAAGGCCTGGTAATTTTGAATGCATCTCTGAATTCGTCGACTTGAATATGTACAAGGCTGGAAGCTCCATTCCTCCTTGAGGAAGGTCTTTTGAAAATTTCCTCTTCCCAGTTATTCTCACTAAAAGCTTACCACCATTCTTTATGTAAAAGTACGTAATTTTTGACAAGAACTTTGGTACGTGCCCCACAGTTACACCGCTGTATTTCAAGTTCATTTAATCTAAACCACTGCTTGTTTTTTTTAAAAAAATACGATCCGTGTTAAATTAGAGGAAAATAAAACACGCCAAATTTTCGACCCGCGTTAATAATTAGAAGCGATAAATTACAAACTTTTGGCCATTTTTGTCCGTCCACGTTAATTAGAAGCAGCGTTAAATGAGAATAATTACGGTACCTATTTTTATATCGTGGAATTTGGAAGTAAATACACAGCTAGTAAATAATATAAGTCTTTCTTTCTAGCATATACAGCAACTGAGTGTCTAACAGATGTGTACTTCATTATCTTCGTCTTGACCAAGTTGCACATCATACTGAATTGTATGAACCAAGTTACGATACAACACTATTTAACATGAAATTCTTGCCTTTTCTCAGTTATTGGGGAAATTTTGCAAACTCATGTTCGACAAACGAACGAGTCTGTTGGTCGCGAAAATTACATTCCATCGTTTGTACCACCACTTTATGTATATATGGATACATATAAACTGCGCACAGCAGTAGTGGAAAACATTTAAAATTTGTAAACAGAAAACAAATCCGCTTCCGTTCAAACTTCCAAGTCCAACTTTCACAGATAAATAATCTCGCGAAATAAATTCCTAAAGTACCTCTTAATTTAAATAGACAATAAAATACAACATTGTAAACAGAGAGGTTAGCCGACTGTTACACTAATTCTAAAAGTATTTCTATAGTTTAGAATTCGGAAATTTGGCTTCAGCTGAGATGTTCATATTTTTCACATTTTTTCTTTATCTTTTTGTTGTCCTTGTCTGAAAAAAACGTCGGTATGCAAAGGGCACGAAGTGAAACGATGAAGGGATTTCCAAAGCAGCTGCTGCATCTGATCGGCAATGGTATTTTCATAAGTCGAACATGAGTTTGCATCTTACTTAAATCACGTTTATATTTATTTTTGTTTTTTCTTTCGATCTTAGCAAAGCGTGTATATTATGCTAGGCATAATATACACGCTAGTCAAAGTCTAGTCAAAATGAATACGTCTTCTATTTAATGAAGGAAATGTCATCAAAGAACAACGGCATCGTTTTCTACGGTAAATGTGGCTTCAGAAACAACAAAATTTTTTTTTGGAAAAAATTAAAAATAATGGGGATGCACCACCTTAAACATATTAAATTCCTTGTTACCTCAATTTTTGTCTGCCTACCAGGAGCGTTTTAGTGTGTGTAATTTACAAGGTGGACCATACTTATTATTTGTTTTGATGCTGACGTTTGTCGTATCAGGGAGTGAGCAGGGCGAAAATCTAAGCATTGGATTGACGTATACTATTCACTATTTGAATTATAAGTCATCGCTATAATAGATTACTCATTTTTTTTTCCAGAAATTAGTGGCGTTTACGACACGCAGAATTCATGTAAAATTATTTTTTTCAAAGTTTTCAAAGATTGTCGGCAAAAATATAGTTAGCTACATAAAGCTAAAAAGGCTAAAATGAAATTTGTCAAAATTCTTGTTTCCAACGAACGTGTACCTGCTCTTGCTTTAAATGTTGAAAGCAGAAGTTTTCCGAAATCGCAATTTTTTTTATTATTATTATTAATTTTTTGCGATGATCAATCGAATTCAGTGAAATTTACATGGATACATTTTCCGCCTCTAAACCGCCAGGCCACGATCAACATTATTATACGCACGCAACACAGTAGCAAAAACATGTTGTACAAATTCTGCAACAGAATCAAAATTGATTCAATTCTGTTGCATCTTCAGCGTCTTTTATATATTCGAACAAATTTTTCTGTGACCCATATGTATCAACACTATTTTTGCATCATTTAACCGTTTTAAATTAATTTAAAAAGACTTGACGTTGCAGAAAAGAAGAAGCTACTTGAGTTAAAACAAAAAAGTGATTTTTATTCACTGTAAAAAAAGCTATTGAAAAAACTTGGCTGGCCTTTTTCGCTTAAGCTTTTGAAACCGATTATGAAAACATCCCTATTGAACTCGTCTTTTTCGTCAAGAAATATGCTAATGTGTGTTTTTCTCCAAAGCCATTTTAGTGAATAATTATTTTCCTGAAAGATAGATGCAAAAATTAAGACCAGGGCGCCACTGATAATTTTTGCTGCAAAAATCTTGCAACAAAATTTCGCTGCGCCTGAAAAATATTGACCGTGGCTCTGCGGTTTAAGGAGAAATTGAAATTTTAATATTAACTCGTGCTAATTTACAGCAAAATATGCTAAGCTCCTTTGGCTAGGTGTATGTAGGGGAGAAAATTTTGCAACTCAGCTTTTTTGCAAAATTTAATTTGGCGAATAAAATCTAATTTCGTAAAATTGGGAAATTTTTCTGTTCGCCAAAATGACATTTAGTTCATGATTAATTTGAGAGTCTGTGGAAGGTCCATGTTTGGTAGCACAAGGAAGAATAAACAATCAAGGCCCATAGACAAAATATTCCTGCAGTAACATTAAATAAAGTCGACAATGCGAATCTTTTGTTTTAGTAACAAAAAAACCCCGCACCAATTCGATCAGCTATGATTGAAAACTAGTATTTTGCAACAGCGATGCATAAAAAATTTCCACAAAAGAGAACCACGTAATTTTGAAGTGAAAATAAAGTGTTTATGTAAAATGTGTTTCACATATTTCTCCGATAGGGTATTGTTTTATTCCATGTTCTTGGTTCTGTTATTATATTCTGAAATTCACGAGCTTCCGCTATGTTTTAAAGTTTCATGAAACCAGTGAAACCTCATTATAGCGGAGATCGTGTAGAGCAAACACTTCCCTACAACAAGCAATTATTGGGAACGGCTGAAATGCCAATCAAAATTTCATAACAAAACCTCTATGTAAAGGATATTTTATAGCGGAAAGTTCTAATAGCGGACGTTATTTCAAGGTCCCAATTTACATTAATCCTTCGAAATAACCTCTTTATAGGGGACACGCCCAAACAGTGGTTCATATAAAATAATTTTTGTAGGAATGTGTATCATATTTTACTTAAATCGGTGTTTAAGGATCTGTTAAATTCTGTTATTTTACTTTTTAGCCAGTTTAAGGCTCTAAAGAAAGAACCTCAGAGGGAGTTTTTTTTGTGCCAAGATAGGCTTTTGACATATTTTTCAATCGATATCACTAGAGTATAGTTTTATAAGCAATGCAAGTCAATTTAGTAAGAACTTCTATAAGGCGGACACCATCCTATAAGTGGATACTTTTAATGCTTCGATGGTGTCAGCGTGTCATCTGTGGAGAGGTTTTGCTGTACTTCATTTGGAACTATTTAATTGTGCGCCAAATTTAATAAATATACAGACCAAAAAAATTTACCAACAAATCGAACGCGCAATGCCATCATTATTTACGAATATTTACATTTTTTATCTTTTCCCGCAAATTTTGTTGACGCCATGTGAAAGAACACGAAATATTTTGTAATTGACGTGTTGTAAATTTAGATTTTCGTGTCGTGTTTCGCTATGGGAATTAGCACACTTGCATGCCTTGTGTGTAATTATTCCCAGGGCAAACCATGACAATCATTAAAGATGTTTAACGAAAATTCGGAACGTGTTTCTAACGATATATAAAGGAGCTTTTTGTGGCTGTAACAGTAGTTGCAGTAAAGTGTTACAGTACAGGGATTTACTGTGGAAACACCATATCAAGCTACGAAAACAAAGACATTGGACATGTGTATGGTCATGGAGGTAGAATTATTTTTTACTTTCATGTTTGATATAAGAGCAAGAATTTTCTGGAGAAGCAAATTGTGAAAACAGGAGCAAAGATGGCAACATATAAACATTATTTTCCAGAACAATATGATGACATCAACAAATTATATGTTACGCAAACAACATCAGCAAGAAAGTTTTGTACAGTAGGGTTTAGAGATCTATATTTCAATGACACTATCAGAGTTTGAGCATGATGAGATGAGGAAACATACGTACTCCAACATCTGTTATGACATCAATGGTCAAAATCATACCCCAACACAAGATGCTGCTCCAGTTAACAATCTAGCAGCAACAAATTATCATTTGAACGACAGCGATATTTCCCGATTTCGAAGATTTCGGGGAACAAAGTTTCTTTTCGGATTCTGCACTGCAATTAGTGCGTAAATTACGCGCATGCGCTGTTTGAAGCGCGTTTAATATATATTCAACAGTTAAATACTGTTCTTTCTCTCTCGCAACAAGCTGTTATCGTTAACTCGTTGTGAACATGGAAGATATTGAGACTAAGATTTAAAGCATTGTTGACAATGCCCTTTCAAAGTACCAGGACCAAACACTGACGACTGCTTCCAAAGTGGCTGAGAAGATTGCCAGCGATTTCTTCGACAAACAGAAGAAAGTCAATGAAACCCTCCACGATGAAATAGAACTGAAGACTTGTGCTGTGGACCTAAAAAGTAAAGGCAACAGATCACAATTCGAGTTTTGTCGCCAACTAAATTCTACACTAACTAAGATCGAGGAGGGAGTTACAAACAAGAACCTCGAATTGGCCCAAGAAAATCTAGAGAAAGGTAAGAAGTTAATACGCAAACTGATTAGACTGGCTGATAGAGAAAACTGGGCTACAGTTAATGAGTACTTAAGCGATGATATGGCCTCAGATTCTGATGACAAGAAAAGGATAAACAGGGCAATAAGATCAGCCAACGCGAAAATAGAAAAGAGAAAGAAATCCAGAAGTGATAAGAGAGGCTTTGATAAGTCTAATGCGCATCATCCTTTTAAGAGAAATTACAAATATTATTCTGAGCAGAGTTGTTGGGGCTGTGGTAGGATAGGACATTTCTATTCGCAATGCCCATTCAACAGAAATCCGAACAGTTCAAGTTCCTTCAGACATCCTGCATCTTTAACCAGGACATTAAAAGTTAACTAATACTTTACAATTTTTGTTTTAGTAATTTTTGTGGCTTAGATAAGCGTTGAAATTTAGATATATATATAGTCCGAATCGAGCAAATCGACTTTTTTATTAGGTATAATTTTGGAGCATCAGGAGACTACAGAAAGCGTTGTCGGAAAACTATCGAAAAATTACGAATTCTGGCGAAGCGACCTCAAAGCATCACCTTTCGTTTTAAGCATAGTTAAACATGGATATAGATTACCTTTTTCTTCAAGAGAAATCCCTTCTTTCAACGCGTCTAGTCTAAAACACAGCGATTTCGTTGGGGCCAGCATAAATGAGCTTCTACATCAAGGTTGCATCGAAGAGGTGAAAAGTATGCCATTTTGCTGAAAAAAGTTGAGATTAGTCATAGATTTGAGGCATGTCAACGAATATCTAAATTTTCCAAAGTTCAAATATGAGGATCTAAAAATTGCTAGACAGCATCTGGAAAAATAATACTACTTTCGATTTAAAAAGTGGTTATCACCATGTTTCTATTCATGACGAAGACAAAAAATATTTGGGATTTGCATGGACATATAAAAATGGCACAACAAGATTTTTTCAATTTAAAGTTTTAACTTTTGGCTTAGCCGCCGCTACGCTTTCACTAAGCTTACTAAACCTCTAGTGAAAAAATGGAGAAAACAAGGCATACGGAATACTATGTACTCAGATGACGGAATTCAGTCAACAAAAAGTTTCTACCTGGCAAAACTGCACGCTGATATTGTAAAGAATGATTTAAGAAAAGCTGGACTAACAATAAACGTAAAGAAATCAAGTCTTATTCCAAAACAGGCGGGTTCATGGCTTGGCTTTAATATAAATACAAGCACGATGGAGTTTTCTGTACCTCCACAAAAAATCGAACATTTGTTTATCTTACTTCAAAATTTATATAAAAGAAATTTCGCTTCAGCTAGACAGGTTTCCAAGGTTTCAGGCAGAATTATCTCCATGCAGATAGCCATCGGACCACTAACTCGATTGTTTACACGTCAAATGTACGCTTTCATTGATTCATCTAATACATGGGACGCACCCATGTTTATTAATCAAGATTTGAAAAACGAATTTGATTTTTGGCTTCGCAACCTAAACAATTTGAACGGTTATCAAATCAAAACATGTAATGTTTCATCGAAAATTGTCTACTCAGACGCTAGCGATACAGGGTATGGAGGCTATGTGGTACAAAAGTTGGGAGATTTATTAGCAACATGAAAATTCTCACCCCAAGAATCTGCGATTAGTTGAACATCTCGCGAACTTTTAGCTGTAAAATTCATTTTACAATCTTTCGGCTTACAACTACAAAACGAAAATGTGCAATGGTTTTCCGACAATATGATGTGGCTAGAATAATCGAAGTTGACTGTGCTAAAACACATTTACAAAAGATCGCTATAGAAATTTACGATTTGTGTATGCAATTTAATATCAAATTAACGCCGGCTTGGATCCCAAGAGAATTTAATCTAATCGCAGACAAGTTGTCAAAATTTTTAGACACCGATAGCTGGGGGATCGACTTTGAAACTTTTAAATTTATTCAATCGAAATTTGGAGCATTTACGTACGACCGATTTTAAAGTTAAAAAATTCAACTCAAGTTCCATTGTATCGGTTCTTTTGGTGTTAATGCGTTCACTTTCAATTGGCTCTGCCCCCCCCCCCCCTGTTTCGTTAATTGGAGAAGTTTTTATTCATTTCAAACGGTGCAAAGCAAAAGGCGTTTTATTTATTCCCTTGTGGAAATCTTCATATTTCTGGATTGGCCAGAAATATGAAGATTTCAAACGCCTTTTGTTAACAACAAACGGCGAATATTTCGAACATTTTATAAAGGATTTTTTATTGTTAGATCCTTTTTATTTGAACTATTCAGGAACTAAATCAGTTTTTGACGGCTTTAAAAAATTTTATTCTTTAGCGTTACTTATAGACTTTTCTTAGTTAATTACTATGTTGTGTAAGTTGTTATTAGATACTTTAAAAAGAAACAAGAATATTTGAGTTAACCTATTACTTCTTTTGTTTTCAATTAAATTTACAAATTTTACACAAAATCAACTAATTATAAACAACTTCGGCTAAGCCGTCTTGCCTAGTGAAAGGGCCGCCTTGGCCAGCAAAAAGGCCGTCTTGGTTAGGAAAAAATGCGAATCAAAAAGCTACCTTGGCGAGTGTAGAGCCACTTTGGCTACATAATGAGCCATCTTGGCTAGAGAAAGAGCCGCCTTGGCTAGATTAAGAGCCGTCTTGGGTAGAGAATAAGCCGCCTTGGCTAGAGAATGAGCCACCTTGGCTAGAGCATAAGCCGCCTTGGCTAGAAAATGAGCAACCTTGGCTAGAGAAAGAGTCGCTTTGGTTAGAGAAATATACCAATGTTAACCCCAAAAAGTAGTTTTTTGTGTTTGTCAGGAAGATGTGAAAAGAACAGAGACATCACAACTATTGCGAAGACGTGCAGGTGAAGATCGTACCCTCGTAGAAGCTCTACAAGATCACAGGGAGCGTCAGAGGTAGGGCTCAACTACTTTAATGGTAACGTTCTGAGATAGAAGTTTTTTATGACGTCATTTGAAGAAATTGCGGAGAAGTGCATCAAAGATTCACGTCGACGTTTTGCAAGACTGATTAAGTCACACAGAATCTGGGTCGGAACAATATGTAGTAGAAACACCGCATAACGAAGAAACAAAAAATCGATACATAGAACAGAAAAACAGCAATTAGGACACAAAAGGCAACTAAAACTGTTGGAACAACACGTCACTGCCAATACCGTCACATTGGGGCTTAAATTATACTGCACTCCACCGTGAGTTTGGACGGTGTTTTAGGAACTGAGTGGGATGTCACTGTGCGCTCTTGCAGTAGAAACAACAACAAATACCCTTAAGACGTCATAAAAACATAAGTGCAAAACAGAGCGAGGAAAACTAAAAAAAGACTTGTGCGAGGAGAAAATAAAACACCTCAACACCAAGATCTTAAAAGAACACAATGAATATATGATAGATAAATAAAAAGAACTGTAGTTAGTCATCAACTCTATTTACGACCCGCTTGGCTTTATTTCTTGTGAACGGACGAAAAATCACGACACAGAATGTCACATAAAACTTTGATGAGACGATCCTATTACATGAGACGTCAACTTAAAATGGACACAGTGTAAATCCAACCTAGCTGTGCTTCAAGAAATAAATGTTCCACTGTGTTAAGCCCGTTGGGTTTGAAGAATCAAAGAAATCAGCTTACATCATTTTGCGGTTGCAAGCAAAATCGCTTATGGACACGCCAGCTATGCACGGCGGGCATTTTGCAACGTATTTTTTAGTCAAAATTTCGTCGGAAGAAATTTTTACGGAAATGGCGCCCGGGAGCGAGATTTGTCGTTCATTAAAATTCTGAAAGTGGTGTTTTTTAAAACTCATCTGGTCTTCAAAATAGATTGTTTCACCAACAATTAAAAAAAAATTCTGAAAATCCGAGGCCTGATCTTTGTGTCAGTATCAAGTTTATCGTGGTATGGTGTGTTATTTGTTGTTTTTTTAATCGTTTTTGAAGGGTAAACTACGAGATTCTGAAAAATTAGACAATTTTGATTGACTTAAAATGTATACAGCCACTCTTTTTGAGCTACAATGTTTGTATATTTTCAAAATAGGATATCTAAACTACATTTCTATCGTTTTAGTTTTTTGAATTTCAATCACATGAACTTTTATTTGCATTTCCCCCCATGCTACTTTTGTGATATCACTGCTTACTTCCAGTTGTTTGTATACTAATATGGTGGCACTTCAAAACGGTTATTAATATTTTCACATATATTTTACTGTTCAAAAGCTCAGAGGAGAGGCTGGTGCTGGGTGTTTTGTGTAGCTAATGCCACTATATGTTCAGCATAATGTACTAGCTAGCTACACGTTTCATTTTGTCAATGACCCAAATTATGTATTTTTGTTTCCTAAAATTTCTCCAGTCCCCATTTCTGATTTATATATATAGCTAGCTATATTATCCTTTGTTTGTATACATCAGGTCATTATAACATTATGCCATGGCATTTAATTCCTATGAAACTTTAAAAAGACAGAAATTGTGTGCAGCTGACCTACTGACATTCCACTTCAAGGAAATAGGTAATTCAATTAAGAGAAAAATTTCTACGCGAAGCATCAGAAACCCTGGAAAATTGTGTATCAAGTATAAAATTCCACCAACGGTTTATCGGGAGTGGTTTAGAGCTGTTCGCGATCACTCAACGTCATTTGGATACGTTCTTGAAGTAAAGAAGAACAAAAAAAAATTGTCACCCAGAAAAACCTCCGCTTCACTCACTTAGGTACACTGAAGTTTCACTTTGCACAGGTAGCAGGTACTTCTCATTTTTTTGAGAAAAAGATCAACCAAGTGTCTGGTTCCATTGTGGTTAATGAAGACAAACCTGGTATTTTTAATTACAATGAGAATATAGGATTGTTGACGATTGACTTACAATTTGAGTTGAGAAATCGCTATGGTAATGTTTGTTTGTAGAAATTATTTTATTATATAGATATTATTTTGTTTTATTTTTATTTATCACGTATATATATATATATATACATGAAACATCATGCCTTTGAAGGGATCAAAAGCATCTCAGCAGAAAAGAAAATCCTCGGAATATTTCAACAAAATAAAAAGATCATAAGTAGCTTTGAAAAAATTATCCACGAGCAAGAACAAGAGATTGATAGCATAGTTCAAAGTAAAGCAGAACAAGAAGAGAAAGTTAAAAGTCTGAGTGAGGAGATAGCTAACAGCGACAAACTAGTAGATAAACTGGGCCATCGTGTCAGTAGAAAGAAATAAAAAATAGATAGCCTAAAAACAGAAGACTATGTTCTCGGAATAAAACAGTCTAAAAGGCAGAGTCGAAGGGCAAGAAATCCATCGAATGAAGGGTTGGATGCAACAGCCAAATTTCGTCGTCGAAAAGAAACCTTTGAAGAGTGTAGTTTAATTCATGGGGGCAGTGATGACAATGTAGAACCAACAGTTTATGGAATGATAGATACATTAACAACAAAATGCAAAGCTGGCGTCCTTTCTTCAAAAATATTAGCCGCAAAGACTTCCTTAAGAAGAGCAATAGAAGAACAATGCAATACAAAATACAGGAGTACATACTATCAGTCTACTGAAAATGTGTTACGTTCATTAAATGTTTATTATAGTCACCACGTCAAGGGAAAAAGAAAGTACATCAATGTCAGAAAAGCAAATAAGGCACCTGGAATACCCAACTTTGTGACTTATAAAGTGCTTGGTAGCCAGGTCTGTTTCGTCTTAATCATTGGCAAAGCAAGTTTTATGCTGTCCCAGCCGTCAGTTGCAACGCCTCGAATAAAATTCAGTACGGGGTAGACTATGAAGCATATTGGTCAGACAGTCATGTTGATACACAAAGAAAAGTTCAAGAAGATTCAGATTATTTGTCGCAAATAAAGTGGTTCACATTCAAAAATTGTCAAAACCAGATCAATGGTGCTATGTGACAACTAGATAATCCAGCAGACTACGGATCTAGAGGACCACGGCCTAGCGAAGCCAATAAATGTGAACAGTGGACTGGAATTGTTGTAGAAGAACTTTAATGAAGTCCAAAGGATTGAATAATATTATGTTCCTGATAATGGTCCGGAAATAAAGGTGGTGAAAACGGTTCATGCGGTTTCTACGAAGACGGAGAATTTCATCACTCACCTGGAGAAAAGATTCTCAGATCGGAGAAAGGTCCTTATAATTTGGACCAACTTAAGTTTTTTGTTCGAAAATTTAAAGCTGAAGGAACAAAGGTGATTCTAGGAACCGACAAGAATCCCAGTTCTGATATTCTAGCAATAAGCGATGAAAAAGGGTATCACGTTTATCACTGTTATGTATGCTGCGGCAACAATACCAAGAAGTTAGCCCGTGATGACAGACACTTGTTGTCTAATATTTAACTTGTTTCTCCGTGAAGACAAGTTAATCCGAGTTGGTGATAGAGAGGTCCACATTACAGTACGATATCAAATTATCATTAAAAAAGAAGTCAAGATTGCATGACTAATAGTTGATTGTTGTCTTCAAAACGTATACCATTGTGGTAGAGGTCTAACCATAGTAGAAGTACGAAATAGAGGATGCAGAATTATCAATCTGAATTCCGTAACGAGAAGCGTCATTTAGAACTGCGAAAAGTGTCGATCAAGGAAGGGGAACAAAAGGTTGGCGTTCATCAAGTGAGCTTGCTTCCACAAGATCGTGTAAAAGAAGCAGCTCCACTCACTTATTGTACTCACTTGCTTGGTCCATTTATCATAAAGGATCGCGTTCTGAAGTAAAGAGGTATCGCGTGATATTCACGTGTTAGCATGTCGTTAAGTTTATCTGGAATCAGCAAATTCATTGGGCAGATGTATTCAATCAAACAATGCGACGTTTCATTTCTCGCCAAGGAAATGTAGGAGAAGCATAAGGAGAGACAATGGCACAAACTTTATCGCCACAAAACAATGAATTGACACGTTTCATGCAAAAGTCAACTCTTTCCTTCGTGACAATATTAAGTGGCACAGAAACCCTCCGTATGCAAGTCATTGCGGAGGAGTTTGGGAACGACAAATACGGAATATTCAATTATGATTGGAAGGTCTTCTTCAAACTCATGGAGGAGCTTAAATGGCGAGAATTTTAGGATTTTGCTGTCTGAAGTGGATGCTTCTGTCAACTCTCTCGATCCTAAAAGTTTTTAACTACAATGTTGCGTAAACATTTTCTGCACACTACGAATTTTACGCATATTTAGCTTTTAAATTTTCGTACAACAAATTACTATGTGATTACTAGTACAAACAAAATGGATGGATTTGAACAATTGGAAAATTTGTTTAGCACATTGTTGTCTCAATGTAATTTACTGGTCCTTTCATACACTGTTTGGCCTGGATTGAATTTTGTGTTTGATATGAGAAAGTTGCAATGTGTATTGAGGAATAGATAGATGGTATATTGTTCCATTGTTATAAGTTTTTATAAATTATAACTTGCTGTAACTAGTTATAACTAGTTATAACTTGTTATAACTAGTTATAACTTGGTAAAACTTGTTTTAACTTGTTGTAATTTGGATACTATTAACTTAACATGTGAAATGATGTTCGCAACGTGAAAATTCTTTCCAGCAATTTTACGGACTCAAACTTGATATCTCTGTAGGTTTAACCACGAGTCTTGGTGGAAAGTTCACATGGAATAACAGTGTTGGTCTTTTGGTTGTTTTTATTTGATACAAACTTTTAACGATTCATAAGTGTTTTTTTTTGTTTATCAGAGTTGTTCGAGTCATATGGTTATTTCTGTATGCTTAAAATAAGCTGACGTAAGTCAAATTCAAACTTAAAGTAGAGTGTCGCATTTCTGCATTCTCATTATTTATCACAAGTATTTGTCTATTTTATACCGAAATAAAATGCTGTTATAGAAAAATGTAGATAATTTGACGAAAATCTGCAAAAAGCTCGAAAATTAGTAACAAGGTACTAAATTGTCGCGTAGAAGCGGTATCCTACGGTTTGTCTAACTTCAGCAGGGAATACATCAGCACTTTCGTGTGATAAGAGAATAAAAAAAAGTGATCTGCATCAGATCCAACAAATCGCAAGCAAAAACAAAATTCTTGTAATATCTCTCTCAAATTTCAAAACAATGACATTTGAACATGCCTTCTTTAAGTTGAAGTATACAATATACCTCAACTCGATTCGAAGTAGGTTTTTAGTGGTCACTTAAATGTTGGGATCTGTTTCTAATCGAGTTGCCATTTTAGCGAGCTTGTGATTAATCAGCAGCTGATGAAAATACATTCGAAAAAGAAAATGTATGGAAAATTATTAGTTAAAAGAAATATTTTCCAACACATTTTTGCACTCTAAATAAACACAAGCACTGCATCCTATCGAAATATGTTGGCGAAATTTGATACAGTGTAGTGTCGTTTCGCAACCGTGTGACCTCTGCCCATGAATTCGAACGATGTATTTGTGAAAACTGTTTTGGGACAGATATCGACAGATGAATATTACATTTTAATTGTCCACATTCACCTAGGACGTGCGATGCAGCACTCCCTGGTAAACTCGATACATACACAACTAAAAGGAAGACAGGCATCGGGAGTGTGTAATCTTATTACTAAATTTTTTTTAATAATATCGTGAGCAAATTCACACATTTGTTTAATCCAAATGCGACATAATACCACTTGTAACGGGTTTATCTTTGCACGTAGATAGACAGTATATTGCAGCAAATCCAATGTTGTAAATTTGGTTCATAAAACAAATTTTTTTTAACCTTTTCTTTTATTGACGGAACACAGATTTATACTTTATCTCTTAATTCTTTATATCATAGTTCATTGCAAAAAAGCGTGAAACCTGGAGGTCCTAAACCGTTATATAATAAGCAAATATGATTATGGGTGAAGGATAGTTAACTATTCTTGAGATACACCAATCAATTTTGATGTAATGAGTATTTTACCTCGAACCTTCAAGGAACCAAGAAAATATAGTTTGTTTGAAATGTATTCTAACGTTTTTTTTTAAAAAGGCAATTGATATCTCTTTTAAATAACAAGATTAATTTTTTTAAATGAAAACTTTTGAGAATTTAACATTTCTCCTATAGATATTATAAAATTTTAACCCGGAGAACCCCAACTTAGCAAGTGTTTGAGTTATCATAAACCGAGTTATCGAGTTGTATTGTATAGGAAAAACAGTTTGTTTGAGTTGCTATAAATTTGAGTTATCCTGCAGTTGAATCGATTTATTTCACGGTATTCAATTCACAACAAAAAAGAAAAGTTTAAACAAGTTTCCTTAGGATTAGAAACTAAAATTACGGCGACAAAAACTAGTTCATGTGAAGTTCCCGTTTCTTTCTTTCCTTTTTTTCATTTGTTCGTGAGTTTTTTTTATTTCAAAAAATCTGTCGTGACCATTTTTCATTTTCGCATCCATTTTTTCTACAATAAGAAATTTTCAATTTAATATACCAACTGCAGACTATTATCCAATTAATGGTGTTGATAGTTTCCAAGAATAGCCAAACAACTGACTGAGACTGTCCTTATTGTTAAATGTTGTAGTAATTCTTGAATAGAAGAACCTTAACAAAAAAATATGTTACGATAATAAGTGAAATAATAAATGAAAGTCTCCGCACGCTGATGTCTGAAGCGAGGATCTCTTGATAAAACAATAAGCGTAATCACGTTATCTGAGGCGAACGTTAAAAATTTAAAAATGGCAGCATTCTATAAACAAACACAGAATAGTGAGAATAATTAAAGAGCTCTATTCAAATAGCAATAACACGGAAAACAGAGATGCATCTCGCACTAGTATAACTTTGCATATGGAATCTTTCCGTGTAAATAGTTTTTTCTGTCTTGCCTCCAACCCACCCCTCTCCACCACCCACAAAAAAAAAAAAAGAAAAAAAAAGACAAACAGATGAGAGCCATTTGTATAATCGCATATTACCTTTAATGTTATTTTCTCTTTTTCCTTTTTGAAAGATGCAAAGCATATGTTCGCACGTTTTTTAACGTCTGTTGAACATGTGTAGCCTTTAAATTGTGAAAATGTAAAACTGTTCAATCCTTGCTTCACACTTCGGTGTTTTTCTAATAAAAACGCGCAAACACTTAACTATATGTAATTGAATATTCAGCATATTCATCAAAATTAACAGCACATGAACTTTTTCTTACAGAGGCACTTGTGTTCTGAAATTAATAACATAGCTGGGTGTGTACAAAACACTGTTGACGTAGTTAAAATCTGACGTTATTACTGCCCAATGTATATATATAGCTATATATATATATCATTCCATGTAGTATTTTCTTTATAAATATACAATTAATTAATATCGCAATATAAAGTTTACAATTTCAATGAGTCGTCCGTTGTGGTCACTGTGGTGAAAGCTCGTAACAACAATATGTATATATAAACATTTTTTTTTTATTGACGGAAGATGTATAAAGTGTTTTTTAGCCAAGACTATATGTAAAGAAAGGAAGATATATTTCTGATTTCTACGATGCTGTGTAAAAGATTAGATGCAAAATGTATAACTATGTATATGTTTTTACAATCCCCTCTAGGAATGGTCTCCTGAGTGACTGCAGTGTTTGAGAAGAAGTGTTATCAAATATATTCATAAAGGCGGTTGATGGTACAAAGAAAATCCTGGTTGGCACAGAAATATGAAAAAACAAAAACGAAGAAACGAAACCGACAACTTTAAATTGCGGTAATGTTAAAGATTCAATTCTGAATGATTTTTAAGACAAGGATAGATATAGTGCGCAAGCTTTGAAATTTATTCAGGGGAATTGCACGCCGACTAATTTTGGATATTTCATTGTTAATAAAATATCACATAATTTCTTTACTAATCACTAAGCGAGGCATTTTCATGCCTTGATGAGTAACACCAAACAAACAGAATACGACATTCGTGTCAAGTGAAAACACAATGACGTCATCAAAGTATTTTATTACAACTTGAAATGGACTAATCCGAGTTTTTTGCAATCAACGTCTCCATTCGTAATTAGCGGCATAAATGTTGTAAACATTTTACTTGTTAGCGCTTATTTCTATCATCCGATATATATATTACATATATAAACACACTTAATTTATCTCTTATCAAAGTTTCTTTAGCGTGGTGTATTTGTATTACAATTATTTTGAGATTTGTTGAGTTTTATAGAAAGCGTACCATCTGCATGTCATGTTTTTCTACATTAGCATCCTGAGATTAAGATTAGTATTATTTATTTATTTATTTATTTGAGTTTTATTTTTCTATTTATTGTTTATGTCTTCTAATTTATTCTCGTGCAGCTAAGTCACGTGATTTTGCACAACAAATGAAAGACAACATTTTTTGTGTTTATTGTAGTTTTTCGGTATTTTATCAGTATTCGTTTAAGGTGTGATGTCCCACAACTTTTGCTCTACAATTTGTTGAAATCTCTAGTTAGCCGTGTACATGTATGTCTGTCTGCCTTTTGTCTGCCTGTGTGGGAATGAATGTCTACTTTATACGATAAGCTCCAGATATGTTTTTACCTTATTTTCGGATTTTCGTACAGATAGAAAACCTTTTAGTTATTGACGCGTTGTCAACGTTTCCTGACACCCTTGATGACATAGTCAATTGTCTCTTTACACTACAAAATCACATCCATGACAAAACAGTATAACGGTGAAGAAAAAGAGTCAACAGCTTACACAGGAAAACAAAAAATGTTTCGATAAGTAGACATCAAAATAGGAGAGCAAATAATACATTGAAAACAGTTACAGAAATAGGATGGTTTTTGTTGAATAGTCAAGGAATAAAAAGTTTTAAAAAATTGTTTAATCTTGTTTGCGAAATAATTTGCTGAATAAGGAGCAGTTTTCTAGGTGGGTATTAATTTACTTCCGCGAGAGAAACAAAAAAACTATTCAATTCGTTAATTCTTATTTTTAAAGAAGAAAAATACAGAACAATATAAAGAAAGAAAGAAGACATATATAATACAATAGAGGAAAGAAAAAAACGTTTTTATTTGATTAAGCAACCTAATTCAACAGTGAGATTGATGTAATAACACATACAGCTTATCTACGATTGAAATCAGAAACAAGAAACTTTCAACTTGGACGTGTCGCACAAGTTTAGATAGAAAATACTTAATCATAAGACATACACGTAAACGTGAATAAAAATTTCTACTCTCTTTTATAAATTACTGGCGAAGAGAAATTAAAGATAATATGTATTTCGACACCATGATTATATTTTTGCTTGGCAGTGGAGTTATTTTGCGTGATATCTATGCAGGTATGAAGTTGCTTGTTTGTTTGTTTGTTTGTTTGTTTACTTGTTTTCTATCAATCTGATTGTTCCTATGTGTCGACGGTAACATACTCAATCATGAGAAGCGTGAACAGGAATGCTTGTGATAACCAACCGCGTTGCTAAAAGAAATATTGCGCTGCGAATATTTGTGCGCCGAACTTGCTTAGGTCATAAATAAATTGTGAGAGTATCGGCTGATAAAATACACATCCGCGATTCAACTTTGATGTGCTTTTTAAGAAATATTTCTATACATCGTCTCCTCGTTAAAATCCTAATAAAGTAGTCAATAATATGGAATTGTCACAAAATCGAAGCGAAATAAATCGATTCAAATGTTTTTCTCATTGTAAACGAATTAACCTAAGGCTAAGGGAATTTCCACAATACCGTTATATTTCGTAATCTGGGAAGAACGCGACGAATTAAGATGCGAAGTTTTTTTTACAAGATAGATTATCAAACCGCATATATGATTTACTCGTATTATTTAACCGAAAAGAAAGTGCTATACGGATCATATTTATATCCTAAATGTTTATCAGTTGACGAGTTCTTATTGACGAAAACTTATTTCTGTACATGAACACGGAATGCCGTGATAAATATAAAACTACCTAAAAAGAATTCCAAACAGAGAAACGTTCTTAATTTTAAGTATAGCCACAGAATGAAAACGCGATGATTTCTTTTTTATTCTTTCCAACAATTTTTTGTTTGTGAAATAGTATGTCATTTTTGTGTATTTAGTTTCTTTCTAACATCCGGAAATAACGGAAATATGGGATGTCACACTTATATGAGAAACTACATAACGGACATTAATCAATCGAGTCTGTCATCTTGAGAAGTTTACTTCTCGTATACGCGTAGACCGTTTACAACTCATAATGCGTTAATCGTTCAGTATAGTTTCAACTGCGGCAGCGGACATAAACATACGTAAATTTACACAGCGAAATAAAACGAATAAAACCCAGTAAGCACTCACTAACCCAGATTTCTCCAACACACAGTTCACACTTTGAATTGTCCGAACACTTGTGTAGAGAGGGACGAGCAAAAACTTTGCGCTTGTTTCTCTTGTTATTTTCCTTTTCTTCCGACATAAATCGATTGATTGCATCTTTAGAACGCTATAGCGTTTAGCTGTACTTAGTTTTTACTGCTAAAATCCTGCAATGTTTTATTGTATTAAAATTAGAAAAATGTTGCATTCTAAAAACACAGCAAATACAAACATTAGCCGTGCTTTAACCGTGAACTATGTATTTATGATATAGCTACTTAATTGTTCACTATGATTTCGTAATATATAAAAATACATAACTAAGTTGCTTGTGGTCAGAGGACAGTATAAGGAAGTTCTATGCATAATTATCTGCAGTTAAGATAATTAGAAAATGTATAAATGGATTTTTTTAATCGAGAGAAAAATGCAGAGAATTGTAATGAACGAATGAACATAAAATTTATTATGATGAAAATAAAATTAAGGAATAGAATTTCAAGCAACTTCTTTCAAAACTCTTAGTCTAAAGTTAGACTAAGATTTCCACTCAAGTAGCTGGTATTCATACATTGACTGAAAAATGCAATCTTTGATTTTTGTATATCCTGTGTAATGTGTGTTATTCAAAATTATTTTTCAAATTTTAATGTTTTCCTTTCAGTAGATTCGCAGTTAAAACTAAAATAGGAACTAACAAAATGTCAAGTTTATTTTTAAAAAATATTTTCAAAAGTTATAAACCGGAATAATAATTAATTCTACAAAAAATGACGGCGGGGTATTTTCGTACTGAATTTCCTAGTCATCACATATTGTTACTGAGATGGTCGCCATTACCCTATTGTCGTTTAGATTGACCCAGTCAAAAGTAATATAAAAATAATATAACATAATTAGGTTATTTTCCGTAATTGGTTCCTCACTAAGAATCCGTCTATATTTGCTACATGGTGATAATATTATTTCCATGAAAATCCCTCCTGTATGGAAGACGAGGTGGTCGAGAAGTAGAAAAAAGTAAACATAGTAAAGGTTTTTTAAAAGCTAGGTGAACGTTCGAAATTAAAAAAGGCGAATTATTTTTCCCATTGTATGAATTTTTATATTTAGTGAAAATACTTTATTTGTTTGTTTTATTATTATTTTTATAGAATTTCTTGTTTTTTTTCCTTACATATTTCACTCCCCACTGACTTAGAAATTCCAGAGAATGTTATTTTTAACAACATCGGCCCTACGAAAGAAGAAAAAAGTGATACCTTTGTCGTGAAAAAACCTCTTTCATCAGCTTTACAGATAAAAAAAGTTTGTCACCTAAAACAATTTGAAATGCTGATAAAAGTTAGTTGTCGTTGTTCAGATATTGTCTACTTAATTTGAACTAAAAATGCGTTCTATGCGATGAGGAAAATCTGCAATCAACACAAATTAAACTGACAAATGAATGTCAGATGAAAATCACATTTAATCAGTTTTCGGTATGTTTTGTGCGTAAAGCCAGACAGGAAATTCGTCACGGTTCATTCACTTTTATTGGCTCTTTTAATTAAAAATATTTACTATTTCACATTAACTTGTGACATCCTCAGACAGTCTCATCGCTGCCAAAAATAACTTTTTGCTTTTGTAAATTTCAAGTCTACTTAACAATAAAAAACATTCTATTGATGCATGGGTTATTATGGTATACTTCAAATATATTTTATTAACAACAAACTATAAAAGTTGTCTGGTGACAAAAAAAAAAGTATTAAGAAGTTGCCAGACACGCTATATGAATATTGCATGACTGTACACAGTGTTGGCAATAAAAAATATGACGCCTGGACAAGGTAATAAAAAGGAACTGATTTGAAAGCAAATAAAGGGCGACTACACCATAGAAATTAATCATAGGATATCGTACGTGCTCAATAAATGCTGCAAAACTTTTTTTTACATAATTTTATCTCAAGTAAATAACATTATTCACAATAAGAACAAAAATAAATAAGATCTAAATTTAGAACACGATCTAAGACCAAATATGACCATATCAAGACACGTATTTCGCTTGTCAATTTCCGTCATTTTGTGTGGGATGGGATTCTTATTTGCATTCGCTATTTTGAGATTTAGTGACCAAGAAAATAAAATAAATTACTGGAAGTAAAATGCTACTTGGTCTAGTTTAGTTCTGGGTCTGCAATTTATTATGTTGTGAACTTAAATTGAATTTAGTTGATTCAAAATTATAAAGAGTTGACGTCGGAATGTCAAGCGAACATGTTTCAGCGGATTTTTGTATTTAGAGAATAAATAACATGTTTTTGATAACATTGAACCAAATAACTCCCTCTTTTATTAATTTTGATAGTAATAGACCCAAAAATTAAAAATCTTTTTTTTCATGCAAATTAATTCCTGTGCGTACGTGTCAACGTTTTTTTTTATGATTATATCTGACGATGACTCATGCTATGCAATCCAAAAACATCTAATTTAAATTTCATTTTTATTTTTTATATCAATCTCTTTATTTTTTGCATAATTTTGTTTATTATTGTTGCTTTTTCAGCTGCGGTTGGAAATAAAAGTTTCTCCAGAATTTCCAGCGTGTTCTATTGGTGTTATCTCTTTTGAACTAAAACTTGTTTATTGTTCCGAAGTTTAAAAAATGAAAAACCTGCTATGGTGAAATTAATATTCATGTTTTTTTTTATTTCTTTCTAAACATAGCTATATCTTATTTCCATATATAACATGTAAATAAATTCCCAATAAGAATCCAATCGAAATTATCTCAATTTTTTATTTCAAAGGCTTTTTAAAATCCTGTTGGCAAAAATAGTACATATGTTTTTCTGAAAAAAAACAATTTTTTATGAGCATCACAAATCCACTTTGCTCAACAAGCGGCCACCATCCAATTTAGTACGTTTATGTTCTAAAAGAACATCGCATGCAGATGTAACTGACGAATTATTTCAATTTTTCTGTTAACTTTGTTTATTCCTCTCGCAAAATAAAAAAAAATCTTCATTTGCGCAATAAATTTTGTTTCTTTTTATCACTCATGGACTTACAACTTGAAGGCTATGTATTCTTAAGAAATTTATTGATCGTTGAGTTATCACCCTTTGATGAATTTTTCAATTGTTCTTCTGGCAAATTATTTTAGTACAGGAATATATGATTTTTGGGACAATATATGATTTTTTGGGAAAATATATGATTTTTTGAGAGATGCTTTTATAATAATTGCACTCTGCCAAATGAGCTAATTAAAGTGATACCGTAAATATCTTTCATCAAAAAACAACAACAACAACAGTCAAAATGGGGAGTAATCCTACAATTTTTCTCACTACAACCTTTCCAAAATTGTGTATATTCAAAAAGGTGAATTTTTTAAAACCAAATGGTCATTTAATTATTCATATAAAGTCGTGAAAAGAAATACATTTCGTGTTTTCGAACCATCTGCAAAGCTGAAAACAGCTTTTTATTCAGACTGAAAAAATAAAATTACTTTTTCCTTGGGAGAGCATATGTTTTTTCTTTAAATAACATATTTAAAGACCGCCTAAAGTTCACGATTGAGGGACGAATAGGAAATGGAATTATAGTATCAGACATAGTTACTTTCGAATTGTCCTTTTACTGCTAATTTTTATTTCTTATTGTTTGTTAAGATCTTCAAATGGGATGGAAAATATAAAATCAGTAACAGAAAAACAACGACATGAAAAAACAAATCAAAAATTAAATTATTAAAATAATGAAATTCATAGTAATGTAAAACAAGAACAATAAAATGATGAAAAATATCAAAAATAGGAAAAATAGGAAAAATTGAAAAAACTAACAAAAAATATTAAAGACATAAATAACTGGAGTTTTCTTTAAAAAATCGCTACATTATCGTAAAAATCATTTTTCTAGCTCCTTGATACATTATCATCTCTATATTAATAATAGCCGTATTCTGTCCGTCTATCCGCGAGAAAAACTTCGTGCTATAGGCGAAATAACGTGAAATATAAAGACGGGCTACCCGTGGATTTTTTCACGAGTTAACGACTGTTCTCTATAATAATAGCCATCGTTTGTCTGTCTCTGCGCAAGATGGTACCACCGTAACGGGACACACGACATGCGTTATAAAAAGGACGGGCGAACCCTTAAATTTATCCACGGGCTACTGACTAGTCTATTTAATAATTTTGACGCTACTGATAACCAATCCGATATAGTTTTATCGACTTTTCACGGGCTAACGACTAGTCTATTTAATAATAGACTTCTTTTGTGTGGTCAAAATGGCTGCCCGCAGCTCAATTCCGGGTAACCCGTAAATATAATAATTTGCTGACGGACGAAGCCGTGGATTTTTCAACGAACTAACGACTAGTCTCTATAATCATACCCGTATTCTGTGCGTTTAAAATAGTGCGCGCATCTTTATTTTGTATCCTCCGCAAAGACATTTTAATACCTCATGCAGGAAATCTATGTACAACGGCGGATTTCCCTGGATTTATCTGCGGGTTAACGGCTAGTCTCTGGAATAATACTCTAATTTGTCTGTCCGTTTGTGACACGCAAAGGCGATTTGATACATATGTATACATATTTTTAAAAAAATCGACACTAACTAAAATTATTATTCAAATGCCACAGCGAAGTGACTTTAATTGTTCGTTTCTTTTGACTATTTTATTTGTTTGTTGGTCATGCGCTATTGACTGTTTAACTTTACCACAAAGAAATCAGTTGTTATTTATTTCATTCAAAAAAAGTTTTGATCCCACCCGCCTCCTTTTATTTACAACAAAATTACAACAATTTTTTTACGAAAACAACACAAATTTTGCGACTTAATTTATGAATCATGCATTAACTATTTAGATTCTTTTATTATTTACTGCTTATACAGTGGTTTTTTGGAGGTAATGCAACTAGTAATACAATTACATAATTTTTTTTTGGAAATTAAATTTCTCAGATTACGACAGCCTATACATGATTTTTATTTTCGCGATTCGTTGCCTTGAATTTTTTTCGCGACATTTAATTTTCGCAAATTTCATAGAGTTACGTCACTAGGGATAAAAGAATTAAAACTGAAGAGGTTTCATAGGTGTAAGAGTTAGACAGGAAAGTTTAAAAAAAGAGGAAATTTCATAAAAAGTAGATCGATGATTTATAACACAAAATGCCATTTAGGTTACAGGCCGCCTTCTAAAATTGTGTTTAAAAGTGCATTTCTTCCTTAATTTTCCCGGGTTTTATCAAACTGGGTATCACTAGAATTATTTTGTTGCGAAAATCTTACGTCTGCTACCCTGTGGAGTCTAAAAAATGAAGAAAAAAAGAAAATATTTCGCGGTTTTTATTTTCGCGATTTCGTCAATTAAATTTTTTTCGCGGCATTTTAATTTCGCGAAAATGCCCAAAAATCGCGAAAATCGCGAAAATTAGTTGTCGCGAAAATTTCTGACTATAAGGTATCATGTCTTCTGCTGTACCAACGCAGAAAATAAATATCCTAAGAAAAAAAAATCAAATTCTGGGAATTTATGGCTCACTTCAAAATGAAATGATACGAACAGAAAATGAAATAATGTAGTCTGATTTGTTTTTCTGTTCACGTTTTTTGCTATGGTAGGAGATGAAATTAGAAGAGTTTTAACTATTTCTTTCTTAACAACTCATCAGCAAAAAGACTCACTCTACTTTTTTACTGAGGGGAAGTGGACCGGTATGTATGTCGCGAAAGAAAAACACTGCAAAGAATTCCTTCACTTTGATATAATCTTAGCTAAGTACAACCGAATATCGCGCACAGGAGGGCGAGAATGTTTATTTTGAGAAAGCACCAAAAATAAAGTAAAAAACTCCAAGACCTACATAAATAAAACGCTACACGTTATTGCGTCAAACCTCGAGTTCGTCACGCGTGCAAAACATTATTTTGACATATTCTAAATATGCGAGTCCATCTTTAAACAAGAACCGTCTATGTGTTGATTTTTTAACGGTTTCGGTGGGAAAGCAAGCAATAAATTTTAACAAATGTTTTCAATTACAGCTAAAATCGTTGTTGCAGTCACCTACAAGGTAGTGTAATAATCCAAATGACGCATGAAAAACTTAATAAACATTCTTCACAAATAATACACTACCTTCATATTTGTTTGAATAGATGTTTTTATAGTCCTTTACACGACCACTCGTTTAGAATTGATCTACGGTTGTATTATGCATAGAGACAAGTTCAATGGACGTATCCTTAAACGATACACAATGCTTCGATTCGGGTGTGTTCACTCTAGGAAGGCGCTTTGGTCCATTATATAAATTGTGTCTTGCTGAGTTGAACTTACAAAAGCTTTACAGAGAGGGGACACGTGCCGAACTAAACCGTGTCAAAAAGCTAACCTAGCCGTGCCGCACGCTTGGCATGACTTGGCTTGATTGTATAAATAAATGCTTACCCAACGCAAAGCATTACAAAACTGTTTATTTATAAAAAAGAAAAGTTTAATACAGCCACCATCTTGAGAATTTTGATGGAGTTCAGTTCGACTCGACTTGCTTCGGCTCGACTCTTTCGACTCGACTCTTTATTTTATAAGAACCAAATATTTCGTTCGGTTCTTATGAATAAACCTAGTTTGATGCGAAGAATGATGCCCTTTCCGCGGTGTTTTTGTTTTGGTGATTGCTGATTGACTTTAAACTTGCAATAGCTTAGTTATTATTATTAGCATTGATTAACGAAAGAAATTTAAATTGTGCCAGAAACTTATAAACTTTGAATTGAATTTCTTCCTGGTTATTTTACCACTGTTTTTTTGGTTTTAAAATTTTAAAACATCTCCAAGGTGCATAATTTTATGATCGGAAGCGTGTAGAGAAACATTCTGTAAAAGGTTTTTTCATCCATTTTCATGTAACAACTGCATTAATTTTAAATAGAAATATATACATTTTGGCCCCTGATTTTAGCTACATAAAGCTTGAAAACAAGCTGAATGTCTTAAATTCTGCTAATTATTTTCTGTAGAAATACTTCGAAACTGTTTGGACCTTAGAACTTAGAACAGTCTTTTTTAGTTTGTGATGGGTATTATGTCTACAATGTAAATATGATAATAATTTAGTTACAAGGGTTAAAAGGTAAGTAGCTACAGTTATTTAGCTACGGTTAGTCAGTTGGTTATTCTGTAAAAAAAGACAATGGATTACAATGGTTATTACACACTTCATGATTAAGTGGGCGCCTTTATTCAAGGGGCATTACGGTCTGGTAACGTTTTTCAACAGTGTTCTAACGACGTCGTATAAAAAAAAGGGATTGCAGCTCAACAGAAAGCCTATATTGCCCTCAACATGTTCTAGCTATCAAGAACAAAAATGTTAAGAAGGAATTAGCTGCATCCCTGAACAACGTCGAAAAACTGAGTTCGTATACTCTATACACACACAATAAAAAATTATTTCGGAATTATTCGACTTTTGTATGCTTGTTTAATAAAAATATACTTTTTATACTGTATAACTATAGGCAGTTAAAATTATGAACAAAAAGGAAACCCCATGTTTCATACCTTTCGTTGGGCGTACTCGCAGATTAGATAACGTATGTGCTTACGTTCGCAAAAATGTACCGACTAGAAGCCTTGTGGTAGAGCGTTCTCTTCCAGTGCGGGAGGTTTTGGGTTCAAAGCCCGGCCGAGTCATGCCAGAGACTATAAAAGTGTGAATCTATCCTTTCTGCTTAGCGTTCAGCATAAGAATAGGATTGATATCTTAGGCGGTTGTCTAATTGAGCGATTTCTGTGCTTGTACGACTTTCGTAGCTCAAATGGGAGCTTTAAATGCACTAGGACCCCCTTCGCAGGACCCTCGTTAATAGCAGTACCAATAGTAACTGAAGAAGCTATCCTGGGTAAAATAATTTAATAATAATAATTAAAGAACTGATGAAAGTGATTGATTTTGTTATCGCTATGGATAATAAAAACATTTTGTAGTTTGTCAGCTAAAACGTTCACAAAGGTTTTTCCCTGATATCAATCCTTTCCAGTTTTTAATTGAAAAGGAAGTTTTAATTGTGTGAATGTCAAAGACGGCTTGCCCAATCCTTAAAACAAAAACAAAAATAATGATTCAGGTATTAGCCAATACCAGGTACAGAGGGTGTTATTTCCGACTCATCCAATTGTCTTCACCCTTTGTTAAGAAAGAAGAAGGAAAAACAAGCCTGCAAACAACATAAAACAACACGGCACAGCAAGTTTAAAAAAATTGATTTGTATCATCTAAAACGCCATATGATATTATTGCTCAAATTTAGAAGTGAAACTTCCACCTTTACTTGATTGACTCATTGATTGATAGTTTGGTTTGAATGTATGTACTCTCAGCATGTTTACTTAAAATCTATTTCTTAGTTAGTTTTTCATTTCCGTCTCAGCGAAAAGTTAAATTCTGTAATCTTTATAACACAGCCTTTTGCCATTAAAACAATCTTTTAATGGACCAAAGTGTTATTTTTTGTAAATCTCAATAAAAGTCTTCCCTTCCATATTTAATCTGGCCACACTGTGTTGCCTTGTTAAAGTTTACTGTCGCTAAGTTGTGCAATGAAAGTTTTTAGAAGAAAAACAATAATCACACAAACCGCTAATTCCTGTAACGTTGAGAAAAACAAACAAAATGAAATACAAACAAAAAATGTCCGCCATGATTTAAGCATTCCAATTTGTGCTTTATGTTTATGGACATTTATTTTTTTACCATAGAATAATTATGTACTTCTTTTGCGCTTGTTGTCTTCCTGGAATATGTTTCCAATCAATTCCTATCTCCAATATTGCATTGAAAATGTTGTTGAAAATTTTCCGCGCGAGTATAAAGCAAAGTGGATAAATTGTTTACAGAAACTATCTTAAGGAAGGAGGAGGGAGGCAATGACATTAAACATAACAAAGTTGACCTACTAGTTGTAAAACTATTCTTTCTCGTATAAAAATATAGCCACAGCTAATTCTAAACACAAAAATCTGTCTAAAACAAAGTGTGTTTAAGAATTAGAAGTTTTATTATCATTAAGATTATATTTAACTACACGAAGTTTTGCTAAAACATATCCGAACGCCCAAGTAGGTTCACAAAATTCTACTGTTACCAAATATGGCAACGTATGCATTTTTTTCGTATTTTGTATGGTCAAAATGGTTCTGCGCAGTTTTAGTCGAGATCCCCACGTAGAGGAATGTAAATGTGCTAAGAATGCACGAAATTTTCTTAAAAATCCAAAGTAATAGCTGTCCAACTGGGCAGTAAAATTTTTGCCACACGGTACAGAGATTCTGTACCAGCCAATGTTTCAATATTTAAGACAAGGTTGAAAACACAATGTTATTAATGACAATACAAGTTAACTCTATATTTCAGTCCAGCAAGCCATGGCGTCAGAGAGTGGTCGCTTGTTTTATCAGCCCTGCAAAAATGCCGCAAAATTGTTTTTGCTTTATTTGCATTTGTGAACATTGTCCGATAAGGCATAGCCAAACAGTTTATAAGTTTAAGGGGCAAGACTGCAAATTTATAGACTGTTTGTTGTATTAACTGACTAAGGAGAGCCCATTATGGCGCTTGAGCAAAAAATTGTTGAAATTCCAACTCTTTAAATTTGTTAAAATGCACTAAAAATTTTAGGAACGACATTGTTACGAAATAGGCAAAAATATAACAACAAATTGTGTATAAAACAACCATGTTTTGTCTGAAGACAAGAGGGTGGGTGAGTATGCCGTCGCTTCCTCTTTCCTAACTACACCCCTCTAAAATATTTTTAAGGAACGTGAACCTCGAAAAGTGGTGTGAAATAAAAAATCATTTATGCAAAAAATAGCAATATAAATTTACTACCATTTTTAGATTCTTCTTCCTGTTATGATATGAGAGGAGATTGTGAAACACTTCAAAAGATTGGTTATTGTGACAAGGAATCAGCCATGATGCAAGGGGTATGTGGAAAAACTTGTGGCTTATGTGGAAAGAAAATAAGCGCGAAGAAGCCAACAGGTTTGTGATGTTTTTTTCTAATCCATTATTATGTAAATGATTATGTTGTTTTTCCTAGTTATATTGCAACATGGTGTACTATTTTGACTTCTTTTACCAATTATTAACCAATCAGGTTTAGTTTTTACTTTTCGTGAAAGCACTACATTTATATCTTGTCCTTCTTTATAGAACCAAGAAGAAAAATAACAATAAATGCATGTAAAAATCATCGTACTGATTGCTCCTTGCTTTCAGAAGCAGGATGGTGCCAATTAAGACAGTCATTGATGTCACAGTTATGTGGTCCTGCTTGTGGGTTTTGTGAGGAGAGCAATGAGAATGTTGTTTCAGTTACAATAGGTGCAAGAACGATAACAACAAGAGCACCAATAACTCAACGTAGGTGGTTTAATAATAACGTCATTGGAATGTCTTTTTCATGCGCATTTTGTAGATTTTAAAGTCTTGAAATCATAAATGTCTGCCCTCACATTTGTGTTTCCTTTGTTTGTTTGTTTATTTATTTATTTATTTTTTTATTATTTTTTTTTGTTTATATCTTTTATTTATCTACATGTACTGCACCAATTCTTTATGCACTTTACACGTAAATCATTCATGCATGCTATTGTAAAACAAATAAATAAAGCCCAAAAGTAAGATATAAACAGAAACAGGACCAAAAAGAAAAACCTGAAAGAAATTTTTAAAAATGCACAATTTATTATCCCATTTTAGCATTATATTGTCGAGATAGCCGCTCTGATTGTAAAAAACTATCCACTGTATTTGGCATGTGTGCCACTAGAAAAGCAGCAATGACAGTTGTATGTCCAGTGACATGTAATTATTGTCCTCGAAAAACTGTCAATAAAGATATTACCAGTGCTTTTTCAAAAAGCAAGATGTTATCGAAGTCAATAACAACAATCTCAACAACAAAATCTACAGCAGCAACACAACGTGCTTTAAGATGTAAAGACTACAGAGGTGATTGTCAAAGACTTGGCATACAGTTTGGTTGGTGTAGAAGACGAAAAATATTAATGAAGCAAGTGTGTCCATACACCTGCAATCTTTGTGATACATATAAAAATACAGAAAGTCAGACAACTGCTAAGACGTTAACAACCACGTCACTATTAACAGATACAACGACAAATACTCTTAGTCATCATAAAAGTTGCCACGACACCAGATCTGATTGCCATAGACTCGGAATATTATTAAACTGGTGTAAAATTCAGAAAGCAGCAATGATGAAATATTGTTCTGCGACATGTCAATTTTGCAGGAATGACGGTAAAGAAAAACCAACGACTGCACTATTGACTGATAGTAAGACAACAATACCACCAACAACGATAACAACAACAAAACAAACTGCACCCACCAAATTAAAACCAGGTAAATGTTATAAAATATAACTAAAATTAGAGGATAGCATAATAACAACTTAAACGTTTCATTATTTCCAACGCCACCTTTTCTAATTTCAGCCCATCAAATACACATTTCTTTGGTATTCTCATAAACAAATTAATTGAAATTAATATAAAATATAAAGAAGGAAAATAGCATGCATGATTAAGAATCTTTGTCTTATATACATTTAGCATCTAACTGTGTTGACAAAAGAACTGACTGTCACAGGCTTGCGCATGTCTTTAAATGGTGTGTTGCAAAAAGAAGTGCAATGCAAGTACTTTGTGCTCGGACTTGCAATTACTGTCATCGTCACAATAAGAAACCAACTAAAGCAACAACTACAAAACTTACCACAAGGACAACGACCACAAAACTTGTACCAACTACAACTGAAAATACAGGTATTTTGTAATTCATAGATGGATTTCAATAATGAGCTGTCCACCTGCAATCTAACCCAGATACATTTCTCTTTCTTCTTCTTCTTCTTTTCTTCTTCTTCTTCTTCTTCTTCTTCTTCTCTTCTCTTCTTCTTCTTCTTCTTCTTCTTCTTCTTCTTCTTCTTCTTCTTCTTTCTTCTTCTTCTTCTTTCTTCTTCTTCTTCTTCTTCTTCTTCTTCTTCTCTCTTCTTCTTCTTCTTCTTCTTCTTCTTCTTCTTCTTCTTCTTCTTCTTCTTCTTCTTCTTCTTCTTCTTCTTCTTCTTCTTCTTCTTCTTCTTCTTCTTCTTCTTCTTCTTCTTCTTCTTCTTCTTCTTCTCTCTAACGATAACGATAACGATAACCTCTAATCGCACTGTATTCGACTTTATTACACAATGTTGCACCAGCATATTGACACAATTTGGTTCATCGCACCACATTTAAGAAAGCGCACTTTATAACGCACTGGCAAAAATTGTTAGCTTAGTTTATCGCACGATAATTGAGAAAATGCACTTATTGCACTATAACCGAGATAACGCACTTTATATTGCACTGGGAATCAGCACTAGTTTGGTTTATCGCACTCTAATCAAGATAACAGATGAATCACTGCACTAATACGCACATAACACTTCGTTCATCACATCAGTCTGCATTAACCCAGATGTTTGTACTATGCATTTTTGAAATTTCAGCTACAGACTGTACAGATACCAGAGGTGATTGCGCAAGACTAAGTAATGAATTTGGTTGGTGTGTAAGTAAAAGAAGTGTAATGGAGAAAGTTTGCGCTGTTACTTGCAATGCATGCGTTGCAAAGAAAAAGAAAGAAATCACATTCGCTCCACCAGAAGTCCCGGCAACACCCAGAGGTAAATAAGGACCGTCGATGCTAATTGAAAGGCAGCATCTGATTTAAAATAATTCATGCATGTCTGACGTTACAACATGTTTTAAATACTGAATTGCATTACTTTATTACCTTTCATTTTTTTTCAATATATAACAAACTTTTTGGTGCAAAAATATACAGGTACTACACACGTATCTATGTTTGTTTCTTTAAGAAAACAGAGTTGTAGTTGAATGCCCTTGCGAGCTTCCACAGCAGACAGAATTGTACTTATTTGTCTGACAAGCGCTTATACTTCCCCAGCCAGGACAGCTATTTGCAGAAATATTATAGTTCTTAGCGTTTGTGTGTTGATAACATCTGTCAAAGTTGTTTTGTTGTATTTTGTTGTGATGAGCAACTGAGAAAGACAATGACCTTATATAGACAATCAATATATTAATTACATGAATACAATGCAGTTGATTCACAAGGACACTAATTAGGTGTTTAATTACATTTATTTTAGTTCCTGTATGTGAAGACAAAATGAAAGGTTGCAGCTTTATTAAGAAGCGAGGATGGTGTACAAGACGGAAGTCGACTTTCGAAACAAGATGCAGAAAAACATGCGGCTTCTGTGGTAAATATAATATGTTCTCAGTGATTGGTGATATAGAATGCCAGGCTTGCATTAGAAATGTTAAACTGCACTATAGTTGTTATTATTCAAAATATGATGCAAAGAAAAGAAAAAGAAAATGCAAAAAAAAGGTTTTAAAAATTTGCTGTACATTGCTCTAGTTGAATTCATCAACCTTCAGCATGGTTTTGCTTAGCCAAAGTTAACAATGTCCAGTATAACCGATACCTATATCATTCCACTGTTTATAGCTCCATGTTCAGACTCACGTCCTGATTGTTTTAAAATACAAGTCAAATGGATGGGTGTGAAACTAAGAAACCACTAATGGTCGGTGTGTGTCCAAGGACTTGCGGCTTATGCAGTAAGTGCCAACTGTGTATATCCTAAAATCGCAACTGGAGATGTAACATATTCCAAAGAGTCTGTTACATCTGAAAAAAGTCACAATAGCAAATAAAATTGAAGCGCTTTTACAGGGTCCTGTGCAAGTTTAGATTTTTTGTAATATCATCATCCTTCGTTCTATAGCAAATTAACAATAGAAATGCTTGCTACGGAACTTATAAAGATTATTTGCTTTGGTTTCTTTTGATATTTTTATTAAAATTGACCCTATTAATTATCGAATTTATGTGAAGTGTTTAGCAATGGAATTACTTTCGTAAGACAAGTTTCTACGAACATAAGAAACAAAATATTAAACAGGTCGGACAGGTACATAGAACTAATTCTACATTATAAGGCTTTTTATTACTCTGTTTACTAGCAGTAGTCATCTAACCTGGAAATGTCTTCTTTGCTTTGCTTCACTATATATATATTTGTCAAAGCGACTATGATACTCTTCGTTAGCGTTTTTCAACGTCATGCAATTGGTTAAAAAGAAAATGCACTGTACCTGAGCGCGTGTTATTTGCTATTGAAACCCCTTTCTAGATGTAAATATTCTACAGCAGAAATTTTATTACTGTTCCTGGATAATCAATATTTTTAGGTAGATTGAAATGTATCATTGTATGTGATCGACTGATCAACTAGGGATTTTTGTCATTATTTCACTTCCTTTCACATTTTTTAGGTATGGTACCCAGCTAAACCAAAGGGTATGTAATCTAAAATTTTCTGTTTGTGTTTATTTATGTCTCGACTTTTTGTATGCTTTCTTTTTGTTTCACAAACAAGTACATATTTTTGTTGCTACAGGTGAATCATGTGAAGACAAAAACGCAGGTTGCTATAAAATGAAGAAAATTGGCTTCTGTAGAGTAGAAAAGCTAACATGAAAAAGTTGTGTCCAGGAACTTGCGGATTTTGCAGTAAGTCTTTACGAGTACAGTCATTTTGTAAACGCAACTTTTACAAAGCCTGTACCACAGCGGAGGTGGTGAAGGTTTAGCTGCGAATATTCAGTGTCTTCTTACCTGCACCTACTTTTCTGCTACGAAAAGTAACTATTATACACTTTTCCATCTGTATTACAGTTTTGACAGGTTGTTTTTGTTCTTCCAGTGGTACAGACTCTATACGCCTTGTTTTCACGGCTATGGTTACTTTTTTTTAACGCTACGTTTGGCCAGAATCCAATGGGGCTGATGCTAAAAGCTATGGAGAGTTGCCTTTGAACTATTAGTAAAATTGTTTAGAAATGTTTTCGAAATTTGCGCACTAATTGCAGGAAAAAAAATATGTATTCAACTTACGAATTCTAACGACTTTAATATATATTTAGCTCCAGGAAATGGCGCTTCCGCAGCGGTTCCGGCAACAACCACCGCACCAACAGCACCCAAAACAACCCGACGTAGAGGTAAATATTTGTACTTTTTAAGCATGATCTTAATTTCCTTCTTTTGTGGGCATTGTGTTAATAATGGAGTTGTAGTTCAAAGACAATGGGGTGGGAGTATTTCGTTTTATCTATTTATCTATTTATTTTTTTGCTTTTTTGGCGAAAGTATTTTCCATGGGTAATGTGTTTGTAGTTTAAGTTTAGCCTCATTTTTTATTTTTTATTTTTCTGAAAAATCCGTATGGTCCATCGCTTAGGTTCAGATTCAGAATGATCTAAATCATTATACTAACCAGATAATAGCCTATTTCTTCATACATTTTTATCATTTGTCTTAACTTTTGTCAACATAAGCAAGTTGAGTTTCTTTTAAATTTGAGTTGAGGTTTACTTAAGTTTCTTGAACAACTTATGCTATTTCTTTCTCCAATTTGGAACTTAATTTAATGCTTATATATCAGTGATGGGATGCAGTGACGCATATGGAACAGAACGTTGTAACTATTACTCACATTTGGGATGGTGTGAGAAGTACGAAAGAATTCGTAAAAACTGTGATGACACCTGCAGGTGTAACTACGTAGCACCAACTAAGCTTCCACCAAGTCAGAAGTGTAACGAAACACCACATGGTTGCTGTTGGGACAAGAAAACAGCTAAAAGAGATGCAAACGGGAGCGATTGTCCAGGTACAGTGTAATTATGAACGCTATAATAATTATGATAATGTATTTCGACATTTATAATTTTCAGCTTGATATAAGTTTTCCGTCTGACATTCTTGGACTGATTATTTGGTGGTTAATCGAGCCTGGCGGGGTAATTGATCCTTTGTGCATGTCTTTGTTTCAGTTCGCAAGATATATAAAGACGTGAAAATTAAGTTTTGTTTGAAACTTGGTCAACATTTGCTAACCTTTGTGCTTTTCTATTTTAGAATGTTCTGATGACAAACGTTTCACAGTGCTTTGTGCACGATTTGGTGACGATTGCACAAGTTCTGGCAGTTTAGCAAAATCACTGCACAAATATTGTCCCAAAACTTGTAAAATGTGCTGTAAGTATTTCTTGCATGATCTATTTTATGCCAGATACAAAATTGATACTTTGAGTTTTTGTTACTGTACTACTGTTTGATATCGTACTAGAGCTTTCAGAAACATAACCGTTAACAAATTATTCCAATCACACGCTTTATTTTCTTACCCCATTAAAACATGTAACGGTTTTTATTTCGGTGACCACAGCAATAGCACAAATTGAATTCTATCAAAATGCACCAAGCATTTGAAAGCAATTTTGCACAATAACATATGTAACATAAAGAATAATGCCAGAAGCTATACTTAGAATCAACATAACCCTTAAAGCAACTAACGAAAGGCATAAAAAGTTAATACGTATCTTTTTTACAATTAAAATACCATTCTTTATCGTTTCAGAGTTCAACCGAAAGAAATGATGAACGTTATTTAGTCTTATTATTTCTTTCCTTCATGGTTGTAATTTTTGCACGTTTGGCATTGGAGAGAGACAAACAGCCATGATACGACAAGATATAGAAAAGATTACTATATTTATTATCTCGTGGCAATTATATTTGAATTGGCGCTTTATTTGCTTCAGTACAGATGGAGGTTGTCATTATATGAAGTGTGTCGATTACATGTTACGTTTAAAGTAGTTTAATGAAAAGAAAAAACATTTTATTTTTATAGAATCTAATTTATTAACCTAGATTTAATTCACTTGTATATCAAATTCGAATAAACCAATTCCCCTTTGTTTTTTATTGTCAGTTGCTAGGGAATTTAACTCTGTATTACGTATCTTGAAACAGTAGAAGAAGAAATATTTTGAACCACTTAAATAGTTCTTGGTATCATCATAAGCATACAAAACAAAAACACCACAGTTTGTATTCAAGTAAAAGTAGACTTTGAAAAATAAAGATTTTAACCATCTTCTTTACATACTTTTTATTCTTACATTGTATTTTAATGATATATTTAAAACAGCTGGTACACGACTTGTGTTTAGCAAGATCACGTGTTACATTTACGTGAAGTTTGATTAAGAAGCAGCACGGCTTAATCAAACTTACCCCTATGTTACAAAACTATTTACTTAGGATATTTTTTGTTCACAACAAGAAACACTATTTTAGCAACCACATTGTAATCAACGTGAAACTAACGTGTTTATGAAAAAATAAATCTATTTCAGTTGTATATATTTGCTCATGAAATATATAAGAAGTTTAAATTAATTATTTCTTTCTTGCGTCACAACTGACACGACAGTACAAACGGGAGTGGCACGAGAACTGCAACCATCGTTTTAAAGTACGAACCTACGCAGAGAAAACTAATGTAAACAAACTTTTAGGCATGTTACAAAGGAAGTGGTAGACTTTTTCTAAGACAATTAAGAGATGCTCTTTTTCTTGCTCCTGTGAAATATCATTGACGTTAAAAATAATATTTAAACTGACTTGACCTATTCAGGATGGAAATTGAGCAATTTTGATGTGTTACCCATTTAATACGTGTGACACGAAGGGTGTGTCATCTTCGTTATCATTTTGGAAAGACTGCATTCGTCAGAACTAGACAATTCTGTCTGTAATGGACAATCAAAATCGTTTTTTTAAAAGTAGATTGAATTTTCTACAAGATCAAATGGTTGTGGGTGGTATAAGAAGAAACGTGTTATTTTCGTTTAAGCACGAAATGCGATATTTGAAGAGAAGAGAATATTTCCAAGGGAGAATGGACGTTTTTAAGACACGCACTCTCACAACTAGCTCTCCTTCAATATTTTTGCCAATTTTATTTTATCAAGTTTAATAGTGGGCGATTATGCAGTGTGAGCGCCAAAATATTGCGGACCTTCCTGTCCTGCCTTCCCTTATTACAAATGCTCAAACGTTTGTTAAGCATTAGCTAGCTAGCTGCTTGGTGCCTATTAAGAAACATTTCGAGTTGATCAGAGGAATCTCAACTCATCATACAAAGTTTGAACCTTTGTGTCATAATAACGGTTGTTAAAAGTGTTAATCTGAAGAAGGTCCTCTCGGTTCCCAACGTGGATTATTTCGGCCGTGATAGAGATTGCGACTAGCATATTTTAAACGCTTCCGCTTGTCTTACGTGTGTGCAAAAAGTAGCGACTTTGCAGCCTGCTGGCTGCAGAGCATGTTTGAAAAAATGACAAAAAACTTCTTCGCGTGAATATTTTTGTCTAGGTTTGTAGTCTGTCATATTAAATCGGAGCACGAATCATTATACTCGATAGATTATTGTTAATTTTCAGTTCATGGTTCATATATATAATTTCAAAACACAACACAATCAAATTTCTTTGACTCTTAAAGTCAAAAAAGATTCCTTTCTTCAATTTCCACACAACAATTGTGCGTATTGCAAATCTGAGATAAAGTAAAAAGGAAAAGAAAATGAAAATGCCAAAGCAAATGACTTTAGTGGATATGGATTTATAAAAACAGTAAAATCATCGTGAAACGAAAGAAATCATTGAAATACCGAAGCTGAAATGTTATGTTTGTAATGAATGTTTTTATAAACAACCAAGGACTTTCTGATACTTAAAATGTAGACATGGTGTTTTGCCTAAACCAAAAAATGGCAGTGCACTGTTGAACTTTGATTGTATCGCGCAAGAAACCATTGAATCTTCTTCTTCAGTTACGCAATTAGCTGATCTATCACAACCTACACAAGCGTAAAGATGTCAATAACTGTGCTGAGTCTAAATAATCCCTGCAACATCGTCCGAACCAGCTCCTAAAACCTCTACTGATCGACTGATTGAAATCAGAGCTGATAACCGTCGAGGGTAGGTGAACGTTGGGTCTCGCGAAACTAAATATTTTTAAATCGAAGATTATTAAACTGAGACAGTCTCGAAACACCAAATGAGATTCTAGATATGTATTTAGGAAATCTCTTTTCCAAAATAGTGGAAAAAATCAGGTTCAGATTGTGAAAGCAGCAGCGGGAGAACAAAAGAAAATGCATAACATTCGGCCCTGCAAGAAATATAATACACTGAACTGATTCCTTAATCAGTTCAGTGTTCACAACAGCACGTAAGCAAGAGGGACGTGTTGATTTTAACTGGCTGTTGGTAAAAGGGCGCGTAAAATCAACGATGTTGAGAGGTGGGCGAGGTACCCAGACGTTGATATTTATTTCAGCCATCTGCTTGGGCTGATGAAAAGTGTTGCATCTAGCATATCGATAGAACATTAAAGCCAACTGTGGGAAAGAAATCACGTTTTGTATTATATTGGTGATAATCTTACAGCTAAGAATACTGATGAGTACCTAAAATCGGTGCAAAATTGAATGGAGTCGTTTGGTATGGGTAGAATAGTGGCACTGATCTTTGGCAGCTTGTAAACGCCTGAAAATCTGAAAAATATGATCAAACATTCTTTTTTTTGACTGGCTTGACGACGACGAATACATTGATAAATGGTATGGTGTCGAGAACTTCACTGCTTCAGAGCGCCGGAATTATACCACAAAATGGATCGGTGATGCATATAGAAAATTAACTGAAAGCATATCGGGCTCTTATCGGTACCGCTTATTTGAAAAAACTGGCTGTCTCTTCACTGCAGACGGAAGCAGAGATGATCTGATTCAACCTGCAGAGCTGAAAGATTACGCAGCACCACCACCTGCAGTGATTTAACCAGCTGCCACAACCCCCATACCAATGGAAGTTGAACAGTTAGACAATCCCGAAGAAGATAATGTTGATGTTTGAAATTGAAAATAAAGAAATAAGTGAGATTCTAATTTTTTGAAAACGCCAGCAACCAAGCAGTTGTTGTAATCAAAGAAACAAACGCAATTTCTCTTCAAGTGGATCCATATTGATGTGCAAGTAACAATAACATGTTTGACAGAATTGGTCCAGTGACGGTTGGTCATATTTGTTCACTTTTTGCACAAGGGAGGCGCAGTTTCCGGAACAGTTACAGAAAATAAACCCAGTAGTTAGAGATCAAGCTACTGTTACATTTTAACCATCCAGTCAAGCATATCTCAAAGAAGATGGAAGAACTTGTTGGAAAGCAATTATGTCGGTTGGAGGATAATTTTGAATTGAACTCCAGTGATGATGATGAATATGAAAGCGAAAACATTCCGGAAGATATCGTAGCCGAAATACAAGATGATGAAGATGATGAAGATGATGCAGATGATGAAGATGATGCAGATGATGAAGATGATGCAGATGATGAAGAACGTGAAGAAGATAACATCGAACAAATAATGAATAAATATAATTGATCAAAATGATTAAAATTCGTGCGTATTTTCTTGACTATTCCGTTTTTCATTTTCGTTGGCGTTAGATGCGGCCCTTAATGACTGTAAGGCAAAATTTTGCCTTGGGAAAAATAAGGGTCGGTGTTAAATTAGGGCCGCGTAATAAGAGTCAACAATGTATTTCGTAAAGATTAGCCAATAAAAATGCGAGCAAAAGTCAACCATGTAATAACAAGTTTTTTCACGAGGCGCGGTCGAGTGGAATAGATATTCAACAAGTAAGAGCGTTCGTTTACTGGTCGTTTACTGGTGGCTGTTTGTGTCCTTTCGAAATAATTCTCTGTGCTAACATAATAAAAAGTGCATTTGTAGATGTTCGCAAATTCCCGCGATAACCATTTTAGAATACTTTTAACCAATCAGGTATACTAATTAACTTTAAGACAAAAGAGTTAATGCTTGAACGATTTGAATGATAAAATTCAACATGAAATTGCAACAAATAAAACAAAACAAAAGTTATTATCATCGTCAAAGTTTTGTTTCATTAAACAATACTCTATCGGTGAAAAGTCGGATAGGATATTAGTCACTTGTTTCATTAAACAATACTCTATCGGTGAAAAGTCGGATAGGGTATTAGTCACTTGTTTCATTAAACAATACTCTATCGGTGAAAAGTCGGATAGGATATTAGTCACTTGTGTTCATTAAACAATACTTTATCGGTGAAAAGTCGGATAGGGTATTAGTCACTTTGGCAAGATTGATCACTTTTCACCGACTAAATTTTATAAACCAACTAACTTTTTGTTGGGTTTATAATGCATAAAATACATGCAAAAGGATTTTGCAAATTCTCTTTTTTATGCCAGAATGTCAACTAAAAATATCAACTGAAGATATGCAACCTTTGCGTCATTTTAAAATTTAATCGGTCAGAAGATAAAGTTGGTAGAAGCGACTAATCGGTAAGAAAAGATCGGTAGAAGTGATTGATCTTAATTGATATTTATACAGTTAGAGCTACAGTCCTTCATTCAACGTTACTTTTGATTTTGTTCTTAAGAATTAAACAAATTATGAGTGATGGAATGGCCACGATTTTCAAAAAAAAGACGATTTTCAAAAAAAGACATATAAAGTAAGTGAAAAAGTAAGTAACGGAAATTATCTTAATTTTTTAAACTAAACTTCCATTCTATTTTATCGCGTTGTACTCCATTGTTAATCTGTCGTCAACTTAAGAAGTTTTGTTACAAGTGAATTAAAAAACTTCCTTACAGACCTAAATTTATATTGTCCATACATGCTGTTAGAAACAGTCTCATTATGTTTAATATATATTTTTGTCTACTGCACCAAATTTTACCAAATTTAAAAAAATTGGTTGCTTCTATAAAAAAGACCACGGTTAGAGCTGTAACACTTTCATTATGATTGTAGAAATGCTAGCGTCATTCCAAATAGTTACTGCGAAAGAGGGAAGTCTCCATTCATATTAAAAACTGCTCACATGAGCATAATTATGCTCAATTTGTCTGAAAACCCATACAGGTGTAAGAGTAACTATGTTTACTTCTAATTTCAGAATTATGCGCAATGCTGATTTTCTTCATGAATACTGTTTACACCATGTTTACTCGTCTGTTCAACTGTGAAGTTGGTGTCAGATATGGCAATTCAACTGTGAAGTTGGTGTCAGATATGGCAATTCAACTGTGGAATTCTGACATATTTTCAAGACAGAAAAAGAGAAAGAAAAGTAAAAAACAAACTTATTTTATAAATAACTTGATAAACACAAGAAGGAGTACAAAGAAAAGAAATTTCGAATAGGTAAATATATTTGTAATTAGAATCTTAGTAATTATTGTTTGTTTGAAGATGCTATTGGTTGATCTATATCTATTTTTAGTGCCAAGATGACCAGCTTTGCAATGGCTGCTGGAATATTGCAGATCCTTATTTTGTCACACCAGACAAATGGTATTTACTTTTTTGATGACGAGACAAGAAGAAGTGACATTGTTGATCATGTTGACTTCTTTAAATCTGTCGAAGAAGATTTGAAAGGTAAAATAATTTATAATTTTTTAATAATTCCACAGGTTACTTAATACATCGTTTTTATCACACATCAATTTTGGAAAATTATAGCACGTGGACTCTACCTACTCTAGCTACCTAAATCAAAAGTCCACTATTGCGTTACATAAATGTCAAAACGCTATTGCACGAAGCTTAAGAATCTCTTTATTTCCTTTGAATTTTCTGTAGAGAATTTTACGAAGTCTACAACATCCTGTGTTTGAAATCATTAAAACGCACTCGTTTAGACCATTGTTCATTAATTATCATAATTTATCCTGTCCATGAATTTGGGTAACTGGCGGGATTATGTTTTCCGTAAATGAGGTATAATTGTTAATTTTTACCCCTTTTATTTAAATGACGTATAAAAAGTAAAACTGCACTGTGGATACATCGGCTTTTCTGCTAAAATGCTAAAAGTGGAATTATTCGCTTTGGTGTTTCAATACATAAAGCGCAAGTAAAAGGAAATTCAAAAGAAGAAGAAAAATCCAATATACGCAATATGTGCAATGCAAGAAAACATCAATGGCAGTAAAATAAATATAACGGAAAACTAAAAAATTATTTTTCAATTTATAGCTACTTCTCGTTCCAACATAATGTCAATGAGTTCAGGAAAGCTGTCTTTTGGAAGTTTCTGCTCCATGAATGTGGAAGTAGCAGGTAGTAAAGTAACAGCTACTGCAGATAAAAGTGGAGGATGCAGTCCACCATCAATCAAAATGGTCTTGGATTCGCAATTCGCTGGAAACGATTTCAAAGCTACTCTTAAAGTTTTAGATGGAGAATTTTTTGAGGTAAGGGTAGAAGTTAATATTAAAATGACCTTCAAAAATAACATTTATTTTCAAAAAATCTTTGTTACTGAATTTACCATTTTCCCAACTTCTGGTTTTAAAAATGGTCCTGAATTTTCTGGTATATAGCATAACTAGTTCATTTTCTTAAGTTTTGAACCCAATTCTACCTTAGCCCTACTTAGTATGAGATAAGGGACGAACCAAAATACTCAAAATATCGTCCCGAACGTTAATTATAAAACTGTTGTTAATGTCACGCAAAAATACTTACGTCAGCTAAAATATTTATGCTAATTTATTCCTTTTGTGTCATACTACAATAGTGCTAAGATTTATGTCATAGGTGTCACTCTGTCAGAATTTAAGGACAGCAAGTACTTTATGATCCCATATATTCCTCCAAGTATTTTTTTTTATGTCAATATTTGACAGTCTTCAAATTTTTAGCCTTCCTATTTTAACTTAGGGCAGAATCAAGTATACTTGACGAATATATAACAAGTTGAGAGTTCCTAGTAGCTACTCAGGTCAGCAGCACGAATCCTAGCTTTCACTCAACCAATACGTGCTATTTATAGCAACAATAATGACATGGAGTTTTCTTGTAGATAAAAAATGATAAACACGTTACGTGAACAAGCATCGGACAAATTCTATTTGCAAAGAAATAAAAAAATTTCTCGTTAATTAAAGTAAATTATATTTAATCTTTTCTTAGGTTGAATCAATTGAAATTGATAAAAGTGCAAACTCTATCACTTTGAAGACGAATGCGCGTGCGCAACACCTACCCATTCTCTTTTTTCTCTACTTGAATATGGGCGGGTTTGATTCACCACCTACTGCTATGGACATCACTTGGCCTTCAACTGAAACGATGACGTTGACAAATCTTGACATTAAGATAACTGGTGCTTCTGCTTTGGGATCTTGGAAGGCAGAAGTAAGTATTCTTTCTCAGAATGAAGAGTGTTTAAAGTAATATTCATAAACACGTATTTCTCCTGTAAAAACATCATCCTTATTCTGCAGAATATTATATTTGTACTGCAGAATGTCAGTTTTATATCCCTTATACTAAATCCAATCAGGATTCAAACAACTGTTTCAATCCCCCACTGTTGTGGAAAGAACTACCGCAGTTTTAGATTTTCTTGAACTAGCGAAGCTACATTTCCTCTAAGTCTTGTGAAGGCTTTTAACCGCCAATCAAAAGAAAGTATTATAAAAATATTTGCTTAAATTTTATATAAACTCACAAATGAATCTCGCAAGCACCAGCTTACCGCGTCAAGCGATAAAGTTGATTTTTCTTCAAAATTTGTAAAATTTATATGGCAAAAATTGAAAACAGCTCAAATTTGACAAACGTTAATGAATAGAAAGGGTAAATTGTTTCCTCCAATATAATACGACATTTGGTCGAGGACTGCAGCAGAAAAACAATTACACACAAGGTTTTCCTGATTACTTCTCGGTTTTAAAATTATAGACTGAAATTGTGAAACCAAGTGGCAAGACTTTGTTTGAAATTGTAAAACTAGACACCAAGTCAGCTCAAATTCAAGTGTTCGATCTTGCCAAGAAATTCGCAGTGTATCCACCAGGTGATTTATTTTTAATTTTACCTTCTTTACTACTATAAGATGTGTTCCTAAATTTCATTTCCCTTGAGACATACAGCAACGTTCGATCTTGCAATGCACGCGAAAAGCCTTACCCTAGACTTATTACGTTACTTTACCGGATAAGATTATTGCATAATTTTTTGTCGGTCAAAATATTCGTTACCAAGAGAAACCTTCAATACCCTTTTCCGACATTATTTTGATCTGTCAAGGTAGCACCCCCTTCATTTTTATTAAAAATTGTGCAAATGAAGTGTAATTTTTTATTTCTTAATCGTCTTTAACTAGGATTGGCTCGCGAGGAGGATAACTTCAAGTACGGTAGTGTTGGTAGCATGACATGGCGAGATATGATAGGCTATGGTGCGTTTAATATCAATGATGAGTTTCAACTGATATTTGAGCATCAGACAAAAGAAGGGCACACACAGCCCTTCGGATTTGCTGGAATTTGGATGAAACTCATAATTAGCAGGTAGGGAAATTGTATTTTTTTAGTTTGCAGTTGATCGGATAAGGAAGCAAATACTGTATTGGGATTTTACACAATCCTTCTTCGTAAATGCAATAAATACATTGCGTACTTACTAAAACATGCGCAATAAAAACTACTTATCAGTATTATTCTTCATATTCTTGCTCTCTCCTTCACATTTAACGTGATGTTTATGAACTCCTTAACATGGTTACCACCAATAAGTTAGTTGCGTTCTTTATTTTTACCTTAGGTTCAACAACGCCAAAAATGAACCTCAGCCTATATTTGGTACATTTATGGTAAAAATGCCATCCAATAAAAACATGCTGGAAGTTGTTACGCCTCTTCTTACATTCCCCAATTTACGAGCGCTACCCATGCTTCGAAGATTTGCTGACAGAGATTGGTGCATAATGATATCGGCAAAAGGTGGAAAATTCATGGATACAGCTAAGATTAAAACAGCCATGAAATTCTGTTTCCCAGAAGGAAACAAGCAAGAAATCAAACCTGGTTTCAATCTGAAAATTCAGGTATTATCTTTGTTTCTTTTGCTGAAACATATTTTATGTATAGACGACATATCTAGCTGCCTTATCATAATCGCGCTCTGAACGAAGCTGATCAATTCTAAAGAGATGTAATCTTAATTTAGTGCTAATATAGAGAGTATAAAACAATTTAAAATAATAAAATAACATCACGGAACGATTGCCGGGATGAGAGGTTTGCTGAGAGGATTTTGTTCCGTTATTATACGAAAAAAACGTTTACCGGGATGTTTCTTCTTGCAACTGAAATATGCAAAAGTGATCTCGTTCGTCCCGGGACGGTGTGTGTTAAACTCATTTAATTCCGAACTTCTATTATTCGGAAAAATCACTTAAATTGAACAGATTCTTATCTCCCTTCAGAATTTACTAGTAAACCCTTTCAAGAATACTCCTTTAATTCGAACTCCCATACAGTCGACGCTCATTATCTCGAACCTCCGTTATCTCGAACTTTCTCTATCTCGAACTTTTTCTTCGGTCCCTTGAGTTCGAACTTTTCATAAAATACGCTCGTTATCTCGAACTTTCGCTATCTCGAACTTTTCTTTCGGTCCCTTGGGAGTTCGAGATAACGAGCGTCGACTGTAATTTGAAAAAATCAGAATAAATCAAACACATTCTTGGGTCCTCCGGTCGTATTTTTTATCATGTAATTCGAATATTGTAAGGTAAGGATTTTTTCTCAATTCGGATCTTGAGATTCGAATGTTTTTACGTACAGTGGAATCTCTCTATCTCGAAATAAAGTCTCGGTCCCTTTGTGGTCCGCCTAAGGTATTTTCCTTTCTTTATCTCGAACTTTCTCTATCTCGAATAATTTTTTTGGTCCCTTGCGAGTTCGAGATAGAGAGATTCCACTGTATTTGAAAATAGATTTGACAGAATGAAACAATTTTCTATTGCTGACTTTTTTCTAAAACAGTAATACTATGTAAAGTTAATTGTTAAAAAGATAAATGATTTATAATGTTACTTAGAGCTTGTTGCAACGTTTAAAACACCTTTACTTATTTTTTGTTTAAATTTAGCCGATAAAACTTGAACTCTCTTAATCCGAACACTCATGTAATCCGAACAAATTCTGAGATACCTAGATGATTCGAATTACATTATCAGGGATCTTGCAACCTCAAGCGGGACCCAGACGGGACGAAATTTTCTCGGGACAACAATTATTCATATAAAAAACACAAGTTGATTTTTAGTACAGTCGACGCTCGTTATCTCGAACTCCCAAGGGACCGAAAGAAAAGTTCGAGATAGCGAAAGTTCGAGATAACGAGCGTATTTCATGAAAAGTTCGAACTCAAGGGACCGAAGAAAAAGTTCGAGATAGAGAAAGTTCGAGATAACGGAGGTTCGAGATAATGAGCGTCGACTGTATAATAATTGACAAGAGCAGTCCCGCCTCTCATGTAAACAGTCCCCAAAACTTTTGGTTTATAGACCATTTTTGGTGGAATTTAATCCTTTTGTGATAACTTAACTGTTACATTTGTGGACATGGAGATAATAAAGCATCTTTTCTAAAATGAAATTCAAGAACAATGCTTATAAACTAACAAATGTTACATCATAATCAGACAAGAACTTCTTTTGTTTGATTGTGAATTGTGGGTTTTTTCTAGGTGAAATTAGCAGAAACATTGCGAGATGACTGTCAAGCCACTGAAGAACAAATTGCTGCCTTACCAAAGATTGCTGCCCTTGATGCCGCCATGACCCAACAAGCTGTTAAATTTAGCTTCCCTGCTGAATACAGTACCCCACTAAAAGCTACAATTAAATGCATGGGAGCTGAAGCGTTGTCTGATATTCCATTCAATCTATTTAACGAGGAAGGAAAAGAACCACTTTTACAAATCCAGGAATTTTCATTCACACCAAGGAATGAAAGATCGAAGGATCGAGAATGTACTTCAGGGTGACATTTGTCTTAACTCTGCCCAAGAAATACAGAACTATCCCAGATACAAACATTGGTAAGGAAGGCTTTTGTAGGGTAATAGCAATGAGTTAAGGCTGTTTTCGGAAACGGAACACAAAAGCTTCTGAGCATGCGTACTCAAAATGTTTATATCATTTGAATGGGAAATTTTCTTGTCTATTCCCTTCCGGAGAAAGTAGAATCGAGTTCAACTTATTCTTTGCGTTGGAATGGAAACAACAACAGGTAGAAAATCAGATAGCTAATCGGGTTATTTTTATCCGGATCGGATCCGGTTATCCGGTTACGAAAAGTGTGTGTACTCTCTGTATTAAAACGTATGAAACAGAAATTACTAGCAGAAAATTATTTGTTCTGTTCTTGTCCGTTGCGTTCCGCTGAAAATTTTGTTGATTGGAAAACAAAGTTGTTTTATATCCATATTCCAATATATGTTTTATTTATACTTTTAAGCATTTACTATGTTCATGGGTTTATCTTGTTTAAATAAGTCTTTCAGATATCATTTCTTTCGAAAGCGTGTTGCAATTTCCGAATTTGTTAGAAGATGATCTCCTTCCTAGAGTTTTTTATAACGCCTGGTTTGTTTAAGTTTTTAATAAACTCTTGGAAAATCTGTACTAGCAACCCACACTTTGTTACACAAGCACTTAGACACCTTATTGATTAAATAATGCAGAAGGATGCACTTTCTGACGGATTTGGCTGTCCTAATTTTTAAAGTCTAGTTTCATTAAATAAATAGAAAATTGTGATTTTAGGATTTGGACCTTTTAAAATGCATGTCCAAACGAACAAAGCTAAGCCGGGTTGGGATATCATTGCACTGACGACAGTCACTTTATCCACCGGAGTTTCAGCACATGTCCAGCTTGGCAAAATGCTAGGTGCTCCTGATTGGAAATTTGTTTTACAAGTACCTTCGTTGACCTTCCAACAAATCAAGGAGATATTTACTGATAATTTGAAAACGGAATCCACTGGCGTAACTGCTTTGGATGGATGGGGTATTAAGAATTTCGCGCTTGAATATACCTTTGGAAAATCTACTATTTTAAAGTGAGTACCCCACCAATATTAATTTTTTTATTCTAAAGATTGTATTAGTAGAACACATCATGTAAGTTACATGAATAAATTCATATACTAAATGGGACCTTAGGCTAATTTTTGCTAGGAAAAGGGGTTTGGTTGTGGTCGTAACGAAAACAGTTGTTATTGACATGTATTTTTCAATTCAGTAATAAGAAAAATCAAGAGCAAGAAGCAAGTACATGTAATGCAACCTTTTAGTAGAACCCTAACAAAAAACAACAACAATACTGAGTCATAAAAGTTGTATATAACATAATGGATATAAAAAAAATATGAAAGGTAAAAAAAGACACTGAAATTACGTTGAATATGATGAAGTGATTGCCTGTTTCATAAACTTTTCATACAATTTGAGAGATTTGAGTGTTGAGCATTTATATAGGAGATGTAATTAATCATCAGCAAAATCAAGGAATTTTTTTGCGCATGCGCAGAAATATGTCGTTTGAACGCGTAGGTGTTTCTTGACTAGTTATAGTTTTCCACTTCTGTCTGTATGTAAATTGTATTACGTTATACAAAGAAAGAAAGTTTTTAAAATCAAAGTAATTTTTCAAAAGCGGGCGGTTCATCATACACCTCTGTCTTTTTTTTATCTTAATACTAATACACAAAATATTAACTTTCTGTTAAAGAATACGCGGAAATCCACTTTTATTTGGATATGATGGTGCCCATCTGGAAGGAATGTACTGGAAACCGGCTACACCCGGCCCTGTTTACGTGGACAATCCAAACACAGGAGAAAAACAATTAGCTAATCAACCAAAAAATGCATTTGCTTTTGCAGTGTGGTTTAAAAAGATAAATCTGGATTGGATCTTAGAGAAAATCATGGGGACGAACAAACCGTCAGTGAAGTGGTTTTCAAATATGAATGCAGGTACACTCTTTTCCTACATATACCTACACTCAGAGAAATTGTAAAGGGCAGTACCTCAATAGAACCAAAAAATAGATATGTAAAAGAGTTGGTTTTTTTTTAGATATTTACCTTTCATATTTTTAGTGATTGCGATCAGTAACGCAGTTGGTGTGGTCAAAGGAAAAGATGCATACAAGAAAGTAGAAAAAGAACCAACTGAGTCTGAAGCCAGAATGGAAATTCCAGGAATAAACGAGGAGGTAAAAATACCAGTTCTTACGAAGCATTCTCCACGCAGATCTAATTTCTAATTTTTATGCAACAAACACTAAAGAAAGGAACTTCGCCCGGTAAAATAGTTGATCAGACAAGCCTGGTTTTCATAAATAATTACCATACAATCAGCATATTTGTATTCTTTTTCTGTGTGCATAAAACTGGAGGATAAATTCCTTTTCTCTATATTCTTTATTACGGTATCTTCTCACTATTAAAATTAGAAAATTTCGCTCGCTACATTTCGCAAAAATTACTAAAAAATTAACTACCTGTTATAAAATTATGGTGACAACAAGAATGCGATTGTATCCTTTTTAGGTAAATGGCCTTCGATACAGAAGAAACGCTGCAACTGATTCCTCCAGCATAAAGAACAAAATAAGACAATATCTTCAAAAAGGTCATTATGGCACTCGCCGAAACACATCTCCAGCCTTCCAATCAGCAAAGAGAGAAACTGAAAAAGTTAAAGTACCAGCTGAGCCCGAGATTGTATTCACCATACCTGGTCTAGCGGCTACTGCAATTCGTCCAGGTACACTTTTACAATAATAAAAAAACTCTAACATCTTTAAAAAATGAAGGAAATTGCAGTTATGGTTTACCTGTATCATTATATGCAATGTAGATTCATTCTTGAAAACAAAGCAAATTTTTCAATAGCATGTAAGGAAGAAAACGTATATAGAATGGGAGAAACATCTCTTCAACACACAGGCAAAATTGTGTTAGTACACTGACAGTATAATTTTCTTTTACTTTCTTAATTTTTTTATATTCACGTTTTTCTTTTTCTTTTTTTATATATTTCTGTTAGTAGTAAATTGTATTTATTTATTTATTCACAATTTTTTTTGTAATCATCTGTACATTATTGATTTGTTTTACATTTTATAATTTTTCTTATGTCTTTAGTATCTAATTACTGTGTGTAGAATATTTTAACACTTTGTGTATATGTTACGGAGATTGTGATAAATTTCGGAATTATGCATATAACCGGTTATTACGCAAAATTATTACCTGACTGATACAAAAAACCGATTAGTATGAACAAATAAAAATCATAGCACACAAAGTGTCTCACCTAAAACCATCTTTTCGTTTCAATTCACATAAACAATGATTCGAATTTGTTCTGTGTACTTTCAAAATTTTAAAATCGAACGATCTTGAATTCGAAAAGTATCAAAATCGAACATGCGTTTTTTTCCTTGGTGCCTTGGGAATAGCAACATAAATATAGCTTTGTTTGTTTTGTTCACAAAGGAATATTTATTTGCAGACCAGATACAGTCAGGTAATAAAACGGATACTGACCGGTTTTGATGTTGTACCGTAAAATACAATGCCCTCGGTCAAGGGCACAGACCTCGCAAGCTCGGTCTGTACTTTTGACCTCGGGCTTTGTATTTTACAGTACAACATCAAAACAGATCAGTATCCGTTAATAACAATACCCCCTAAGCTTTATAAAAGAAAATAGGCGAATACAATTTCCAATTGATCATATTTCCCGTCACATATATATGTTAGGACTAATAAACTTGTAACATTTATTGGCCTGAAGATCACATAAGCATGTAAGGACACAAAAGCGTTTTATTATTTTTAAATATATTCACTGATTTTGTGATTTTACGCTTCATTACAGGTTTATCCTTCCTGCTAACTTACAAGCTACCAATGTTGACCAGAGATTGTTTTGAAAGCGCCATGTGCAAATGGATGGTCAAGAACTTGGGACAGGGGTTTTCACATTCAATTGCTTGGTTACATTGGCAAAAACGGAGTTGAGATCACAGCCAAGATTGGTTTTGACATTGAGTTGATTGCTCCGAAAAAATTAATGCTAACAAATGTGATATTCCGATTAAGAATCGGCTTAAACGATCCTGGTATCCGCGTTGAAGCAAGAATGGCGTATAACAATGCCGATTTGACGGACGACACCTTAACATTTATGGGTACATACGCGTTCTTCTTTTTGCACTGGTTCACAACATAGATAAGCCATGCTTGATATGTTCATTTCTTATTTTTAGACCGGGAAACTTCTCTCAACTTTCCCGTGCAAATTTGCTTTTCCAAAACTCTGTTTTTGATAAATAAAAAAGTATATTTTTAGCAGCCAAAACCATTCATATCTTTTATTCGAGAAAAATTATCTCGCGAAAGCCATCTCCGCTAGATTACGCCATACTTTCTAATTCAGCATCGCCCCTTGAAACTGTCATATCAAATTCCCACAAAAAATAACAAAATGTCTCAACTTTGTTTATTTTTTCAGGTGCAATCGAGATTGGCTTCACAGGAAAACTTGTTCTAGAATTTGCTATGGGCGGTATGATAAAAACGCCCTTGGGACAACGATTACATAGCTTTTGGGAATATTTTCCTGTCAGCTGGATATTCATTTGGAGCAGTGCCACTCCCAAGTTTTCGTAAGTTTTTCACTTGTTATAAAACTCTTGAATTTGTGCACCTTATACACTTTAATGCACTTGAATAGAGATCGCCGTGGAATATGAGATATTACATAAATAAATATTTTTCCCCTGATATGGCTTATCTTCAAGTAAACTTTGTAACCTGCAAGAACGCGATGTGCGTTTATCAAAGTCAACGCACCTTCTCGATTTTTAAGAAAATTAAAGGAATTTGCAATTTGCATCGTTCGTGAACTTTTGTAAAATTTATACAATTGGAAGTAATTTTTTCCCTAAACTTCAAAATATCGTACGACAGCTAGTCATTTATTGCTGCAATTTTTACTTAAGTATTGTTCTTATTATTTATTACCCGCGAAAAATGTACGTAAATACCCATTCGGATATATGTTGTGTATATTTTGCGCCTTTTACAAGTAAAATTGACCACAGTCCTTCTCACACTATTTACGACAACTTAACAAATAGATGAAAAAGCATTTAGAATTTCCTGTGAAGCATTATGGTAAATATTTAGTTATATGCTACATATGTCTTCTGATAGTTTAACGTAACTTTCTATTATTATCTTAGAATTCGCAGTGGAAGTATGGCTTGGCAAACTTATTGCTAACGATCCTAATAACAACAAGCACGTGATCAATTCAAAGGAGCATTTGGTATCGATCCAAACAAACCACAAGACTTCTGGGTATATGCTAAATTCAATAAATTGTCTATCAAGGGAGTATGTGAAGCATATCAATTGAAATGCGATTCCATCCCCGCATCTGTCGCCGAATCAGGTTTCCCGGAAGGTTTGACCCTCTCATACGCAAAAGCAGGTATATCTTCGTTTTTTTGTATGCCCTCTTAGTAATTTTCCCCTGGAATATGTTTGCGCTCTTATGGAAACATTGGCACGAAATTAGTACGGTTAATACGATCAAAAGGAGGTATTTGTGAAGAATTTGTGAGTGAAAGTCAACGTTTTAATAAAAAATATTGGCGAAAAATTCCTTGTGCAAAGTAACTTTACGTTTTATTATTATCAATGACTAGGAGAGGACATTTTGCGAAACTTACTTTCGCGATTAAGTGGCGCAAGACTAAATTTCCAGCGAAATGAAGCTTTGTGATTAGAACTTTTCTACACAAAATGAGGAAGTATTTTTGCATTTTGCGATGAATTAATGTTTAGTTTGGAATTCTCATAATTTTAATTAGTAAAGAAAATTATGGCCCGAAAAAGGAGGCCGCATTCTCTAAACATAAATATTTCTGCGATTTTATAGTAAAGAATTTTGCAGAAAGTTTTTTTGGGATTTGCCGGGAAAATTTACAGAATTTAATTTGCAAAATCGTAAGAATAATGTCGGAAATTTTTTCTCCTAAAGGCAATTTTTCATCTAATTTTAGCTAAAAGCATACCTACCATTGGTTTGTTCGTCCCTGCTGGATTCTTTATCAGTGGGTAAGATAAAATATTTGATATTGAAGCATGGGGCAAGATAATCATTCAACCTGAAACTAGCACATTTGAAGTTGATATTAAAATGGCACCAATCAATTGGGTCAATGGTCTCATCAAAGTGCAGCGAAATGATGAGAACAGCAAAGAAGGACCAATTTGCTTTATAAGAGCAAGCAGGTAGGGATGGTGAAATCAAATTTTTGAACGATATCGTGGTTCTTGTGTCTAACCTACCGACAACATAATTTTACCCGCATCATCAAGTGAAATCATTACACTTTCGTTCAATTTCGTTAGACGTATTTCCTAGCGGAATGTAAAAGAGGTAACCGTTGCCGAAAACACATATCAAGGAGTTTAGAATAACAAGGATTTTCTCAAGCATTGATGGAGTACACGCTCTTTTGAGCGACATATAACTGATTCGCGAAATTTCTTTCTGCAAAATATGCATTTATGATTGAACTCGAAAACGAAAAAATTTCTACAGAAAAATTCGGAATTTTTGGACCCAGTATTCGCAAAAGTATATTTTGCGAAAAATTCTGGTCGCAAAAGTCTCTTCCCTTAACATATTACAAATTGGATTTGTCCACCAGTTCTCTACAAATTTTTGTTTGTTTTTCCTGATATTTACATTTTTCAAACAACAAACAAATTCGATCTTACATAGTTACTATTGATGCATTAGCATAATTTTTCTCAATTTACATCTAAAAGTCACCATGCTTTTAACTTAGACATATTTCCGGGTAAATATCGAAGGTTACGCAGAAGTTCTTGGCATAAATGGTCTCGTCAAGATTGAAGTTTCTGAGACTAAATTTGAATTCAGAGTTAAAGGTACCATGTGGCCAGGAATCTTTGATGCTGGCGTTCATCTCATTGCAACCTATGGTAACCTAAACACCATGTCATTTGCAGTAAGTCTTTTAGTAATCATTATTATTTTTATTATTTGTATTTAGTTCTACTGGAAAGCTACTTCTGTGTTTAAACTACTGCTACTAATGATGGTTCTGTATTTTGAATGTATACATTAAGGTCCCCATTACGTGAAGGAATATTCACATAAAACGATGCTCACACCTGTTAAGCTTCGCATATACTATACTCCTTGTTCTGATGGAATGTTACCTGTTGCACAGATGTGTGGCGAAACATCAATTTTTTGTCATAAAATTGAAATTGTTACTAAAAATATTGCCTCGTGTCCCCGTGGCTTAAATTATATACGGAAGAATATCACTTGCATAATCAAAACACATAAAGACGAAACACAAGATTTTAAACAAGTCTTTAAACTTAAATAGGGTTTTACGCCATTCTATTGTTTGAAAATTCTTCTTCAGATAATTCATTTGTACCGGGGTCCCTTAAATCTTTCTGTAAAGATTTCTTCCCTTAAGGTACTCTACCCAATTTCTCAGTCTAGATAGGGAGAGCGTGTAAGGAAGAGGACTGCAAGAAAATAATTTTTACAAATTTTTTTTTTCTAAAAAGACAAATGAGAAATATATAATCCATTCAATTACAGTTGGAATATATTTTCCATTTATGCCAAAAACGCAAGGATAAACATTTTGAGTTCATCACTGTTTTTATAATAAAAGCTATAATTTATTCCTTGTAATTTTAGCAAAATTTAGATTCTTTTACATACGACCCCAAAATCTTTTTGGCTAATTAGCGTTAATATATCACGTTATTTAGCCTATACTTAAACCCTCTAGATAACAGTTGAAGTGGAAACAAGCAAGTTTATGGTTAAACTAAAACAAGCCATTATGGATTTCTGCGATTCAGCAGGAAAAGCTGCCAAAGCTGCATTTGAAAGAGCTGATGCTGCCTTTGCAAAGGCGAATAATGATGTTTTAGAAGCTGATAATAAAGTAAAGAAATGGAGAAATGATATCTCTGCATGGCAAGAAAGATTAAGAGCCAGGAACAGAGAATTGGAAAAAAAAAGGAAAGAAATGGATACAAGTTGCAAATCTAATGTCCAAAAGGTGAGAGCACTACCTTAAGGGAATTAATCTTCTCAAAATTAATTCCCTTAAAGTAAAATTTCTCCAAAATAATAATTTTTACGTGGAATACTCTTCCGTTCAAATGATTATAACCGAAAGATAAGAGAATTTTAATTATAATTTTAGGATTAAAATTTGATGTAGTGCTATTCTAACAAATATCGGCCGTGGTAATTAAATTGATAATTCATTGACCAACCGGACTCATCTTTTGTTTTAGTATGTTTCGGATTTTTGGAATGGAACTCAAGATGTTGGAAGATTTGGGTCATTGGTGTGGTTGTCCAAGATGGAATAGCTGTTACAGCAAAATTGACGATATTATATGTTTGGCTGGTTGTGAATTGTCAAAATTAGCTAAGAAATTTATGATTTGGATTGAACAAGTTGGAATAAAGGTGAGGAATATCACCTGCACTTTCAGTAGCACTTGCGTTCGCCATTTTGTTAATTTTACAACCCCAATTAGTTTATCTATATTATAATACCCGTATACGTCTGTCTGTCTGTCACGCAAAATGGTAACCGCAGTAGCGAGACAAACAAAATGCGGTAAATAAACAACGGCGAACCCGTGATGTATCCACGGGCTATCGACTAGTATTGAATAATCATCTAAGACAGATGACGTATAGCCTAAGAATGATGACGTCAGCAAATAATAATGACTTTTCTTTTATATGGGTAGTTACTGTGTCAAGTGTCACGGTCATGATACTCCACCTAGTGTTATCAAGTCAAAATTCAATATTTAGAAGTCCTAGAAATTCCCGTTATCATAGAGTCCCGTTAAATTAATGATTAAAATGGTGGTCCAACCTTTAGATTCAATTGGCATTAGGAGACGTTGCAAAAGGCCTTGCAGATATGGCATCTGGCATTTTTATCTGCTGCGCAATCTGTTCTCAGTTTTGGCACAAGATGTGAAAAACTTCGTGGGCACAGCTGTACAAGGAGCCTTGAAGGGGTTGAAATGGCTGGTCGAAAAAGCAGCCAACATCTTCTGGTTGAAGTAAGTAGATTAGCAAATACTGTATTTGATGAAAATTCAGTTTGGGATATTATCTTAGTATGCCTAAAGTGAAATTATATACACGAGAAGAAATTTTTCTAAAGTCGTGAGATTTTACCATGTTTCAAATCAATTTTAAAATATTTCTACTCACATAAATAACTCTCGCGAAAGAACTTTAATGTGTCGCATTCGCAGAAATTTAAAATTGCTACAAGCTCAAGTCACTTTTTTTAGTTTCTAAAAACAGCTCACCTCAGGAGCTTTCATATAATTCGTAGCCTTAGAAAGTCTTTTTCCATTCTAAGGCTTAACAGTACTCTCTAAAATTCCAAATTAACAAAAATTGTGATTGTTATAGAACACTTCTTTTCAAAAAGTGATAACATTTTCACTTCCTTCGCGAAAATTTTGATCCGCGAAATTACCAAGCCGCACAAATTAGTACCATAAAGTAGTATTTTTTTCTTCTTTTCATCGACACACATATTGACAGATAAATGTATTCCTTTATTAGCATGCATATATATTGTAGTATATATTTCGTTTAGCAAATTGCAGCTCAAAGCCAGTTTGGATCAAGATTTTAACGCTTGTGTGGGATATGACATTGATTGTAAACTGTTTGGTTTTGTTGTCAAGAGCAAAGGAGAAGCATGTTTAAGTGGAAAGTTTCTGAAATCATTGGTTAACGGTGTAACTGATAGTAAAGACTCGCCTTCAGACCTAAAAGGTAAAAAAAAATATCTCCACAGAAAATCTAAACGGGGAAAATTTAAAATTTAAATTAGGTCTCAAGTATATGTTTTTTATAAGAACGTTGAGACAGAGATTTTGCCAGACATTAAACACATTTTAAGAACGTTCTTAGCTTAAATTCCTCCATAGATTATAAGAACAAAATAACACGAGCATGACTTTAAAATTACTAAGAAACAATTATTTCCGAGCAGTTTCTCATTTCGTTTTACTAGTACACGTGTACCCTTCTACAATAAGATAACTTCTAACAAGATAAGTTTTGCCTTCCAATCCCAAGAAATATTCATCATCATCCGTAACTCTAAGAAGAACACAAAAACAAAGTCTTTAAAAATTCAGCTTTAAATTTGCATGTGTATGTTGATTCACCGTAGTCTAAAATCTCACACCTTAAATTCTTTGATGTTGTTATTTCGGTTAGGAATTTCTAAAACGTCGCAAAAACTGGAGGAAGCAGAAGGCAAATTTGATTCCATTAAAGACGCAGAAACTAAACTGGAAAAAGACAAAAAAGACGCAGATAGCAAGGTATGTGAATCTGAATGTCTCGCTGGCCGATAATTGCTGAATAAAGAATTTAATCAGACCAAAACAAAGAAATTTACAATCTTTTAGCCAACATTTGGTTTTGCGTTGATAAAAAAAAAAATAAACACATGTTATACCTTCCCATTTTGTTTCCTGCCTTACGCCTTTTGCGTGCTCTGTAAGTCTCCCTTGCTCATAATTTGTCTCATTCGCTCCGCACACGCCTTGCTGGTTATATTCACGTGTTCTAATTGGTCATTACAAAGTTGACTTCATACGTATCACCTGGTCTTTAGGCAAGTCATTTGTTTTACGATTAAAAAACATAATTTTTGTGCAATAATTTATTTTTTTGCTGGCATTAGATTACCAAAGAAGTTGCTAAGAACTACGACGAAGAAATGAGCAGGAGATCATCGATTCCCAGACCAGAAATGCTTGCACTGCTAGATAAACTACCAAAGCGTACCACGGTTCCAACACAAGAGGAGATGAAATACATTCAAGCTGCCAACGAACCTCTACCGGAATACATTAAAAGTAATTTATATTGATACATTTTTATGGAATGTATATGCATGCAGCAGATATGAATGTGGCGCAATAAATGGTTTTTAATCTATCGCATCAATTAATTTTATGTGTTATCTAATTATAATTTCTTTTTGTGCATGCATCAATTCTAAGAATTATAATTAGAATAAAAAAACGGAGTACAATCTTTTTTATAAAACAATCATAAATTTAAACGCCCCTAAATAGCCGAAACATAAACAGTTGCTAAACGATTTGGTTGGGACGAATAAATGGTAAATGATAGTTGTATAAACGAATTGAATGCTTTGAAAATAAGCAATTCGCTTTTATTAACTTACCCAGGTAAACAATGAATGGGTGAGTTTTTCCCTAAGCAACTTGAAAATATTTGAGGCGAAGTGTAAAATTATTTTTTTATAAAAGAGAGTAGTTGACTCCAAAGTCTTTGTGGTATTTGCGTCAATGTCAATTAAACGCATTTTTTTAATTCAGTTAAGGTAGGTATAATTGAAGTTGGATTTAGGACATCGGATTTACAAAGATCATGTTTCACTTTGTAATCATAGGTGAAGAAACAGTATCAGCTTTCAATTCAGCACCATGGTTTACTTATAAGGATATATCACCAGCTGGATTGGACTCATTACCAATAAAAGATAAAACTGAAACAGGATCAAAGAGAGAACTTGATTTCGGTATGTTGATATGTTTCTATTGGATAGAGTTGCAGACCTTCTTACGGCTTGAGGTATTTTCGTAGAGTTCAACTTGAATGAGGTGAAATTTTATGTCATTTCCAGTTATTAGTTATTATTGTAAAGTTATTTCGTTCAAAATTGTTAACAGCCTAAAAGGGCTTTTTTAAATTGGCCAAAGATGCAATGGTTGATAAAACTTTCTTAATTATACAGTCATTTCATTTTAATGGATACAGTATCAAAACCGTATATACTGAGCTTTTTGGGACCATGTGAGCTTGGGGAGGCACAAAGTGCCTGCGGGTCAAAAACTCCCACTTACGCTTAAGCGATGAAGCTTTAATTGTACGATGTCTTGTAGATATAAAAATAATTTAATGACGTCACGGGATCAGAAATGACGACACACATACCTAAATAGGCCTTCCTATATTCAAATATACTTTAATTTCTCACGTGTTACTAATGCTGAAACCTTCGGTAGTTTTAATAACGTCATTGGTATCAAAAATGACGTCATATCTGCAAGAAAGTTTGCTATTTTGACGATACAGATAAAAAAATCCGTTTTCCCAGAAATATTAAGGCTTAGGTCATTAAACTAGGTGATATGTAGAATATTGAATTTAACAACGGTTCAAGATTAGGAAAACAATATAATGACATTATTGGGATAAAAAAAGACGTCATTTCGCTAATTTATTAGTTCCTTCAAATCTGGTCTGCGTTGTATCCCTAGCACCGCTTTATGTCCTTAGCAACCCTTTAGTAACCACCTGGTGAACAAGATACATGTAATAAATAATTATAACAAATACAATATTTTAAAACACTCTAACATTCATTCTTTCTTCGGAATTTCAGAATCTGCAATGAGTCCATGCGAACGTATGAGAAGAGCTTTGAAGAGTTATTCAGATCTTGCAGACGGATTACTGTCATCTTCGCAATCACTGGCTGAACAAAGTGACAACTACAAAAAGGACAAGATCCATGACCAGAACAGAATTTTGAAGTTGCATGAAGACATCAACCATTTAGGTAAATATCACGACAGCTATTGCAACTGCTACGAGAAGAATGTAGCGGATAAAGAAAAGTAACTGCTAGTTCCTTGCTTGTATCAGCTGGAATTTTTGGCTTTAATTTTTAAAAGATATTTCTGTACATTATTTACGGTTACTTTTTTAAACTGACTCATTGAGTGTGATTATGAAAAAAAAGGTCTCTGACAAGTCGCAGTAGCATTAGACAAATACTTTTACTACAGATAATTTGCTTATTTTCTTACGCAGAATCACATCACAACTTGACTGACCAAGACAGGGAAGATGCATATTTCTGGTACAATAAGGTCAACAAAGGTAAGCATCGTACTTCATTATATCAACATACATCAATCATCCTAGAATATATTAAGTTACTCTTCAGATACCTTAAGTATTCCAAACAGAGAATAAAAATAACATAAATTGCTAGTTTATGAACCTGACTTTCTATTATAAAATGTGTAAATACATCATTTTAGGCTTCGAAGATTTTACCTCACGTTCTGAAATTGCTTTGGCCAAACAAGACTCATATGCCATTCAATAATCAGAAGGCAACTCAATCATATGTTAATGAAAGAGAAAGGCAGCACGTTCAACGACTTTACTGATTTGATGCATTACAATGCAATGAAAGGCTATAAAAGATCATCTATTCCAACTCCACAGGATGTAAACGTTGAGAAGAAACTTATTGCGATCAAACGAGTAAGTCAGTACCATATCACAACAAGCTCTTGAAATAATATATTTCTAGATTAGAAGGGTGATAATCTTTAAGATTCAGGCTTTGGTAATCTAACGTATCATTGTAGATGAAAGTGTTATTTAATAGCTACAAACGCTGTATTTTGTAGTTGCTGTACTTGCTTGGAATGGGACTAATTGAGATATGTAGAAGGGTGGAAATATTTGATCGTGATTTTTCTGTAAAAGAGACAATGCACATAAAATCATCCGTCTAAATAAAAAATATAGTAGCTAGAAAAGAAAAATAAGGTTATGACCATTTTTAACAATAGCAGATAAGGAGAAGGTAAAAATAATGCTAAAAAGCGCAAATGTTTCGCTTTTGATTGTAAAAAGAGGAAATTAGCAGATGTAAATGCTTCCGTAACTCATAAAGACCTTTTAACGATTGCAACATGACAACATGACAACATGATATTTATTTTATTTAAAAGTTCGTTTTATTGTGATTAAAGTTGTTTGTTTTTCTTTATACCTAAAAAAATGTTTTCAATTTCAGGATCTGGTATCTATTGTTACTAGCGATGAGCACTCACTTGGCGATATGAATGAAAAATTGCACGACGTTCGTGGAAACATTCGTTCCGTGATTTCATACACCAATCACTGCCGAAGTGCATAAACGTCAAAGGTTTTTTAAAAATTGCAAATGGCGTATATTTGATATTTATTCGGGTCTTCATCAAAATCCTTTGCAATTGTGTAACACAAAATAAAAAGCGGAAAATTAATAATGATTTTGATGAAGATTCGAATTATTAAAACCCATAGCTAGTGCTTGTGAATTCTGAATCGTCTAAAGAATACTTTGTTTTATTTACAGATTTGTTTTGCCCTCTCATCGCGGTGACTTTAAGGGCAAACTTTGTGTTTCACGAGAGTTGTCTGTTTGGCGAATACTCTTCTGACAAATTTCTAAAGCAGAAAGGTAATTGCAACAGCTAACCCTTAGATGATTCAGGATTCTCACATATAGATAAAAAGATTTTCAGATTATTTTGTGATATTTTACGTTCGACGAACTAAAAGAGAACAAACACAATTAATTTTATGAAGAATTTTATTTTTGTAAACATAAAACATAATATTTATGCAGATAAATTTTATGATATCATTTTATTTGATAATATTTATAATTTTTACCTTATGTGATATAAACATTTATGCTTCACACATATATAGGCAGTTAATTGAACGGAAAAAAATAATTCTTCTTCTTATAAATGCATGCGACAAGTTGGAAAATATTTTTTATCTGCTTGTATGTTTGGAATTACTAACACATTTTTCTCTGTTTTCACACAAACCAAGCATATCAATGTAAATATATACAGATCCCCGTGAACCAGTCATAAGCTTTTATACTCGCCCACAGGCCTCTTTTGAAGGAAAGAACCGATATCACAATTTTCTTATGTTCCTTTACAATCAAGTTATCGCTCAATACGCAACAATGATACTGATACAGTGTGCTCATTGTTTTTTTTTTGGTGAAACTTTCATTTGGAAGTTGAAATAACTCAACACCGTTTTAAGGTGAAGGTTTAAAGAAATGTTATATAAATTTACATAATTTTATATCACATATATTTTTCTAAAAATAAAATTCTGATGTGTTGAAATGACGTTTTTCTGTCTCCCTTTCCTTTTTTTAACTTCTCTTTCCTTCCCACTTTCTGGAAGAAGACTTTTACAAGTTTATCCCAAATTGGAGAGACGCAATAGACAGTTGTTTTAAATTATAAAATACCAGAATGAAGGGTACGTAATGGAAATTAAAAGCCCCAAAAATCAAGAATATTTTAAGAAATTGCTCAAACCAAGTCTAAATTTTTTGATTAATTCTCGGTCAACATTCACCGGTCAATAGCAACTGCACTTAAATGATGACTCAACAAATATTTTGTCAAAAAAAGATCGCTGATAATTATTTGTAAAAAGGAGTTACATGGTGCAGCTTTATACGCAGGTGTGGCAAGTTAGTTTTGATAAAGTTAGTTTTGATAAAGTTAGTTTGATAAAGTTAGTTTTGATAAAGTTAGTTTGATAAAGTTAGTTTTGATAAAGTTAGTTTTGGTAAAGTTAGTTTTGATAAAGTTAGTTTGATAAAGTTAGCTTTGATAAAGTTAGTTTTGATAAAGTTAGTTTTGATAAAGTTAGTTTTGGTAAAGTTAGTTTTGGTAAAGTTAGTTTTGGTAAAGTTAGTTTTGATAAAGTTAGTTTTGATAAAGTTAGTTTTGATAAAGTTAGTTTTGATAAAGTTAGTTTTGATAAAGTTAGTTTTGATAAAGTTAGTTTTGATAAATTTAGTTTTGATAAAGTTAGTTTTGATAAAGTTAGTTTTGATAAAGTTAGTTTTGATAAAGTTAGTTTTGATAAAGTTAGTTTTGATAAAGTTAGTTTTGATAAAGTTAGTTTTGATAAAGTTAGTTTTGATAAAGTTAGTTTTGATAAAGTTAGTTTTGATAAAGTTAGTTTTGGTAAAGTTAGTTTTGATAAAGTTAGTTTTGATAAAGTTAGTTTTGATAAAGTTAGTTTTGATAAAGTTAGTTTTGATAAAGTTAGTTTTGATAAAGTTAGTTTTGATAAAGTTAGTTTTGATAAAGTTAGTTTTGATAAAGTTAGTTTTGATAAAGTTAGCTTTGATAAAGTTAGTTTTGATAAAGTTAGTTTTGATAAAGTTAGTTTTGATAAAGTTAGTTTTGATAAAGTTAGCTTTGATAAAGTTAGTTTTGGTAAAGTTAGTTTTGATAAAGTTAGTTTTGATAAAGTTAGTTTTGATAAAGTTAGCTTTGATAAAGTTAGTTTTGATAAAGTTAGTTTTGATAAAGTTAGTTTTGATAAAGTTAGTTTTGATAAAGTTAGTTTTGATAAAGTTAGTTTTGATAAAGTTAGCTTTGATAAAGTTAGTTTTGATAAAGTTAGTTTTGATAAAGTTAGTTTTGATAAAGTTAGTTTTGATAAAGTTAGTTTTGATAAAGTTAGTTTTGATAAAGTTAGCTTTGATAAAGTTAGTTTTGATAAAGTTAGTTTTGATAAAGTTAGTTTTGATAAAGTTAGTTTTGATAAAGTTAGTTTTGATAAAGTTAGTTTGATAAAGTTAGTTTTGATAAAGTTAGTTTGATAAAGTTAGTTT